>SJXQ01006988.1:296417-401312 GCA_006408695.1 Aepyceros melampus | reverse complement strand
AGAGGTTCACAGAGTTACATGGAGAAGAGAAGAGGGAGAAGGGAGATAGAGGTGACCAGGATGAGATGAGGTGGAATCAGTAGAGGAGAGAGCAAGCTAGCCAGTAATCACTTCCTTATGTGCACTCCACAGTCTGGACCGCTCAGGGATGTTCATGGAGTTAAACAGAGAAGAGAAGAGGGAGGAAGGAGACAGAGGTGGCCAGGAGGATAAAAGGGGGAAATGAGAAGGAGAGAGACATAGCCAGTAATCAGTTCCCTAAGTGTTCTCCACCGTCTGGAACACACAGAGATTCACAGAGTTGGGCAGAGAAGAGAAGGGGGAGGGAGGAGACAGAGGTGACCTGGTGGAGAAAAAGGAGAGTCCAAAGGGGGAGAGAGCAGTCAGGCCAGTAATCTTGCTCCCAAGTAAAAATGGGTACTGAAGATTGGGTTTTTAAAGGTACAAAATTGATAATAAATACCAAAAAGCAAAGATTAAAAATCTAGAGTAGAGGTTGGATTTTCAAAAATACAATATTAAAGAAAAGAAGAAGAAAAACTATTAAGTATATATATATGAAGTTTGCTTTAAAAATAGGGTCTTTTTTTTTGAAAAGTAATAGTAGGTTATAAAAATGAAAATTAAAGGAGCAATAGAGGACTTAAAATTTTTAAAAAGTTTAAAAAAAGAAGAAGGAAAAAAAATATCATAAAAATAGTAAAGATATATCTAGGACTTTCTCTGGTGTTGTTGTGGGCAGTGTGGGGTCAGTTCATTTTCGGATAGTTCCTTGGCCTGGCTTATATTTCTCAAGATCTATAGGCCCCTTCCTATGTAGTTGGTACTAACGACAGGGTTTTAATCTATTGCACCTGTCACTTCCAAGGCAGTTCCCTCTGTTTTAGCTTCTTCTGTTTGCTGGTCTCTTCAGTGTCTGATTTCCGCCCTGACACAAGAGGGGCGGTGGTGGACACTCTTTTTTAGGCTCACTTGTTCAGTTGCGCTGTGGGGATGGAGGGACGCTGCAAACAAATAACACTGCGTGTGCTTGCAGTATCTCAGCCACATTGGGCCTGCCCCTGCTCGCAGCACACACAGCTCAGGCTCTAGGTTGCTCTGCCAGGAACCGTCCAAGGCCGGCCCTGGGCTGCATGCACCTCCCAAGTCTAAGCCGCTTAGGTAGTCCTCAGAGGCACAGATGTGGTTGGGCCTGTGTTTTGTGCCCTTCCCAAGTCCGAGTAGCTCAGGTGTTTGGCGAGCGTGGTTGCTGTGACTTATCACCTCTCCCATCCCTGCTGCTCGGTTTTCTGGGTGTGCAACTGGCGCACCTTCTCAGGCAGATGATAACTGTCCAGAACCCCAAGAAGTCTTAGTTAGCAAAGGAGCCTGCTTGCAGTTTGGTAGATAATATCTCTCTGGGGCTGTGATTGCCTGCTTCCAGCCCTTCCAGCTCTGGCTGCCTGTCACTGGAGGAGGATGGCCTGCAGCCAGCTAATTCTGTTCCATCCTTTGTTCTGTGCACAGTCTTGGCGGTGTATTATGTTAGAGCTTTTCACGTGGTAGCTATCCCACAGTCTGGTTTGCTAGCCCAAGTTAGTTCGCTCTGATTACACTTGAGGCATTCGGGCCTGATCCTTACTCTAAGCAATGCAGCCCACGCTTCCCTGCCCAGCCCCCGCTTGCTAGTGGCGGATGCAGGCGTCTGTGCTGCTTCTCCGCTGGGGGAGTTACCACTGGGCTCGTAATCTGTGGGTTTTACTTATTTATTTATTTTTCCTCCCTGTTATGTTGCCCTCTGTGCTTCCAAGGCTCACCACAGACTCGGCAGTGAGAGTGTTTCCTGGTGTTTGGAAACTTCTCTCTTTTTAAGACTTCCTTCCCAGGACAGAGCTCCATCCCTACCTCTTTTGTCTCTTTTTTTGTCTTCTATATTTTTTCCTACCTCTTTTCGAAGACAATGGGCTGGTTTTCTGGGTGCCTGATGTCCTCTGCTGGCATTCAGAAGTTGTTTTGTAAGCATTTACTCAGCATTTAAATGTTCTTTTGATGAATTTGTAAGGGAGAAGTGGTCTCCCCATCCTATTCCTCTGCCGTCTTAGGACCACCCCCCATTGTTCACATTTAATACCAAAATTATCTAACGCTAAAGATTTTCTTTAAAATATCTTGATCATATCAGTATATAGTGTTTCTATTTTCACTGATTTGAAAATAACGTAAACTGTAAGTTGAGTTGTAACTTCCTTCTATGAAAAAGATTATTCTTATTATTGTACAGAAAATAGTAGAGCAAAAGGATGATGGCAAAGTGACCAGGTGAGGTCACTGCTGTAGTCTGTGCCAGGTAGGCAGCAAGCATGGAGTTGGGACAGATAGGAAAAGAAACAACTTTGAGACAGATTTAGAAGGGTCACCAACTGATCAAGTTTTCATGACAACAAATTTTTATCACTCAAAAGCAATCAGTTTCTAGAACTTTTATGTATTATACTCTAAAATATACTTTAGTATATCTTTCCAATTGCCTTCCCAATATCCATTTTCCTTTCTTCCTTGATAACATAATCTTGACTTTGGTAAACAGTATACCCAGAAAACACATTCCTGTATTCCATTGCTGTTAGAAGTGACCAAGTCAGTCAGCTCTGATCAAATCGACATAAATGGAAATCTGCTAGGGGTTTGCAGGAACGTTTGCTTTCCTAATATAAGATAGAACACCCTTACCTTTCTTTCCTGCCTTAGAAATGAATATAATGTCTGGAGATATAGCAGCCATTTTGTGACCAGGAGTTGAGAAGCATAAAGATGAACACCTCACCTTAAGAAGGTCAGAGTAGAAAGACAAATTTGCCAAGCATCTGAGCCTACACGGCAAATATCTACTAACAAACTTCTTACTGTGAGAGAAAATTAGATTCCTATTTTTGTAACCCATAGTTGGGATTTATGTTACTTGCAATTGAACACTTATTAACAGATGCATATATTTATTGCCAAGTATTCAACTTCCCAATGAGTACCCTCTATTCTATGAGACCTGGTTTTGCCTGTTGCATTTTTGCAAAGACCCTTCATGTAAAGATACAACCCCTCAAAATGTGTGAGAGATTTCTGTATATCCTACATATCACTGCTAAAGTTACCACATTCTCTTAACTTCTTGCAATATTTTCTCTACCTTATGTGTCCTATCGATTTTGTCAACCAAGTCCCAAGGTTCTTTCTTTTTTTTTTTTTTTTTGCTGTATTCTTCTCCTGATGGGACCTGGGTAATGGTTTCCCCACTGGTCGTCCCATTCCAGTCTTTCTATTTTCTAGACCAAGAGGTTTTCTATTCCTCTGCCACCCAAGGCTTTCCGTGCTATTATTGATTCCTCTGCATATAACAGCAAAGATTACGCAGTATGTAAGAAATAAGCAGATTCTTCTGCCTGGAATGCTCCAAAATCTTCATGATCTCCTTTTGCAGTCTTGATTTTCACATGAATGCTTTATTCTAATCAAACTGTTTTCCTACCCTAAACATACCTATCAAATATACTTTCCTCTATATGAAACCCACCTTATCTTCTTTTTCCTCTTCAAATCCTTCTCATTTTCCAAGATTCAGCTCAAATCCTATCTCCTCTGTCAAAGCTTTCTTGCTCACCACAACTTGATCTTCTCTGTCCTTCTCTTAAATCTTAGTTCTTAGTATCAGTATTATTTTCATCTTCCATTACCTCTGTTCATCTCTAATGTGCCTTAGCTACGTTGGGCTAATCAACCATTCTCCAGATATGCATTATCTTTGCTCAGTCTGTTCTTGCAGCCTGAAATGCCTTCGCTCCTCTTCCCTATCAGCTATGATCCCTGCTCAAAGACTTCTTCATTTTTAATTCTTTCTTCTTTCCTCTAATCAGATTACCAGATCTTCCCAGGAATTTGTCCATTACGCTGTTTTTCTTCACCTTATCAAAGTGCTATTTGTTTACATAATTTTTTCCTTATGAAGACTTACAACTACTGAGACCCAGTAGAGCAAATGCTACATCCTTGGTTTATAATTCATCAAATCATACCTCTCTTTGAGAGAAGAAATTGTACTGATCACCTCATCCAAATTCCAGTTTATAAAAGAGGTAATAAGCCTTCAGACAGGTAGTGACTTGTACAAACTTACAGAGTTCATTTCCACAGGAAGGCCCTATCCTGTGTCAGTCTCCAGATAAAACAATGGAGAGATGGTTCCATTCCACAAGAAGCTGATAATTTGGTGATGATGTCAGACATTTAATTACTAAGTCACAACTTTATTTTTTAAAAGAAAAATTCTGAACATCGTGTTGTCCTATATATTTTCTAAAGTTTCCAAAATGCAATAGAAGATTAATTCTATTTGGAGAGACAATAGAGAATTTTTAAATGCTAGCAATAAATTAATTTCCTACTAATTTAAATTTTCAAAGAGATGACCCATGAAAAATGAGCCACCAAGATCATCTGAATCAAATGATATTTGCAATATTATTTTCATTTTGCAAATTTCCCCATGGTCCATAAGTGGTACAAAATTAAACAGAATAAGCAAATGCATCATATTTTCATTTCAAATTAATGTAAATGTTGTTTATTCAGTTCTTGTTTGTTTTGAGAATAAAATAATTCTCATTCGTGCCTCCATACTCATGTTTCAGTCCATCTACTCTTTATTTTACAAGAGAGACCATAATGGGAAATGCAAAAAACCCCTTAATTATTTAGTTCTGCCTGTTGTTTATTTTTTCTAAAATGGTTTGGTGAATTTTTAGTGCAGTGATAATTATGATTAGGGGACATTCCTTTCTAGAGTCAGAATTAGATAATGGGCCATGTGTGCCAACATCAAATTTTTCTTTAAACAGTTTCCTGTTTTTGTACCACTTTCTTAAAGACTCACTGTATTTTATTGTATAGTTGTGTATAGTGTCTATACCTGGTATATTATTGGTAATAAAAATTATTCTTATTTCTTTCATAACCACCACAGTAATTTCATATGTCTCAATATATTTCTTATATATATATATATATATTTAAATTAATTTATTTTGGCTGTGCCTTGCAGCTTGTAAGATCTTAGTTTCCTGACCAGAGATTGAACCTAACTCTCTGCAGTGAAAGCTCAAAGTCTTAACCTATGGGCCACCAGGTAATTCCTCATATGTCTCATTTTAAATTAAGTAAAATCTATAGTCATTCATAGAAAAGAAAAAGAATTACTATTAGGCAAATTCAGAATTCAATGAGTTACTGATGATCAAATCCTGTTAGAGTTTAAAGAATCAAGTTTGATACAAGTAAATATAACTTTGTAGTTTCTTAGTCTGGTTGGTTGCATTATGTGCTATTTCTTTGCAGTAATTTAAATCTGGAACTACTCATATGTCATCATCTCCCTTGAACAGGACCCTAATTTAAGTGGTTGGCAAGAACAGTAGCTTTACTTATTATAATTTAGAAACAAAGCTTTTTTTAAAAAGTGAGCACCTGATTTCTTTTACTTTAGACTCTTATTTTAAAGGATACTGAATGCAGAAGGGGGAGGCTTGTTTCTAAAATACTCAGCAAATGAGTTCCTAGTTATTCTAGCTATTCATGCACTAAGAGCTTTCCCGATGGTTCAGCAGTAAAGAATCCACTTGTCTGTGCAAGAGACATGGGTCCGATCCCTGGGTGGGGAAGATTCCCCTGAAGGAGGGCATTTCAACCCACTCCAGTATTCTTGCCTGGGAAATCCCATGGATAGAAGAGCCTGGCAGGCTTCAGTCCATGGGGTTGCAAAAGAGTTGGACATGACTGAGCATGCACACATGCATTAAAACTGGAAATTAAATTGATTGAGCAATGGTTACTAAAGTTGCTGGCTTTGGGGTAAGATTTATTAGAACCGAAAACTCTGAACTGGATTTAGATCTATTTTAACCCTTGGTAAAAAGAATGGGTAATCATCCAAAGTGAATGCTAAAATTATTTGTAAGTGTACATCTCCCCAAGTTGCAACTAAATAGCTCAGAGGTATAGATTTGGGGTAGTTTAGATGATACATCATAACTTGTCAAGCTCTGAACTGAGCGACAGGTGAGTAAGTGAAATCAGAGGGATAATGAACCCTTGATTTTATTTAACCACCCCAATATTTTTGTTCAGTTGCTCAGTAGTGTCCAACTCTTTACAATCCCATGGACTGCAAGATGCCAGGATTCCCTGTACGGACAGGGAACCATCTCCTGGAGTTTGCTCAAACTCATGTCCATTAAGTCAGTGATGCCATCCAACCATCTCGTCCTCTGTCATTCCCTTGTCCTCCTGCCTTCACTATTTCCCAGCATCAAGATCTTTTCCAATGAGTTGGCTCTTCAAATTAGGTAGTCAAAGGACTGGAGCTTCAGCTTGAGCATCAGTCCTTCCAATGAATATTCAAGGTTGATTTCCTTTAGAATTGACTGGTTTGATCTCCTTGTAGTCCAAGGGACTCTCAAGAGTCTTCTCCAGCACCACAGTTCAAAAGCATCAATTCTTCGACACTCAACCTTCTTGATGGTCCAACTCTCACATCCCATATATGACTACTGTAAAAACCATAGCTTTGACTAGACAGACCTTTGTTGGCAAAGTAATGTCTCTGCTTTTTAACACACTGTCTAGCTTTGTCATAGCTTTTCTTCCAAGGAGCAAGCGTCCTTTAATTTCATGGCTGCAGTCACCATCTGCAGTGATTTTTGGAGCACAAGAAAATAAAGTCTGTCACTTTATTTTCACTTTTTAACCCACCCCAATAATTTAGGACAATTTGTTAGTTTCATACTCTCTGCTCATTTTTTTTTTTTGGTGGTGAAAGAGTATTGGTTTTCTTAACTTTAGTTATCAGTGGATTAGGTGATTTAGTACCTATTGGTACAAATGATCAAATGGTCCTTATTTCACAAGTGGGGATGAGGCCAGAAATAATTTCACTGCCTGTAGGTGTTCAGTTGAACACAATCTTTATACAAACAATTGATTAAAGAGCCAAAGAAAACTGGAACCCCTTTCATTATAGAAAAATGCAGACTAACCCAGAAGCTAGACTTTGACACTGAGTAAAGATTGAAACCTTTTTTTTTTTTTGGTGGTGAAAGAGTATTGGTTTTCTTAACTTTAGTTATCAGTGGATTAGGTGATTTAGTACCTATTGGTACAAATGATCAAATGGTCCTTATTTCACAAGTGGGGATGAGGCCAGAAATAATTTCACTGCCTGTAGGTGTTCAGTTGAACACAATCTTTATACAAACAATTGATTAAAGAGCCAAAGAAAACTGGAACCCCTTTCATTATAGAAAAATGCAGACTAACCCAGAAGCTAGACTTTGACACTGAGTAAAGATTGAAACTCTATTCTCTATCCTCGCATTTTTTAAAACTTTGACTCACAACATATCTGCAATCATTCTTTAATTCACAATACATTTTAACTATTTTTAATCCATCTAGTCAAGGCTATGGTTTTTCCTGTGGTCATGTATGGATGTGAGAGTTGGACTGTGAAGAAGGCTGAGCACCGAAGAATTGATGCTTTTGAACTGTGGTGTTGGAGAAGACTCTTGAGAGTCCCTTGGACTGCAAGGAGATCCAACCAGTCCATTCTGAAGGAGATCAGCCCTGGGATTTCTTTGGAAAGAATGATGCTAAAACTGAAGCTCCAGTACTTTGGCCACCTCATGCGAAGAGTTGACTCATTGGAAAAGGCCCTGATGCTGGGAGGGATTGGGGGCAGGAGGAGAAGGGGACGACCGAGGATGAGATGGCTGGATGGCATCACGGACTCAATGGACGTGAGTCTGAGTGAACTCCGGGAGTTGGTGATGGACAGGGAGGCCTGGCATGCTGCGATTCACGGGGTCACAAAGAGTCGGACACGACTGAGCGACTGAACTGAACTGACTGAATCTACAATAAATGCTTACAAATTAGCACCCCTGGAGGTGTGGTTGTTTGAATTCCTTAAGATAGAGTAAACTAAATAAATAAATAAACTGAACGTCTCTTTCTCTTTCCTGAGCAGGTTAAGTCGAACTAAAGGAAAATGGATTTAAAATGCCACTGGTACTTGAGTTCATCTCTGATAAGAAAGTTGTAGCAGTTCGTGTTTTTTTTTTTTTTTTTGCGGGGGGCGGGGGGTTGTTTGAGTCAATGATCTCTCCTGCAGCCTGTTTTGTCTGTAGCTGCTAACAGTATCTCAGGGCACCTGGGTTTGTTAGATGGATTGGAATCTCCTACTTAGCCATTTTCTTGTGGGATGGCTACTTTCTCACCTCCTCCTCCCTCCTTCTTTCTCCCTCTTTTTCCGTCCTAATGATGTTACATTTGTCCAGCAGATGATGTAGAGCAAGCTGCGGAGGATGAACGACTGGGCTCCATCGCTCCTCTCTTGGCAAGCGCTCACACTTCACACCAGCCTCCTCGGCACCATTAATATTATATAGAGATACCCTTGTCACCGATTTACCTTTGGCGATCCAAAATCAGGACGGCAGGGTGGAAGGTGTGTGAGGAGGGGGTGGAGGAAAGCCAGTTGATTTATTGTGGTGAATGTTAGGGAATAAAAAGGAGGTGATCAAATTTATATGAATGTCTTGACCTGTCTTCCTCAAAACCGCTTTTTGCTCATTTCAGTGCTTAAGCATTTTGTTGCCTGAAGCTGGAAAGCTGAAAGAAAGAGAAAGAACAAAAGAAAAAAAAAAGGCACTGTGTTGCTTTGTTATTTATTTATTCTCTTTATGTACTGGAAAATTGTTCAAGTTATCATCCATATGTGAGCTTCAGGAGGGAACATGTAGATGGATTGTTTGTTTAGACTGATAGGCTCCTTCCTGGTCTCCCCATCCTGGTGCAAGCTGGCAGTAGATGAAAGCATGAGAGTTTGTAGGCAGGGGTCTGAACTGACCAGCAAATATCGTCTATCCTGGCTAATCTCCTTTAACCCAATCCAGAAAGGCTTCCCAGTAGACGAAAAACATTTTATTAAATGTGGTTCCTGGTCTGAAGATCAAGAGGAAGATATACTGTCTCAAGTACAGTGACAATGTTTGCTCGATCCTCCAAATTTCAGGCATGCTTTCTTGTGGGTGAGTTGCCAATTTTTCAAACAAAATGAGAAGTAATTTCTCTCAGATTATTTTTATCCTAAACTAGGACTCTTGAGAGTCCCTTGGACTGCAAGGAGATCCAACCAATCCATTCTGAAGGAGATCAGCCCTGGGATTTTCTTTGGAAGGAATGATGCTAAAGCTGAAACTCCAGTACTTTGGCCACCTCATGCAAAGAGTTGACTCATTGGAAAAGACTCTGATGCTGGGAGGGATTGGGGGCAGGAGGAGAAGGGGACGACCGAGGATGAGATGGCTGGATGGCATCACCGACTTGATGGACGTGAGTCTGAGTGAACTCCGGGAGTTGGTGATGGACAGGGAGGCCTGGCGTGCTGTGGTTCATGGGGTCGCAAAGAGTCGGACATGACTGAGTGACTGAACTGAATTGAAGGTAGTTAGCAAGGTTCGGAAGTTCTTTTTTTCCTCTGTGTGTGTGTGTGTGTGTGTGTGTATCAGTAAATTTACACTGTTCTTTCTGTGAAGTTTTGTCAACCCTAGGACTCAGAACTTCTATTTACCAGGGTGATACAAACCACTCCCCATTAACTCATTTTGGACACTAATTGGAGAATGCATTTAATTGCAGTCTTCCTGTCTCACACCGTGGCAAGAATTTCTGAATCCACCAATATGTCCTTATTTAAGACTTTTTATTGAAATCAGTTGCTTAGTGCAAAGAACATAATGAGACTTCCTTTCCATTTTTTCAAAGTATTCTTTAAAAATTTGTGTGACAGCTTTCTAAAGTACTTTTTATATTTATTCCCTTTCCACAGAGACTCTCTATAGAATCAAAATCATTACATGATGGGTATACACAATAGAACCACTGACTAAACAGAGACATCAGTTGAATGAAAAGTTGATAGTGAGGAGGTCATTACTGAAAGTTCTACCTGTTCACAGATCAAAACTGTATGTACATTCAGAAAAGCTTGGTGCTTGCAGTTTGAGATCTAAGAAAATTTTATTTGTGTTAATTTGCATTTATTGAGGCTCGATTATATGCAGACCTCAGGTACTGGTATTAGACTAACTCCTATTTCAGTAGTTAGATCTCTGCTCCTTTATTCTAAGCTTTGTTGTGATATCTTGGCTACATCCCTTTGCCCTAGCATCTATTCCCTTTTGTAAGTTAAAGCACAGATTGTAGGCATTTATGACATGTGTATTTAAAGTAATATTTCTGAGTCCTTTATATTTTTGTGTATGAGTATGATTAATAAAAATTGTAGATTACCATGAATCTTTCTGAGACTGGAATGACAATTTTCACTAGCCATTCCTGTTTCAAAAGCTGTCTTGAAGGCTGAGCATTTTCCCCAAAGTTTGTGCTCCACCTCTAAAATGGGGGGAGGGATAAATTAGGAGTTTGGGATTGATGTATACATACTGCTATGTTTAAAATAGATAACCAACAAGGACCCATTATATAACACAGTGAAATCTGCTCAATAGTCTGTAATAGCCAAAATGGGAAATAAATTTGAAAAAGAACAGATACACATATTTGTATAACTGAATCACATTGGTCTACAATCAGTCTGCTGAAACTCACACAACACTGTTAATCAACTAAAGTCCAGTATAGAATAAAAATGAAAAATAAATTAAAAAAACATTCTTAAGGGAAATAAGTTAAATGAATAAATAAAAGCTGCGTGCTGGACTTATCTGTTCATGGTTTGATTTTTGCAGTAGGTGACTCTGACCCATTGTTTGAAGATATGCTCTAGGGCTTTCTAAGCCTGACTGCTTTATCCTTTCGTCACAGAGGGGAATGGTGCGCCACCAAGGTTCTTGAGGCGGATTGTGTCTACGTGGGGCAGGTAGTCCTGGGCCATCTTCAGGGAATGCCAGGTATTTAACGTAATCAATTCTATTTCCTCTCGGTTTGCAGTTGGGCTTCTGCAGACCTACCAATGATGGGATGTTTTCAGTTCTGCCCTCAGATCCAGGCAAGAGGGTTCTGTGTTTGCATCCTAATGTGCACAGGCATGCTCAGTCATTCAGTTGCGTCCTCCTCTTTGCAGCCCCACAGACTATAGCCCACCGGGCTTTTCGTCCACGAGACTTCCCAGGCAAGAATACTGGACTGGGTTGCCTCTTCCTACTCCAGGGGATCTTCCCGACCCAGGGATGGAAACCATATCTCCTGCGTCTCTTGCATTAGCAGAAAGATTCTTCGCCACTGTAGCCACCCGGGAAACCCCCGTATCTTGGCATAACATAAATACTGAAATACAAGAACAATTTTATTTTTCCTGAGAAAGCGTTTTTAAGGATCTGTAACTAACTGAGCAAATGGGCATTCCACTTGGAGCACTTTCTAGAGGAACTGGTACTTGGTGTCCCAGGTCAGAGAGCAGAGCTAAAGTGTGCACAAGGGAGAAGAGCCTGCCCCAATGCTGGCTTGCCGGGGAGAGAGAGAGGTTGATTTTGCTTAAACTGGGCTGTTCTAATCTCAAGGTGGGTGTCTAGACAGATATTTAGAACTGCCAGAGAATCTTGAATGGGAAAAAATATGAGGCAGAGGGGCTTGTCCCTCCCAGCCCCCTCAAAGAGTTGGGTCCAGTCACTGTCCACTCTGTGTTTGGGCTGGTCCCTGCCCAGGTTCTATAGACCAGGTCTTGCCCCAACAGATCCTTGTTTCCATCAGGCTAGCAGCCAGTGGAGCAGTGTTACAAGGGCATCACCTTGGAGTGTGCTAAGCTCCCCAGGGTGGGAGCATCCCAGTGGGAAAGTGGGCAAGGCCTTACGCAGAGCTTGAGTTGTAACATTTAAACAGAAGATCTATCTAGGATGTGAACCTCCACCTCTCCTGCTGCTCTTGGCCCCACGTTTTAATGGTTTCTAATTTTAAAGAATAATTTTATGCATTTGCTTTTTACTGCGCTAGGTCTTTGTCGCTGCGAGGGCTTTTCTCTAGTTGCAGTGAGGGGACTACTCTCTAGCTGTGATTCTCAGGCTTCTCCTCGTAGCTCAGTTGGTAAATAATCTGCCTGCAACGCAGGAGACCTGGGTTTGAGCCTTGGGTCCAGAAGATCCCCTGGAGCGGGAAATGGCAACCCACTCCAGTATTCTTCCTGGAGAATCCCATGGACAGAGGAGCCTGGCGGGCTACAGTCCATGGGGTCGCAAGAGTTGGACATGACTTAGTGACTAAACGACCACCAGTGTTGCAGTGGGTGGGCTCTAGAGTACAGGCTTCCATAGTTTTGGCTTCTGGGCTCTAGGGCACAGACTCAATAGCTGTGGCCCGTGAGCTTAGTTGCCCCTCATCATGTGGGATCTTCCCGGACCAGGGAGTGAACCCATGTCTCTTGCTTTGGCAGGTGGATTCTTTACCACTGAGCCATCAGGAAGCCACCAGAGTTTAGAGGTGATCTTGAACTTCCTCAGCCCCATCTGAATGCTGATTTTTCCATCTCTGATAATAACTTTGCGATCTTTCTCTCTTCATGTCCTCAATTTCACTTTGCATTTGCATCTTTTTTCTTCTCATGTGTGACCTCCATGTTTCTGACCCAATCTTCCTGTGCGTAATGGTTTAATATTGCCTATGCACTCCTTCCTGTCCTGGCCTAGGAATTACACACTATGTACCCACTCTAGGGGACGACAGAGGATGAGATGGCTGGATGGCATCATGGATTCGATGGGCATGAGTCTGAGTGAACTCCAGGAGTTGGTGATGGACAGGGAGGCCTGGCGTGCTACAATTCACGGGGTTGCAGAGTCAGACACAACTGAGCAACTGAACTGAACTGAACTGAACCCACTCTAAACGTTTTAGCAAGAGGAATCTACCATCCCCTTACTGCAGTTAACTTCACATGAGTATTCTTCTGGAATGAATGGGATGGCAGGCCAGAATTCAGCAAAAAAAAAAAAAGAAAGAAAGAAAGAAAGAAGGTAAAAAGGCATTCCCTAGCAGGATGGTTTCTTCAACTTCAGCTACATGCTTTTGTTGTAATGGTTGATAACATTAATAGCAGTTTATGAATCATTCTTCAGGTACCAGAGTAGCACTTGGCTCAGGCCACCCTGATACTTAGAAGTTGAATGCTAAATGGCAGTGTAATATTAGGGGCACCATTCAATTTAATTAAGCTGTCCTTGTTCGGTGGCTGTTCAATGGGGGTTCCCCAGGTGATTGTAAATGCAGGCAGCTAATGGTGCTGGCAACTTAGCCAACATTTTTGCTGTGGGAACAAAAGTTGCACTTGCAAACTGTTCACATTGACAGTAATCCACTTACTTCACAAAATCATTGCAAATTAAGTCAATGGGTTTTCAGACAAAATGAGATGAGTCAATATAAAGAAACACCACCATTTTCCCCGTTTATCACTTTTTTTTTTCAATATGGTGATCAAATCTGTTGGTTGTCTCCTTCTTAAAGACTAGAGAAAGGACGTTAATCGAATTTCCTCAACTTTTTAACAAATATTCGAACAAGCTTCATAACCTGTAAATGATGGTCCAGGCTTTCAGTCACAGATTGAGCTTTCATTGAAGCATCAGAACCTCAAAGCTTATGTTCGAGCTCACTGGAAGTGGTACTTGTTAAGGAAAAACTTGTTAAGTTTGCTTCCCACCAAAGAAGACCTTCTCTGAAAAATTATCTTAGGGCTAAAGAGGGCAGCTATTAGGCTGGTTGTTTGGGGCGGCGGTGGGGGGAGTGTGTGGATAGGAGGGTACATCTATTTACTTACCTATCTATCTTAGATGACTGTTGCTGCTTTCTATTTCCTAATGTTTCTTTAGCACAGGTAGTATTACTGCAGGGGCAGCTAGTATTATAGTCAGACCACAATTTACTGTTGACTCTGCTATTCCCTAATGGCTCAAACTGAAAAGAATCTGCCTGCAAAGCGGCAGACCTGGGTCTGATCCCTGGGTTGGGAAGATCCCCTTGAGAAATGAATGGCTACCCACTCCAGTGTTTTTGCCTGGAGAATCTCTGTGGACAGAGGAGCCTGGCAGGCTACAGTCCATGGGATTGTAAAGAGTCAGACACGACTGAGCGACGTTCACTTTCTTTCCGCTTTTCCCTAGACATGTGAACTGGGCATTCTCTTTGCCTCCTCTAAATTATGGTCTCTCATTTCTAAACTAGAGATGATTAATTTTCTTCATAAGGATGCTGAGAAGAATAAATGAGATCATTTGGGCTCAGCATGACAGAGAGCAAAATATATTAGAGTTAACTGAAGGTAGAAAATGATGAAGAAATGCAGGTAGTGATGAAGAAAGTTCTAAGAGACCACAGTAAGTCACCTACACACGAATCTTCAAGTTGCAAACTTTCAAAGACACAAATGTGGATTTCATCAATGTCAGGTGTAAGTGAAACCGCAGCTTGCCCTCTGTCTCCTATTGCTGACGATCCTTCACTCTACGTCTCCCGCCTCCTCTCCCTCCTCCAGTCAGCAGCTCTCCTAGCCTGTTCACTCAATGCCAGCCTCTGTATGGCAGCTGTTGTACTATACTGCTCTACTGTACTTTTCAAGGTACTGTCCTGTAAGCTTAAAAATGTTTTCTTTTAGCTTTTGTATGTTTGTTTTTTTAAGTATTATTTATGTGAAAAGTATAACAAACCTACTATAGTGTAGGACTATATAACAGGTCGTGTTAGTTGGGTACCTGGGCTAATTTTGTTGAACTTATAAACTCACTCTTGGAAGAGAACTCATTCATACGTCGGGGACTTACTGCAGAGGTGCTCCTAAGCCTTCTTCTCAGCTGTGTTACTTCAGATCATAGTCTATATGCCCCACAGCTGTGGTCTCTGTCTTATTTGAATCTCTTCATCAGTGTGTCACAGTTTAATATAACAGGTATACTGAAAGAGATCTTATAGGCTGTCTATCAGGAATTTACACCTTATGCAGATATGATTTCTTCTAAGGGAATATCACTCATAAATACTCTCTTTATAGACAAGGGTAAAGACCTGGTCTGTCCTGCTCACTTATAAATGCTCAGCACACAGACCAGTGCCTGGCATTTGCTCAACAAATGTTTGTTACAAGAAGTGAAAGATGCATAGACAATTTTGAGATGGGAGTATGATTTAAAAGGCTAACAAAGCTACTGAAATTGGGAAATTTCCATCCTTGCATTATGCCCTTCAGTTGGGACTGGCACTTTTGTTATTTGTTTGAAAAAAGCAGTAATACTTTATAACATATAGGTCATTCTAAATGCATACATCTCACATTTAAAATAGAAAGAGGGAAAAAAGTCAACATGTCATAATAGGATATGAATTTAGTTGTGCTTACTATATCAAGTAATTATTGTTAATGTGATTAGAGATAAGTTAATTTCCTTCAAGTTTTGTTTATAATTTTTATAAATGTCTTTTAATGTTTTAAATGTTAATTTTGTTACGAAGTCAGTATATTTAGATTAGGGAATTAAACTGAATTAATTTCAATGCCCAAGATTCTTTATTGCCAGTGACAGCAGAAGTCTCCTCTTGCCCACTTTATAATCAGCCATAATTATAGGTTATAACATGTTTATTTAGTTATTTAAAGCTTCTTGTATTTTGAAGTATAAAACAATGCAAGGAATATTTAAACTTGTGGCCAAGAAAAAATAAAAACACATTGTGGTCACAAAAGTTACTCGTGGAGGTAACCAGGACATTGTCTGCCTACCTACAGAAATGGATTCCTGGGGCTAAATGGATCTATCAGTAAAGAAAGATACATGTTTAAGTTGCAATATTATAATGCTATAGAGAAAAGAAAATAGGAAATGATTTGTCAACCTGCAATGATGGCCATATCTATTTCTTTGTTAAGCAATTGTGAAGTTGGAGAACAGCTTTCTCTTGGTTTCTTTTCGGCATCCCAAAAGTGAATGGCCACGGTCAGAAAAGGAAAAGGGGATTCTGAGAGATGAGAAGTATGGGAAGGAGATAGAATAATTGATGCAATTCATAGGAGAGGGAAAGAATCCTAATTGTATTAAAAACACAGCCAAATCAATGATCTCAAACAACAAAGTCATCTTACCCTCTAACACAGACAAAAGAATGGAAGGAGACAGAGACATATTTGTTATGGGAAAGAAAGAAAATGAGAAAATTCTCAAGTGACTTTGTTCTCTTTGCTTGAAAGTTTCAATCAAGTTAATAAAGTTCATAGATTCTGTGGAGACTGGGCAGGGGGAAGTGGGTGCAAGAGTTTAGGAATGAGTTGAAAATTTGAGAATTTATTTTGTGGGTGCAGCCTTTGTTGTTTTTAGACACTAAGTCATTTTTTCCTCTGCAACCCCATGAACTATGTAGCCCACCAGGCTCCTCTGTCCCTGGAATGCTCCAGGCAAGAATGCTGGAGTGGGTTGCTGTTTCCTTCTCCAGGGGATCTTCCCGACCCAGGGATTGAACCTGCATCTCCCGCACTGGCAGCCGACTCTTTGCCCCTGAGCCACCAGGACGCAGCTTGAAAGTGACAGTGAAAGTCGCTCAGTTGCGTCCAACTCTTTTTCACCCCATGGACTGTAACCCCTGTCCGTGGAATTCTCCAGGCAGGAATACTGGAGTGGGTTGCCATTTCCTTCACAGGATCTTCTCAACCCAGAGATCAAACCCGTGTCTCCCACATTGCAGGCAGATGCTTTACCATCTGAGCTACCAGGGATGAAGCCTAGTTTCGTACAGTTAGCTTCCTGACCCAGGGATTGAACCTGCATCTCCCGCACTGGCAGCCCGACTCTTTACCCCTGAGCCACCAGGACGCAGCTTGAAAGTGACAGTGAAAGTCGCTCAGTTGCGTCCAACTCTTTTTCACCCCATGGACTGTAACCCCTGTCCGTGGAATTCTCCAGGCAGGAATACTGGAGTGGGTTGCCATTTCCTTCACAGGATCTTCTCAACCCAGAGATCAAACCCGTGTCTCCCACATTGCAGGCAGATGCTTTACCATCTGAGCTACCAGGGATGAAGCCTAGTTTCGTACAGTTAGCTCAGAGAGGACCCAGCCTTTGCAGTTGCAAACTATAATCTGTAATGGATCCGAATGAAAAGACAAAAAATTTTTTTAGTTAGATGAACCCGTGTACAGGGATGGGACATAAGCTCTAGCATAATAAATTGGGAATAATCTAAGGTGCTGGTGGTAAAAGAGTTGAAATGATGTCTGGTAGCCAAACTAGGAGAGAAAATAAAAGTAGGAAGGACTTGGAGAATCTGAGAACCATGGTAGTTAAATGACTGGAAAACAAAGAGTCTGTTCTGTGGAAATATGGCAAGGTACCTGGTAAAAACAACCTGTTGTTGGTTAAAAACCAAAAAACGGTCAGTTCCAGGATTTGTAATCATGGGAGTGGGTGGCTGACCTGTGATTGAAACAACTGCTGGAGTGGGGATCTCACTAATTGTTTCCTCTCTCCACTAGAGATAATGCTTGGGGTTGAGAGTTTGGTGATAGAGGAGATGGTGACAAGCCATCCTCCAAACTCATTATTTTAGTTTTAGATTTTATCTTGCCAAAATTTCTTTATTTCCATAGAATAAATAGAGCTACGCTGACATTCACAACTTGTGCTACTGGATCATGTATTATATCCCATGTTCTCCTTCTCATGTACCAGGAGACTATGCTGGGATATGAGAGTCATCTTATGCTATGGGAAAAGTGCCAGTTTCCCTACATACTACCTACTACCCCAAATTCATCTAAGGTCGCTGGATGATTCCACCATTATAAGCTCCTTGAAGGCAAAATCCGTCTTATTTTCTATGTTCCTGACACAGTCTCTGACACTTAGGAAATAGCTGATTGAAATTTAAAAGTTTTATTGAGGTAGACTTGATTTACAATGTTGTGTTAATTCCTGCTGTATAGCAAAATGACTCAGCCACACACACACATACTCTTTTTCACGTTCTCCTCCATCATAGTCTATCACAGGATATTGAATATAGCTCTCTGTGCTGTACAGTAGGACCTTGTTGTTTATCCATCCTATATACAATAGCTTGCATCTGCTAGCCCCAGACTCCCAACCCTTCCCTCCCATCCCCTCCCCTGGGCAGCCATAAGTCTGTTCTCTATGTCTGTGAGTTTCTTTCTGTTTCATAGACATGTTCGTTTGTGTCGTATTTTAGATTCCTGATAAAGTGTTGATGAAGAAAACATGGAATGAGTGAATGAATGAAGGTCAACAGCATGGATGGAACAGAAAAGAAAACTAAGCCAAGTCTGAGGAAAGTGGAGAAATGAAGATGGAACTCAGTGGATGACATGCAGATGGAAAAAAAAAGTGGTCTAGTTAAGTGACTTGAACATCAAATGAGGGACTGTTATTAAATCCTGTTTGTGGAAGGAGCAATGGGAAATGAAAAGAATTCAGGTGTTTCCCTTTAGTTCTGGGGACAGGGCACTAATAGCAACTAGAAAAGGTGGTAAGAGAAGAGTGTCCATTAGAGAGAGCTATTGATACAAACAGTGCTGAAGTCCTTCAAGGGGAAATGATTCATGGTAACACTGTGTACCTCTTAAAAGAATGCGACATTTTCCTCCATGTCTGGCAAAGTGTATATTTTAAAGTTTGTTTGAGTGTGGCTTTGATCTTTCAAGAAGTCTAAAGGAAGATTAACACTTGTTTACTAAATATTTCTGATAGAATTATTTTTCAATCTTGTTCTTCATATTGCTGCAGTCTGCATAACTTGATTTAAAATTCTGGTCTCATGTGGCTAACTCCAAAGTACAAGTTTGATTAATCAGAGAATTGGTTTAATCATGTGTTGCAAGAAATCATAAATTACTGCAGCTGAAGATTTCTACGAGTGTCTCTTGAGCCAGGTATATTTTGGCCTGCTTCTAAATATTTGATATCCTGTACCATGTGATCGTGTTCAAATAGGACTGAATTATGTATAAGCTCTGAAATGAAAAATAAAACAATGGTATGGAGGTTAGAAACAGGAAAACATATGAATTATATTAGGTTGTTATTGTCTTACCTAATGAAAAAAGAATAAAATGCAAAATCATGGCATGTGCCAAAAGACTGGTTCACACACGGGTGAAACTAAGAGATTTTATAAAGTGCAAAAGTGAGATGTAGAAAGTTCACAAATCATTGGCCTGGGACTCTTCATATTCTGAATTTTTAACCTATAAATATCCACTATGCAAGACAGACACAATTCTCCCATTATTATCATATTCTGTACAACAAGATAGGTTATTAGCTGTTTATTGTAGTTTAATACCAACCACCATAAAAATGAGTACAGTTGTAAGTGTAATACAACATCAAACAAGTTAAACAGCTGAACTAAGGTCTTGCCTTATAAAATATTCATAAAATGGGCTTCATTTGTTCTAACTAATGAGAGCTGGTAAAACTCACTGCAGTTCCTGACTGTGGATTCCTCAAATCCATAGCCTCAAATTTCTGGGACTTTAAGAAGAGATTCAGAGTTCCTGAGAAAGTGGAATAAGCCATGTTTATTTTTGAAGGGAAGTTTCACCCAAATAAATTTCAACTGTCAGATCCTGGTGACATGCACCAAAAATGAATACCAAACTCATGTTACATATCATGGACCTTTTTATGAAGAATTTTGTTTCCTGTGATGTGTCAGATTTGTAGAAGGAAAGGACAGGAAATCAATGCTGAGAGGAAGAAATGCAATGAAAGTGGCTTTGTCTTAAGCATGTTGTTTCCTTCCATTGAATCTGGGCATCAATAGATTTTGTTTCTTTCTGTCTCATCACTGCAAATAGACTCTTCCTATTGCTTCTGTGCCCCAGAAATACCCTAGCCTTGGAGGCCCTCACCAACATTTCAGAAGAATCTCTGGTTCACTTCTTTCTAAACTCACTGTGGGTATTGACTAGCGGCTTCCCTGGTGGCTCAGTCGGTAAAGAATCTGCTTGTAATGCAGGAGACTGGGATCCCTGGATTGGGAAGATCCCCTAGAGAAGGAAATGGCAACCCACTCCAGTGTTCTTGCCTGGAGAATCCCATGGACAGAGGAGCCTGGCAGGCTACAGTCCATGGGTTGCAAGAGTTGGACACAACTTAGCAACTAAACCACAAGCACCACATGGTTCAGATCTAGGCTTGTGAGTGGCAATCTGCCCACTTGGGGACACTTGGATACATAGTGATAGGCAGGAGATGCTACCAGCATCTCATCGTTCAGCCCAAGGAGGTTAGATGTAGTCTACATGGGTTGTTTATGTGTATGCTTTTTGCTTAAGTCCTTGAAATTATGGGCTCTATGTTATTGTTATTACTCTTATTATTTGGCTGTGCCAAATCTTAGTTGTGGCATGAGGGATATGTAGTTGTGACATGGGAACACTTAGCAGGAGCATGTGGGCTCTAGTTCCCTGACCAGGGATTGAACCTAAGCCCCCTGGATTGGAAGAGAAGGGTCTTAGCCACTGAACCACCAGGGAAGTCTTGACCCTATACTACTCATTTCTGTTCCTCCAGCAACCAACTCAACAAATATTCCTTGAATGAATGGAGAAGTGAATGAATGAGAAAAATAAGAAGTGTGTGTTGAACTATAGATGATGTTTGATGGGACTAATATTTTCTTAAATTTATTCTATTTTAAATAAAAGATTAAGGGATCCTTTTGAATTTAAGATGTAGAGGAGTTACAAACATGTGAAGGAATAGGGAACACTGTTTTTTCAACCACCTCTAGATTTAGTTACTTCAAGAGTCATGGACTCTTTGACAGTTTTTGCAGTGAATGAAAATGGCCCAGGAAATGATTAGCTAACAAAAATCAAGAGGCTCTTCGATCCCTGCTTTTGAGAAAGTCTGTTTTCTTAAATGAGGAATATCAGAATTTGCTTCCATGACCTGAGACAGGAACATGTTCAGAATCTTAAAAGCAACTTGAAAGAAAACATTTCTGGAAGCCTATTTCTGTCAGAATGTTGTAATTTCCTTTAGAAACTCCAGCTGTTGCAGAGCACGCAGTTAAATTAAGTGTAAGCACTGTTAAATAGGAGGTAACCATTAGAATATTAAAAAAAATATGACTAGCATCCAATGTTTTAATCAAATAATTTGCTAATCACTCAGTATGGTGTAGTCTCCCAATCAGCCCCTTGGTTAACTCCATCCTCACTGTTTCTGTCCCTTCTCCTCCTCCTGTTCCTCCTCGCCTCTGCAGCCCCTAGCCCCTTATTTCTCTTTGCAGTGTTCCTGGGAGCCCATTAAGGAGTGCTTTAATCCAAGAGGATCTAGATGATCAAGAAAAATTAAGCTCCTAATAACAGCAAAATCGGAAGAAATTTGGACAAAATGACTCTCCGCATCACAGATTTTGTTTACTAGTGGGTAATTAATTCTCCACATATGTTGGGAACATCTGTCGCCGTGACCTGCCATCGGATCTGTGAAATGACTGCTGTGCAGTTTCCCCGCAGGTCATTAGCAGAACTCTGAAAGGAACCGCCTTCCCCCTGCCCTCAGTCCGGGCAACTTTCTCTTGAACTGGGAGGTTCTCCATCTAAGTTCCTCAGAGTGAGATGGCCTCCACCACTTTTCCCTCTGTCCCCTGGTGGGCGTCTCTGGCCACCTCCGGTTCTCTCCCAACTAGGAGGGAAGCAATCAGAAAGCAGCTACCTGGTCAGAGGGAAAAAGAAACGGGTGCCCCGGGCGCTGGAGGAAGGCTTTCTAGGCTGGCTGGCTGGCTCCATTGAGGCAAACATCATGAACACAGCTGAACGGGAGCCAACAGAAATCTGGATGTTTCTGACTTGTGACTTCCCAGTCTAATTGGTGAGAAATTGGCCTCAGATTTCTAGAGTACTGTTGCCAAGAGACCTTGCCTTAATAGAAACTAAAGATGGCAAAGATCGGCTGGGAAGAGGCTTTGGCAGGTACTAAGAAATGCCAGTCTTTGGTTGGCACTCGAGCAACTCCAAGCAAAGGAGAGAGGAGGGGAGGTTAGTGAGAAGAGGGGAGTGTTTATCCCCTCACCATGAGGTTCCGATAAAAGGCCAGCTCTCCTCCTGGCAACCTTAGGGCCACCGAATATCCTGGAAAGCCAGAGATGAAAAAAAGCAGATAGAAAGTTTCAAGAAAGATGGTGATAGAAGAAGGGACTCTACTGACCATTGATCAACTGAGTTATGAAACTTGCACACATTCTTAGCTTCCTCAGTACCCTAACACATACTTAGCCCACTTTCTCATTTGTTTACTTGCCTGTCCTTCACCAGCACAGTAAACTTCTTAAATACTGGGGATTGGCCTTTCGCCTCTAAATATCTCTAGTATCTTACTATGTTCCCTGTTGCAGAGCAGATTATCAAAAATGTGTGACAGGTGAAAAGTTGGATGCTACAGGCATTTCTCATTGTAATCCTGCAATGTAGACAATGTAGACATTCTTTCCATTCTTCTAATAAACCAAGACTCCAAGGGTTCAAGGTGAGTCAGCATCCCAACTCAGCTATGTCTGCTTCCAGTGTCTGTGCTTTGCTCAACTATATCATTACCTGTTAACACAGCTGTTTCCTGAGAAGGCTGGTGATTTCTCTGAGAAAAGAGAAAGATAAGTTCTAGTTAAGTGATTGAATTACTCTTATTAAAATCTTTTTAAAAAGGCACTTACATTGGCTTAAAACTGAGCATTCAGAAAACAAAGATCATGGCAAGTGGTCCCATCACTTCATGGCAAATAGATGGGGCAACAGTGGAAACAGTGGCAGACTTTATTTTGGGGGGGGGCTCTAAAATCACTGCAGATGGTGACTGTAGCCATGAAATTAAAACACACCTGCTCCTTGGAAGAAAAGTTATGACCAGCCTAGACAGCATATTATAAAGGAGAGACACTGCCAACAAAGGTCCATTTAGTCAAAGCTATGGTTTTTCCAGTGGTCATGTATGGATGTGAGAGTTGGTCTACAAAGACAGCTGAATGCTGAAGAATTGATGCTTTTGAATTGTGCTGTTGGAGAATACTCTTGAGAGTCCCTGAGTGGAGATCCAACCAGTCCATCCTAAAGGAAACCAGTCCTGAATATTCATTGGAAGAACTGATGCTGAAGCTGAAACTCCAATACTTTGGCCATCCCATGCGAAGAGCTGACTCATTGGAAAAGACTCTGATGCTGGGAAAGATTGAAGATGGGAGGAGAAGGGGACGACAGAAGATGAGATGGTTGGATGGCATCACCGACTCAATGGACATGCTGCTGCTGCTGCTAAGTCACATTAGTTGTGGCCCACTCTGTGTGACCCCATAGACGGCAGCCCATCAGGCTCCTGTCCCCGGGATTCCCCAGGCAAGAACACTGGAGTGGGTTGCCATTTCCTTCTCCAATGCATGAAAGTGAAAAGTGAAAGGGAAGTCGCTCAGTCGTGTCTGACCCTCAGCAACCCCATGGACTGTAGCCTACCAGGCTCTTCCATCCATGGGATTTCCCAGGCAAGAGTACTGGAGTAGGGTGCCATTGCCTTCTCCTCAATGGACATGAGTTGGAGTAAACTCTGGGAGTTGGCGATGGACAGGGAGGCCTGGCATGCTGCAGCCCATGGGATTGCAAAGAGTCAGACACGACTGAGCAACTGAACTGAACTGACGCGTTTATAGTGGTGAAAAGCGCAGATCTTAAAGGCACCTCTATAGTTCGTTCTTGGTTCTGTTACCATGAGAAAGGATGGTAGGATTGCACAGAGGGGCATATACACATGCATGCTCAGTCGTGTCCACTTCTCTGACCTCTTGGACTGTAGCCCCTCAGGCTCTCTGTCCATGGAATTTTCCAGGCAAGAATAACTGGGGTGGGTTGCCATTTCTTCCTCCAAGGGATCTTCCTGACCCAGGGTGAAACCATGTCTCCTGTGTCTCCTGCATTACAGGCAGATTCTTTACCGTCGAGTCATCAGGGAAGCCCTGAGGAGCATCTATACAAGGTATGAAAATCCCTTAGCACAGTTGCTCAATTAATCTTACAAAAGGGAAACCCACTGCTTCCTGTATTACTTTAAAAAACAAACAAACCTGTGTCACGTGGCTTGCAAAATCTTAGTTCCCCAACCAGGGACCAAACCGTGACCCCTGCAATGGAAACACAGAGCCCTAACCACTTGAGCACCAGGGAAGTCCCTGTGCTGCTTTTAAAAATTACACTCAACATACATCTTACACAACTAGCATTTATCACCTGCTTATGATGACAGTTCTTGATCATAACTAACCAAACCCCTCACCTGCCACTAGTTACTAGAATTATGCTTAGTATGTTTATAATGATGTGAGTAGTTATTCCTAAGTGTTTGTTCAATACTTACTTTCTTTTATAGAGACAGCAGTCCATGATGGCAGGGGGTTGTTATTGAGTAAATCCAAAAACTCTTAAACTGAATCATCCAATTGCCTCCTCAAATTACAGTTTCTTAGAGCAACTCCTGGAGAAGGCAGTGGCACCCCACTCCAGTACTCTTGCCTGGAAACTCCCATGGACGGAGAAGCCTGATGGGCTGCAGTCCATGGGGTCGCTAAGGGTCAGACACGACTGAGCGACTTTCACTTTCACTTTTCACTCTCATGCATTGGAGAAGGAAATGGCAACCCTCTCCAGTGTTCTTGCCTGGAGAATCCCAGGGACGGAGGAGCCTGATAGGCTGCCATCTATGGGGTTGCACAGAGTCGGACACGACTGAAGTGACTTAGCAGCAGCAGAGCAAGTCCTATAGAAGTCCCACTCAGTACCTGGATTTTTTGTGTAGATAAATTTTGTCTGTTAAAAGAGCTAAAGAAATCATGGGTCCTCCATCTGAGAGAAGAGGCCTGTTACTTTCTATATTTCCAGAGGTCATAATGCTTCTACTGTCTAAATTTTCTCCTGTCTAATTCTCATGCAAGTAGGGGGTAATTATATCTCATACTACATATTCAAGCCCTGCTCAAAGAATATTCATTTGGAAACAAAAACCAAAAAAAACTAGTGTGAAAGGGGCTTCCCTGGTGGCTCAGTGGTAAAGAATTCACCTGCCAATGCAGGAGACATCAGTTCAATCACTGGTCTGGGAAGATTCCACATGCCTTGGGACAAGTAAGCCTGCACACCATAACTTCTGAGCCTGTGCTCCAGAGCTTGGGAGTGGCAACTACTGAACCCACGAGCTGCAACTACTGAAGCCCAAGTGCTTAGAGCCTGTGCTTCACAACAAGAGAAGCCTCTGCAACGAGAAGCCTACGTATCACAACTCGAAAAAAGTCCACACAGCAGTGAAGACCCAGCATGGCCAAAAATTACAAAATACAATTATATATGTGGGGCTTCCTGGGTGGCTCAGCGGTGAAGAGTCTGCCTGCAATGCAGGAGAACTGGGTTTGATCCCTGGGTCAGGAAAATGCCCTGGAGGAGAGTATGGCAACCCGCTCCAGTATTCTTGCCTGGAGAATTCCATGGACAGAGGAGCTTAGTGGGCTACAATCCGTGGAGTCACAAAGAGTTGGACATGACTGAAATGACCTAGCATGGGTGGTATTTCTATCATGGTAGCCTAAGTAGACTAATACAACCCCCTAGATACATTTTTCACACAGCAGCCAGAATGATCTCTTTTTTCATTCATTTATTTGGTGGGTCAAATGATAAAGAATCCACCTGTAATGCAGGAGACCCAGGTTCGATCCCTGGGTTGGGAAGATCCCCTGGAGAAGGGAATGGCAATCCACTCCAGTATTCTTGCCTGGAGAATTCCATGGACAGAGGAGCCTGGCGGGCTATAGTCCACAGGGTCGTAAAGAGTCAGACACGACTGAAGTGACTTGAAGTGATTGGCATGTGTGTGTGTGTATATATATATATATATAAAACTTGAAAGCTGACTGGGAGCAAAGTTGGCCAATGTACTGAGCAGGAGTTCTGTATGAGGCTCTCTAAGAAACTGTAATTTCTGAGGCAATTCAGTTCAGTTTGGTTCAGTCGCTCAGTCATGTCTGACCCTTTGCAACCCCATGAATCGCAGCACGCCAGGCCAATTAGATGATTCAACTTAAGAGTTTACCGAGTATTTGTTTACTTGTTTATTTCTGATTTACTCAATAACAAGCCTAATCATTCAGCCAGGCACTGGGAGCACTCTAGTGTCTAAGATAGCCCCAGTGAATTAGCTATTGCTCCCTATTCAGGTGTACACCAGCCCCTTCAACTCAGTGTGTATCTTCACAAGCAGCCTGGTTGTTTCTGCCGAAGTTTTCATTTACTCATGATCTCATGGGTATCTCTGTCATTCAGCTTGCCCTTTTCTGACATTCCTGACTGAAGGATGCTGGGGTCAGCCATGCTTGTGCAGAAAGGAGTGACAGATGGGCTTTGGCAGGCTCAGAGCTCTGCGCCCTTGACCTCCATGACTCCATATCTTAGTGTCACAGCCAGGGCTCTCTGCTCCTCCATTCACGTGGATGCTTATCTCGCTCCGTCATCTAGGGCAATGTGCCCCAGCCAAAGCTCAAGTCTCCTTGCCCTCTACCACCTAGATTCATCTCCTTGGATTTCAAACTCCAGTGTCAAACTATGGAGATCTTTGAATGATAGCCTGAGGAATTTAAATTTAATTCAACCAACTATTAAGTCTGTTAACAGCCTTTGTGTAAGAGAATGATACGATACCTCAGTGACTTTAAGGTTAGAAAAACAGGAAAAGGAACAAGGACAGAAAGGTTTAAAAGACAGGATAAGCATATGGGGCGTCCCTTGTATGTTACTTGTTGCATCTCCCTTGCTGCTTAATACCATATTCTAACACATATATACAGAATCTACAAAAATAGTACTGAAGAATTTACTTACAGGGCAGCAAGGAGAAACAGACATAGATAAAAGACTTGTGGACTTGGGGAGAGGGGTGGAGAGAGTGAGATGTTTGGAAAGAGTAACAGGGAAACTTACATTACCATATGTAAAATAGATAGCCAACAGAAATCTGCTGAATGGCTCAGAAAAGTCAAGCAGGGGCTCTGTGTCAGCCTCGAGGGTTGGGATGGGGACAGAAATGGGAGGGAGGTTCAAAAGGGAGGGGATATATGTATACCTATGGCTGACTCATGCTGAAGTTTGACAGAAAATAGCAAAATTCTGTAAAGCAATTCAGTTCAGTTCAGTTCAGTCGCTCAGTCATGTCCGACTCTTTGCGATCCCATGAACTGCAGCAAGCCAGGCCTCCCTGTCCATCACCAACTCTTAGAGTCTACCCAAACCCATATCCATCGAGTTGGTGATGCCATCCAACCATCTCATCCTCTGTCGTCTTCGAGGGTTGGGATGGGGACAGAAATGGGAGGGAGGTTCAAAAGGGAGGGGATATATGTATACCTATGGCCGACTCATGCTGAGGTTTGACAGAAAATAGCAAAATTCTGTAAAGCAATTCAGTTCAGTTCAGTTCAGTCGCTCAGTCATGTCCGACTCTTTGCGATCCCATGAACTGCAGCAAGCCAGGCCTCCCTGTCCATCACCAACTCTTAGAGTCTACCCAAACCCATGTCCATCGAGTTGGTGATGCCATCCAACCATCTCATCCTCTGTCGTCTCCTTCTTCTCCTGCCCTCAATCTTTCCCAGCATCAGGGTCTTGTCAAATGAGTCAGCTCTTCACCTCAGGTGGTCAAAGTATTGGAGTTTCAGTTTCAATATCAGTCCTTCCAATGAACACCCAGGACTGATCTCCTTGCAGTTCAAGGGACTTTCAAGAGTCTTCTCCAACATCACAGTTCAAAAGCATCAGTTCTTTGGCACTCAGCTTTTTTTATAGTCCAGCTTTCACATCCATACTTGACCACTGGAAAAACCATAGCCTTGACTAGACGGACCTTTGTTGGCAAAGTAATGTCTCTGCTTTTTATTATGCTGTTTAGGTAAAGCAATTATTCTTCAATAAAAAGTAAATTAGTAAAAAAGACAGGATAAGAATGGATACATCAGGGAAGCCAGATAAGGAGGAATTTCAAGAATAAAAGTGTGGAAACTAGTACTAACACTATTCTGAGAAGACCACGCTTGAATTTTTAAATTATGTGATAAAAGATTCTTCTGTGATCATCTTTTTAGTAGAGTAGAAATAGAGGGTAGATGATGAAAGGTGAAGAACTTAGTGGATCTTGAGGAAGTTAAAACAACACCTATGGATAATTTGGGGAAGCATGGGGTGAAGGGAATGAAACTTACTAGGTTGATGGCTTTAGGACATAACCGGATTCAGAAAAGATGCTTTCTTCCCAAGAGATGTAAGCATATTTATAGCTTGAGAAGAAGGTTCTAGTAGAAAAGAAATATTTAATGAGGGAGATTTTTGTTGTTGTTGTTGTTTTTAAAGGGCGTAATTGAAGGAAGATGGTCCAAGAGAAGGAAGGGTCAGTTTTAGGTATTCAGTAGTAAACATATCTCAAGCAAGAACATGCTTTAGTGACCAAACTATTACATATCTAGAAAAAAAAATTCCAGTGTGTGTGTGTGTGTGTGTGTGTGTGTGTGAGGTGGGAATTTCCCCCATGCCCACAAGTAATTCTCTGCCATGAGCCAGGTATCCGATGATTTAACTCATACTCATTTCTGGCACTATCTTCGCAGAGATAGTGTCCCCCCACAGGTTAAGGGCTCAGTCCTGCAAGAACGCCCCTTGACCACACTCCCTGCTTCAGATGCCAGCTGCAAGCCCGGGTTGTCACCTGTGCTTCTGACCAACTGGCTTCAGATGGGAGAGTCCAGTGACCCCTCCTTGGGTCTGACTAATTTGCTAGTGGCTCACAGAACTCAGAGAAACAGTGTACTTATTAGGTTACTGGTTTACTATTTAATGATACAACTCAGTAACAGCCAGACGGAAGAGATGCATAGGGCAAGTATGGGGAAAGGGTGCAGACCTTTCATGCCTCTGCAGGGCATTCCCCTACATCTTTATCAACCAGGAGGCTCTCCTGATCTTTTGGGGATTTTTATGGAAGCTTCACTACATAGGCAAGATTGATTAAATCATTAGCCATTGGAATGATTCAACCTCCAGCTCTTCTCCCCTCTTTGGAGGTAGATGGGATGGGATTCAAAGTTCTAACACTTAAAAAAAAAAAATTAATAAACAAAAACCTCAATTAAATAGAGTGGAGAGACCACAAGGGGGCGCTCTCATGCCCTGCAATAACAGCCAACAGGAAGAAGACTCCTTTTTCCTGGTAAATCTCAGCCAATGATAAGCGGACTAGTTGCTACTGTCTCTCAACTTGTTTTCTCCCTCTGTAAGAGTTCTCCTCTTACTGTGCAGGGACTTTGTGGCTCGAAATTGTTGTAGACCCCAAATTGCAATCCTCTGCTTAGCCTGAAATAAACCCGTCCTTACTGGAGAAATATCTGGCAGTGTATTTGTTTCAGGTTAAATCACATGATTGGCTCCGTTGGCATCCAGCTCCCATCCTTAGCGTTAGTCGCTCAGTCTTCTCCGACTCTTTCTGACCCCATGGATTGTAGCCGGCCAGGCTTCTCTGTCTATGGGATTCTCCAGGCAAGAATACTGGAGTGGGTTGCCATTCCCCTCTTCCAGGGATTGGCCCGACCCAGGGATCAAACCTGGGTCTCCCTCACTGCAGGTCCATTCTTTACCGTCTGAGCCTCCACATGGTTGACTCCGTTGGCAACCAGCTCCCATCCTTAAGTGGTTTCCAAAAGGCATCTCACTGACACAACCGAAGACACCTTCATCACCTATCATTTGGGAAATTTCAAGGGTTTAAGGAGCTCTGTGCCAGAAACAAGGATGAAGACCAAATATATTTTTCTTAGAAATCATAATTCATAGAGATGCTTTGTCAATTTAACCAGAGAATTTAGCATCTTGACTCTTCAAAATGCATGTGAAATACAGGAATAAAGGGATTTCTACCTTTTATAGTCCAGCCATTCTCTAGTGCTTGTTTTCTGCTAGTGTCTATAATTAACACCCAAATGTCTTGATGGATGTATGGAAACTGTTTAATTCAGTCTTTTGTAATCATTCAATTCATTTTATTCTTATAATCATGAGGGGCAGTATTAACTGAAAAATCCTCTCCTACTGGGATTAAGCCCGAACTAAACAAAAACACAAACATCCCAGGACTAACTAAGAGGAAGCTATTTTCAGCAAATGTGGTGACTTTTGTAATGCAAACCAAGCTCTGCAGTGAGACATACGTACCAGGGAACTCATGAATGCCTTGTGTCAAATGTGGTGATGGCAAAGCCTTCCAAACAGGAAAAATATTCTCTTTTGAATAAAAGGTAAGGAAAGGGATGTCTCAGTTCAGTTCAGTCGCTCAGTCATGTCTGACTCTTGGTGACCCAATGAATTGCAGCACACCAGGCCTCTCTGTCCATCACCAACTCCCAGAGTTTACTCAAACTCATGTCCATCGAGTCCGTGATGCCATCCAGCCATCTCATCCTCTGTCGTCCCCTTCTCCTCCTGCCCCCAATCCCTCCCAGCATCAGGGCCTTTTCCAATAAGTCAACTCTTCACATGAGGTGGCTAAAGTACTGGAGTTTCAGCCTCAGCATCATTCCTTCTAAAGAAATCCCAGGGCTGATCTCCTTCAGAATGGACTGGTTGGATCTCCTTGCAGTATTCATAGAGATGCTTTGTCAATTTAACCAGAGAATTTAGCATCTTGACTCTTCAAAATGCATGTGAAATACAGGAATAAAGGGATTTCTACCTTTTATAGTCCAGCCATTCTCTAGTGCTTGTTTTCTGCTAGTGTCTATAATTAACACCCAAATGTCTTGATGGATGTATGGAAACTGTTTAATTCAGTCTTTTGTAATCATTCAATTCATTTTATTCTTATAATCATGAGGGGCAGTATTAACTGAAAAATCCTCTCCTACTGGGATTAAGCCCGAACTAAACAAAAACACAAACATCCCAGGACTAACTAAGAGGAAGCTATTTTCAGCAAATGTGGTGACTTTTGTAATGCAAACCAAGCTCTGCAGTGAGACATACAGTACCAGGGAACTCATGAATGCCTTGTGTCAAATGTGGTGATGGCAAAGCCTTCCAAACAGGAAAAATATTCTCTTTTGAATAAAAGGTAAGGAAAGGGATGTCTCAGTTCAGTTCAGTCGCTCAGTCATGTCTGACTCTTGGTGACCCAATGAATTGCAGCACACCAGGCCTCTCTGTCCATCACCAACTCCCAGAGTTTACTCAAACTCATGTCCATCGAGTCCGTGATGCCATCCAGCCATCTCATCCTCTGTCGTCCCCTTCTCCTCCTGCCCCCAATCCCTCCCAGCATCAGGGCCTTTTCCAATAAGTCAACTCTTCACATGAGGTGGCTAAAGTACTGGAGTTTCAGCCTCAGCATCATTCCTTCTAAAGAAATCCCAGGGCTGATCTCCTTCAGAATGGACTGGTTGGATCTCCTTGCAGTCCAAGGGACTCTCAAGAGTCTTCTCCAACACCACAGTTCAAAAGCATCAATTCTTCGGCGCTCAGCTTTCTTCACAGTCCAACTCTCACATCCATACATGACCATTGGAAAAACCATAGCCTTGACTAGATGGACCTTTGTTGGCAAAGTAATGTCTCTGCTTTTGAATATGCCATCTAGGTTGGTCATAACTTTCCTTCCAAGGAGTAACATCTTTTAATGCCATGGCTGCAATGTCTAGCTTATGCTGATTCCTTAGTCAGTGCTGGGGATACTGAAAAGGAATGAAGCACCTGCTGTCTGCTGGTTCCAGCCCAGGAAACCAGCCTGCCAGCACCCAGTGCCACCACTGCCCAGCAAAGCTATAGGAGCACCAATCTGTGGGATAAGGCAAGAGATGATCCAGAACTGATGTGCAGATGTGAAGTTCAAGGATGCCTGATTGTGACAATGGAAAAGGAGAAGATGAAGGAATTGGGAAGAAGGGGCTGGAAATATGTACTGGGAACCCTCGACTTTCACAGTCCTGATGACCAAAGAGCCAGCTCAGTTCAATAGGGGATCCCAACCTCTGCTTTGTGCAGATTGAGACTTGTCTTAACCACCCTCCATCAAAGAACTTCAGAAGCCTCTATTAAACAAGTGCTTTGGAGTAAAAGAGCAATTTTGCAACATTAAGCGAGGCAGGATTATGACTAACCTTGTAGAAATGGCCACTCAGCTGTCAAAGGAGGTAACTAGTTGTCTATATCATTTTCAAATGAATAAATATTCAAGATGTGCCTCAAAAATATCCAGGGATTACACATATGATGGTATAGTGTAATGGTTCTTGGTGAACTTCAGTTCAGTCACTCAGTCGTGTATAAGTCTTTGCAACCCCATGGACCGCAGCACGCCAGGCCTCCCTGTCCATCACCAGCTCCCGGAGTTTACCCAAGCTCATGTCCATTGAGTCGGTGATGCCATCTAACCATCTCATCCTCTGTTGTTGCCTTCTCAAAACATATGGATAAGATTTTATTCATTTATAGCAAAATATTTGCAACTACCATTTCATGTATTGAAATACTTGAGAAATAATTTTATCTGAATTTCTTCTTGCAGATGCTTGATTCATATGAATAGAATATAAACTCGATGAGAAAAGGACGCTTGGTGATGGTGGTGGAGGCGGTGGTGTGTTTGCGCATGTTTGTCCCGCTGCTGTACTTAGAGTATCAAAGCAGTGCTGGCACTTGAAAGGCACTCAATAAATATTTATGGAATAAATGATTATTGAGTTATGAGATGGTATTGTGTTTATACCTGTCACTCTTATTCTATTTACATGATGAATTGCATTGATTGATTTTTTAATGTAAACCAAACTTGCATACCTGGCACAAATCCCACTTAGCAACTGAGCTAACACGCCGAGCTAACCAACTCACATAATCAAGCTTTACTGATCCTTTCAAGAATACAAGCAACCAAGAGGCACAAGCAAAGCAGGGAAAGGTCTGTGAAAACTCAGAGTTCCCTAGGCACATCCTTCCTACATTGACCACAGACTCTCTGGGCCAGAATAATAGCTGAGGTCCTTAATCAAGCTGGGCTTCCCTGGTAGCTCAGAGAGTAAAGCATCTGCCTGCTATGCGGGAGACCCGGGTTCAATCCCTGGATCAGGAAGATCCTCTAGAGAAGGAATGACAACCCAGTCCCATACTGTTCCCTGGAAAATCCCATGGATGGAGAAGCCTGTAGGCTTCTACGGTCTATAGTAGGCTACAGTCTTTGGTGTCACAAAGAGTCAGACACAACTGAGCAACTTCGCTTTCACTTTAAGTGAAGCCAGTGGTTCATCTTACACATTGCAAAGTCTTTATGTTATGGAATATCTCCATTTTATATCTCATATGTTCTTATAGCCAAGGTGACGTTCTCCAGGGAGTCATGTCTCAAATATTACTAAGTTATATATCAGGGTATTTATCATAAGCAATTCTAAATCAGAAACATCTAGTAAAGAACATTCCCTAGATAAACACTTTACTCCTAACAAATATTATTAGTTTATTTACCAGGAGTTCCAGCTACATACACACACACACACACACACACACACACACACAGGATGATTCAAGTCAAAAATCTTTTGTTAAAGAATTTCGCTTCTGTGTTCACGGTCTGAATTTTTTTTCCTTTCAATGTCTTTGAATCAAGTTAATACTGGACTCATAAAGTAATGGGTTTTCTCCTCTTTTATATTCTAGTGAGTTTATGTAGCATTTGTGTCACATTTTTTAAAATGTGTGTGTTTACCAGAGAAGCCAGCATGGCATTTTCTTTGTGGGGAGGTTTTTTTTTTAATTAATTAATTAATTTTAACTGGAGGATAATTACAATATTGTGGTGGTTTTTGCCATGCATTGACATGAAAATTACAAATTCAATGTCTTTAACCAATATAGGACTAGACAGCTTTTCTACTTCTTCTTGAATTACTGTTGGTAATTTGTATCTTTCAAGGAATTTCTCCATTTTATATCAACTGTCAGATTTATTGCATTAAACTTATTCATAACACTCTCTTAATTTCTTTTTAATATCTGAAGAACCTATAGTTGTATTCCTTCTTTCATTCTCAATATTAGTAATTTGCATCTCTTTTATTTTTCATTGAGTCTAGCTAGAGGAATATTCCTTTCATTGATATTTGAAAGAAATGACTCTGATTCTATAGGTTTATCTCATTTTTAGACTATTTCACTGATAGCTATTTTTGTCTTTATTTTCTTTCCTTTTTCTTACTTTAAAATGAAAGCTTACATCTTTGATTTTAGCTCAGTTTTCTTTTCTAATAGAAGTAGTTTAAACCATAAATTTCTCTCTAAACACTGCTTTAGCTACATCTAGTGTTAAACTGACTCTCTAGAAGAAAACAAGCTCTAGATTATACAATCTGTCAATAGCTGTGGTATAACTATTTCCACTGTGGCTAATTTCAACTTACCAATGTAATGTCATTGAATACAAAGACAATACAGGCATGCAACCAGCTTTCATGAGTCAACATAAGCCAGTTCCAGTATACCACTGGCTGCATCCACAAATGTTGTCTATTTTCATTCAGTTCAAACTGTTACTAATTTCTCTAGTGATATGTCCTTAGAGTTATGTAGACACATAGGTTATGTAAAAGTATATTGTTTACTTTCCAAATATTTGGGATTCTAATTATCTTGATATGTTCCCATTATTTTTAATCTAATTCTTTTTGGGCTAGAGAACATATATATTTCAGTCCCTTCATGTTTACCTAGACTTGTTTAGTGAGATATGGCCTAGCATACAATCTATCTTAGCAAGTATTTTATGCGCACTTGAAAAGGGCGGGCATTGTCTCAGTATTGAGTGGAGTGCTCTGTAATTAACAATCAGAGCTAGTGGGTGATAGTGCTGTTGAAGTCTCCTATGTACATAAGGATATTCCATTTCAGGGGTCAGCAAATTATCCTTGTATGACCTACAAGCTAAACATAATATTTACAGGTTGAAGGATTATTTAAACTTTTATACATACACACAGAGAGAAATACAATAAATACTGAATGCAGTCAGCAAAGCCTAAAATACTTTGGCATTTTAGAGAAAGTCCTATAATCTTTCATAATCAGTTACCAAGAGAAGAATTTGAAAATTTCAACCGTAAATGAAATATTTATCATTTTTCTTTTCTCTTTCTCTTTCCTTCTTTTTCTTTTTTTCTCTTTTTTTGTCATCCATTCAGGTACATACTCATGTAGGAATGCTAATGAATCAATACTTTAGCATTAAGGAATGCTCTTTTTAACCCTGATAATATTTCTTTCTGGAAGATTACTTTGTCTGATATTAATTTTTCCACTTCAGTTACACTAATACTTTTTCTATGCTTTTACTTTTATCCTTTTCATTTAAAGTGGGTTTCTTATAAACAACATATAGTTGAAGCTTTCTTATCTAGTGGGAAATGATTGACTTTTGATTAGATTGTTTAGATCTATAATTTGTTTTTTATTTGTCTCATCTTTTTTTGTTGTTGTTATTTTCTTTTTTCCTTGCTTTTTTGGGTTAAGTAGCATGTCATTTTTTTCTCCATTATTATCTCATTAGCTAAACTTTTTTTTATGATGATTTCTCTAGGATTTACAGTGCTCATCATTCTGTTATCACATAACACCTTCAAATACGATTATCCCACTTAACATTTAATGTAAGAATTGTAATATAATTCATATTCTCCATTTATGCTATTGTCTCACGTTATATTCTTAACATGTTACAAAATGCATAATATATTTTATGATTTTTGTTTTAAATGGATAATTATCTTTTAGAGAAACTTTTAAATGAGAAAATTTATTTTATTCTTTTTCACTTATTTCATGTTTCTGGATATCTTCTTTAGTTGATATGAACTTTCATCTGGTGTAATTTCCTTGCTCCTGAAGAATTTGCCTTAATATTTATGTAGGGTAGGTCTGTTGGCAACACGTTTTCTCTGCTTTTGTTTATCTTAGGTACTTTTTAAAATAAGTTAATATGTGTGAAATTTAAGACATATCTTGTAATAGTGCCCTATATATGATGAAATTTTGTAATATTTGGGGGTGTTTATTATGCATCAGACACTGTTCCAATTGTTTTGTTTAATGCTGTCATAATTTTCCCATTAACTCTACACGGTGGCAGTACTATGAATATTAATTCCATTTTGCAGATGGAGAAGGTGAGGTATAAGAAGATCAAGTAGAGGCTGAAGGCCACTAGAATTTGTGTTCTTAATCAAAAAAGACATACTACCGGCTCATATCTCTAAGGAAGGAGGGCAGACTGGGCCAACTCATGGCTGAGAAAGAGCTGAACTGAAAGGTTAGTGAAGGCTGACTGCAAGGCACGGTCAACTATACTTTGAGAGCATTACTTTCTTCCCAGCATTACTTTCTTACTCCAGTGTCTTCATTGCACACGTCCTCCGAGCACTGTCTTTCCATCTTGGATGTTGGGTCAATTTCTACAGCACCGAACACTGTGTGAAATATGAAAGGGAGGGAGCAGGTGCGAGAAGAATGTCGACCAGGTAGAGTTCAATATTTTGTTCCCCGAAGGCAGTGTGGCAACTTATCAGCTGACTTCTCGGACACATTCAGGTCTGATTTCTATATAAAATAGGTAACTAATAAGGACCAACTGCATAGTACAGGGCACTCTACTCAATACTCGATAATGACCTGTATAAGAAAAGAATCTAAGAAAAAGTGGGTATATGTATATGTATAACTGGTTCACTTTGCATCACCTGAAACTAACACAGCGTTGTAAATCAGCTATACACCAATACAATTTTAAAAAATAAAATTCTTTTCTGTCCTGTGTTTCTTGATCCTGAATTCAGCAAAAATTTTGTTTTTCATTTTGTTCTAAAACCAGGGAAGGAGAAAAGTAAGAAGGGAAGAGAATTGTTCTAATCATCCAGCTATACCTTCCAAACTCTGGTTAAAGTGAACATTAAAAAAAAAAAAAACCGCTTACACAGATGTAGTTCTTCTGATAAATCACTATTTAATCAGTCATAATTTCAAATTAAGTGCTGAATAAATGCCCTTTGTTTCATACTTAAACTGTCAGTGACTAACACAGGGAGGGCAGACTAGTGCCTATCATTAGAACGGGGAAAAATCAATACCATTTTTAATTAAAGGCAGGCTGAGCTGAGCTGTGAGACAAGCAAATCTCCTTGTCAGTTCATCTCCCCTTTAAACTCTTTCAGAAGTTCAGCTCAGGAGTGAAAAGACGGCCAAATGCAGGCAGGCACGGAGTGACACAGTGCTTTGGGGGTGGAGGTGGGGGTGGGTGAGGCTGGAAGGGAGGCAAAGAAAGAAAGAAAACAGAGGGAAACACGCAGACCTGTTTGCTTTTCCACCAGCCAGGCCCTTAGGGACCGTCTTGCGTGTTGTATGTGCGATTAGCTGCTCAGTCGTGTCTGACTCTTTGTGACCCCATGGACTGTAGCCCGCCAGGCTCCTTTGTTCCTGGGACTCTCCAGGCAAGAGTACTGGAGAGGGATGCCATTCCCTCCTCCAGGGAGTCTTCCTGACTCAGGGATCGAACCTGGGTCTTCAGCATTACAGGTGGATTCTTTAACATCTGAGTCACTAGGGAAGCCCAGGGACCATCTTAAGGTGTGATAAAACTGTGGATACTGGCATATGCTACAGAGATGATCTTTTTACTCACAAGCTAGGAGAGAAATAAAGGACAGCCAAACAATTTTCGTCAGTCATATTTTATTTGGTTTAGAGGCAGCACTTGGCATTGTAAAATAATCCCATATCTATTACATTTTACAACTTTGGATGTTCTTCCTCTGTAGAGCAAGAGTCCAGCAAGGGAGAAACTTCAGTCTTGTCTCACTGAAGACAGAAGAGACCCTCCATCCCTTTGGCTGTATTCTGTGTGTTAGAAGCAGGTCACCAGGGAGCCCACCTTCAAGAGGTGGGAATTACATACAGTTATGAGGAAAAGGAAGGGGGTCATTGAGGACCTGCCCTGAAAGCTACCTTCCACAGACCCTGGTGCAAGATAATTGTAATCTATCTGAAGAGAAAGAATACATGTAAATTAGAGCCATATAAGAAAAAGAAAAGATAACACTTAATCCTAAAAGATGATACTGTGAAAGTGCTGCACTCAATATGCCAGCAAATTTGGAAAACTCAGCAGTGGCCACAGGACTGGTAAAGCTCAGTTTTCATTCCAATCCCAAAGAAAGGCGATGCCAAAGAATGTTCAAACTACTGCATAGTTGCACTCATCTCACACACTAGCAAAGTAATGCTCAACATTCTCCAAGTGAGGCTTTAACAGTACGTGAACTGTAACTTCCAGATGTTCAGACTGGATTTAGAAAAGACAGAGTAACCAGAGATCAAATTGCCAACATCCATTGGATCATAGAAAAAGCAAGAGTTCCAGGAAAACATCTACTTCTGCTTTATTGATTACACTGTGTGGATTACAACAAACTGTGGAAAATTCTTAAAGAAATGAGAATACCAGATCACCTTACCTGCCTACTGAGAAATCTGTATGCAGATCAAGAAGCAACAGTTAGAACTGAACATGGAACAACAGACTGGTTTCAAACTGGGAAAGGAATATGTCAAAGCTGTACATTGTGAGGCTGCTTATTTGACTTACAGGCAGAGTACATCATGTGAAATGCCAGGCTGGATGAAGCACAAGCTGGAATCAAGATTGCCAGGAGAAATATCAATAATCTCACATATGCAGTTGACACCACCCTTATGGCAGAAAGTGACAAGGAACTAAAGAGCCTCTGATGAAAGTGAAAGAGGAGAGTGAAAAAGCTGGCTTAAAACTCAGCATTCAAAAAACTAAGATCATGGCATGTGGTCCCATCACTTCATGGCAAACAGATGGGGAAACAATGGAAACAGTGACAGACTTTATCTTCTTGGGCTCCAAAATCACTGTAGATGGTGACTGCAGCCATGAAATTAAAAGAAGCTTGCTCCTTGGAAGAAAAGCTATGACAAACATAGACAGTGCATTAAAAAACAGAGACATTACTTTGCCAACAAAGGTCCATCTAGTCAAAGCTATGTTTTTTTCAGTAGTCATGTATGGATGTGAGAGTTGGGCCATAAAGAAAGCTGAGCACCAAAAAATTGATGTTTTTGAATTGTGGTGTTGGAGAAGACTCTTGAGAGTCTCTTGGACAGCAAGGAGATCAAACTAGTCAATCCTAAAGGAAATCAGTCCTGAATATTCATTGGAAGGACTGATGCTGTAGCTCCAATACTTTGGCCACTTGACGCAAAGAACTGACTCCTTGGAAAAGACCCTGATGCTGGGAAAGATTGATGGCGGGAGGAGAAAGGGATGACAGAGGATGAGATGGTTGGATGGCATCACTGACTCAATAGACATGAGTTTGAGTAATCTCTGGGAGTTGGTGATGGACAGGGAAGCCTGGCGTGCTGCAATCCATGGGCTCGTAAAGAGTCAGACATGACTGAGTGACTCAACTGAACTGAACATTTAATCAAATTCTGGGGGTTTTCCTAGTGGCTCAGGGGTAGACAATCTGCCTACCGGTGAAGGAGACACAGCTTTGATCCCTGCATTGGGAGGATCCCCTGGAGAAGGCAATGGCAACCAACTCCAGTAGTCTTTCCTGGGAAATTCCATGGACAGAGAAGCCTAGCGGCCTATAGTCAGAAGGGTCACAAAAGAGTCAGACATGACTTAGCAACTAAACAAAAACTGTCAAATTCCCAAATAGGATTCAGTCAATGATTCTTGGGAGAGTCAGGAAAGATAGAAATGACAGGGAAAGAAATAAGAAAGGCTGATGGCACTTTGATAAAGGTTCAAGGATATTCAGAATCCTCATCTCCTTCTGGATAAGTCAGAGTGATTTTTCTAGAGGATGCTCAGGGGCCTCTCCCTAGTTTTCAGAGTTTTTCTCAGCTGCCTATTCACTTTCTGGTTATTTCTATTTTCTTCTTAGCCTGAGAAGTCCAACTCAGGGTGCTTTACAGTCAGTGCTTTTACCAATGAGATTCTCTATGTGTTTTCTTTTTATTTTTTTAAAAAATTTTATTTATATTTATTTTTGGCTGTGCTGGGTCTTCTTTGCTGTGCGAGCTCTTCTCTAGTTGCAGCAAGCAGAGGCTACTCTCCAGTTGTAATGCATGGCTTCTCATTGCGGTGGCTTCTCCTGTTGTGGAGCACAGGCTCCAGGGCACAAGGGCTTCAGAATTGCAGCTTGTGGGCTCAGCAATTGTGGCTCCTTGACACAGGCTCAATAGTCATGGTGCATGGGCTTAATTGCTCCACAGCACATAGTATCTTCCCAGACCAAGGACTGAACCCGTGTCTTCTGCATTGGCAGGCAGATTCTTTACCACTGAGCCACCAGGGAAGTCCTCTATATGATTTTAAGTAATAAAACAAATGTATCTCAAACTGGTTTAAGGACTATAAAAGGATCCAGTGGCAGTTCATATAATTCAAAAGTCTAGAGTTAAAACGGCCTAATCAAGAAACAGCTCCTGTTTCTAGAATTTTGTGAGCTCTGTCCTCCTTAGTGTGTTGGCTTTATGTTTCGGCAGCTTCATCCTGGGGTTCAGATGGCTGCTGACAGCAACCAGGGCAACACGTGTCCTCAGTTCACATCCAGAAATCCTTGTATGCTCATCAGCCTGATTTGATGTATTGTTTTTGCATTAACCACTCATTTCTGCCCAAATCCCAAAGTTTCTGTGAAACCCAACAAAAATTGGCCCTATTTATGGGTTAAATTAACACCTTCAAACAGAACAAAATCCATTATGAAATTGACACATCAGTCGTGCATTTTTAATTGTTACTGTTAAACTGCTTTTTTAAAAGGTGGTTGGGAATTTCAGGTTTACTATCCTCAGATCCAGGCAAGGGAACCCTCACCCCCACCTAGCCCTCAGCAGCCCAATGTTCCCCATACCTGTTCAGGAGGGGCTCTCTTCAAAATTTTCAAAGTCTAACTCTCCTGCCTGGGAGAGAAGAGGAGCCCAGAGCCCATGCAGGGACCTGCGTGTTTCTTCTCCCTCTGGGGCACTCTCTGATGAAATCAGACCTGTGAAACTTGTCAGCCAAAATGGTGACGACGTGCTGAGTGCAATGACCCTCACTCACACGGGACACAAGGAGGAATTAAGGACTCCAGGCTGCAGTGGGGGCTCTAGGCTGCAGGACAGATCTCCTGTGTGCTCCCTGCTGTCGGCAACCAAGATGGTTACCCACCTGCTTACAAGCTTCATGCCACATGCCAGGTATTCCTGGGGTGGTCCTTGCCCAGCCAAACCAACAGGCTCTTCCAACAGCATGCCTTCTCCAGCCGATCTTCAAGAGAGAGAGACAGAAAACATTCCTCGTGGGCATGGAATCTCACAATGGCCACAGGTTGCAGAGAGAAGGCAGGGGTGTGGTCATCACTGAGGAATGCAGAAATGACAGCCAAAGGTTCAAGCGCAGTCGTGATCAGAAGATCTGTTCATGTGTAAAATTCTGATTGCACAATCTTGCATAACCTGAAAATAAAACATTGTTCATGTCTTCCTGCCCACAGTTTGTCTTGCATTCATGGTCATCCTTGAAGAAGCAAAGTAACAGCCTTTGAGAGTCACCGTTAACTGACATTCATGGATGGCACCATGGATGCTGGTATTGAATAAATGGTATTACGGAACTGCAGAAGCAAAAATGACCTGTATTGTTTCAAAAAAATAGATTCTGAAAAGTCATGGCATGATGAGTAATAACAGTATTGCTATGTTTTAGTAAATTAGCTCGAATGGGGCATTTGACAATAAGGAAACAAAGGGATGATTTCTGGGCTTAACAGGAATTGATGATACCTACACAGTACGGAGAATCTCCATGGGCCCTGATTGAATGGTAAGCGACTGTGTAAGTGCCTCTTCCCTCTTCATTATTCTAAATCTTCATTGATAAACCACTATATCTCACTTGACTCATGAATTTTCTGGTCAAATTGTTTATATAGACAGAAGCCCTATAAAATAAAACATTTGTCCCAGGTTCTATACACTTTAGGAACACCCTATATATCAGATTGCTATCTCTGGAGTGGCTAGTTGCCATGGAATTTAATGTGATATAACATAATATGTTATATTATATCACAGGAAATGGCCACCCACTCCAGTATTCCTGCCTGGGAAATCCCAGGGACAGAGGAGTCCGGTTGGTCCCAATCCTTGGGGTTGCAAATAGTCAGACAAAACTGAGCAACTGAAGATGCAAACACTCATGATATTATTCTATTACATGATATTATATTCTATCCTAACATTATATCATATGATATTATATTATATCATAGAATTTCTGAAGCTTGTTCACCCAAATTATTAAACACACACACACACACACACACATATATATATATAGTTGTTGTTTAGTTGCTAAGTTGTGTCATACTCTTTTCTGACCTCATGGACTTTAGCCCTGCAGGCTCCCCAGTCTATGGGATTTTTACAGGCAAGGATATTGGAGTAGGTTGCCATTTCCTAGTCCAGAGGATCTTTCCAACCCAGGGATTGAACCTGCGTTTCCTACAGGCTCAACCAAAAAATTCTTAATGCTACAGTGCTGGTATTTTACTGATCATAAATTCTAATTCCCAGTGCCTACATGATCATTAGAACTTCCTGGTAGACCCCATGATCTCCTTTCAATACCGGCTTTACCTGCCCATTCTTACATGTAGATGTCCACTCTTCAAATCACAGTAGTCTCTCCTTCTTATGTTGCCCCTTCCCCACACCTTTGCCATACTTTCCCTCAGCTCCCAGTTTCCCACCTTATTCAAATCCAACACTCTTTCAGGGATTGGCTCAATTCATCTTTTTTTTTTTTTTAAATGTAAAACTTTGAATTGAGAAGTTGCAGTCCCCCTGAACAACTAGAAATGGTGCTTTGTATTGGTCATACCAGTTCTGGGAAGATGAACCACAGAAGTATGTCAATTCCTGCTCTGTCTTAGGATTTTCTTTAATAGTTTATAGTATGCTCTATTCCCTTTCACATTGCTCTCAGCGACTGCACAAAATTGATTGTCGGTATGTGTCTATTGATGTGTAGGTCGATGGATTGTCTGGACTTTTAGATGGGCCTTTGACCCAAGAGGTGATTGGGATCAACCACAGTTATCTTCATGGAGTCGGGTGAAGGGATTGGGGATAGGATGTTATATGTGTGACTGTGTGAGCGAGTGAGAAGGAGGGGAGAGAGAGAGAAGACATGCGGCCACTGGATAATACTGGGTTGGCTAAAAAGTTCATTCTGGCTTTTCCATAATATCTTATGGACAAATCCGAATGAACTTTGTGGCCAATGCAATACTATCCAGCATTTGTTGATCTGTGAAGAGTGTCCCCTTAACAGACACACAGTAAAAGAAGACCTACACACAAAAGGAAACTAACCAAAGTAAACTTCCTCAGTGGATTTCTTATCATCTTTCCTCTGCAGTTATAGAGTAAGACAATAGTTTCAGATAATGTCAATAGCAACTAGTTCCTAATTTTTTTAATTTTAAGATTAATTTCCATTAAGTTCAATCTGGCAATACTCTAGTGGTTTGATTTTCTGATGAGCACCAACTCTACTAGGAAAGGAATTTAGTATAGCGGTCTCAGGGATTATTTTCTACTTGATTGAAAGTTCTTTCAGAGTATGGCCATGTTATCCACTGTTTATTAGAGACTTTACTTTTTAAAATAGTTTTAGGTTTATTGCAAAGATAGTGCAAAGCTTTCCTATATACCCAAGCATGGAATCTCCTCTATTATTAATGTCTTACATTAGGATGGTTCATTTGTGACAAATAATGGACCAGTATTCATAAATTATTGTTAATAAAGTCTGCAACCTAAAAATTGGCACTTACCATCTGCCTCTAGAAGGATTAAATCATGAGCCACTGACTTTCAACATAACTGAAAGGTACTCAGGGTGGAGTTCAGGAATGAGGCACACAATGCTCTGGGGAAAACCTGCAGAGAAGATGTTATGATCCCAATTCTCGTATCCTCTCATATCTAGAAAAGCACCCAAATCATTGACAGACACATCGCCTGTTATTTTGTTGTTGTTTGTTGCTTTGTTTTGAGCATTTTCTTAGTTTCTGGCACCTGTCATACAATTCTGTCTTCCTCCAACTTCTAGTACCTCAGCTAACTCTTATTTGCCTGAATACAGCATGTGTTGAATTATGGTGCTCTTTACACTGCTGTCATATTTGCCTGTAGTTTAATTTGCAAAAATAAGAATGTTCCTGGCTGTATCTCTTGTCAAGATACACACGCCACCAATTTTTTTGGCCAAATATGTTTACATTTCTCCTTCTCCATTTCAATGGTTGACAAAGAAGTCTAGAGACATTTGGGAAACCTTCTCCTGTATTTACTTAAATAATGCAAAGGGCCTTCTGATATGTCAGAAGCATCAAAGCAAAACTCCCAAAGTTCAAATGACTCAAGGGCCAAGTTGGAGGCATGGTCACTGATTTCTCTCTTTAGGCCTCACTGTCCCATCTCTCACCTCCAACAGGAAACAAGACATTGACCTGGGAGTTGGACAAGCAAAGAAAAGGACCCAGCACCAGTGTGAGTAGATGTATGAAATTTATGTCTTGGGTCAACACAATTCACCACTGCCTTCTCCTCCCAGTTCTCCTCAGCCCCGCTAGTCTTGCTTGAATACACAATGAATTTCCAGGGAGTGTTTTGCCTTTTGATCTCCTCACTGATCTAATGCAATTGTCCACCGGCAGAAGCGCTGCGAGGTGCAGAATAAAGTAATGAAGCTAATTTGATTTGCACTTCACCCCCACCCTTAAGATCTACATGTCTTTATTGTATTAGATTCCTAATGAGATTTCTGTCTGCACTCCGGCAAGGACCCTGGAGCACAGTGGCTGTGGGAGGGGTTCCTCTTAGGAGATTTTTTCCCCCATTTACATCCCATCTTTAATGGATATGGACCTGCCAGCCCTGGAGTCAGCAGTTGATGGTATATTCCTTGCTGGACTTTCCTGGGTAGGAAGTAGGGGAAGTGGCCACTGCTACAGAGAAGAGTGGGCTTCACCCCTTCAATTCCAGGGGGAGAAGCAGGATGAAAGGTTCGTCCTGGGTTGAAAGGCTCACAGCAAGAGCTCCAAGCAAATTTTCAGTCTCAAACTGAATTTCAGAAAGAGATTTGCTCCTGGGATGAGGAAGCCCTCCCTCTTCTATGTTACCACCGGCGCTATAAATAGTGAACAACAAAGACAGCATTTCAAAGGGTCTTCGCCAGGGCACCAAATTCCTGAGCCATTTCAGTTGCTCTTGAGGTGGTTCTGTGGATGCCACGTGATCTCCTGGCCAAAATCTGGCTGGAGAGGGACCGTCTGAGCAAGACCCACATTTGAAGCTTCTTTAGGAGAACCCTGACCCTGGTTCCTCCCTGCCACCCATGATGAGCTTTAAACCATTTCATAAATGTCTATTTCTCTAGCCTCTCTTATATCCAGCAGGATTTTCTCAGTGCCATCGACATTACTCTTTTCCTCTTCTTCACATCCAAAACATTTGATCCACCTGTCTCAAATTATAACCTATGGCCAAGAACAGAGTGTGACATCATTTTGCTTTTTTTAGTCAGAACAGTGCTTTTGAACTGGCTGGCAACCTTGCTGGAAACTGATTTAATTAACAGAGCACACAATGATACAGTTTAGTGAATTATTTTAAGAGCCGAGGTGGGGGTGGGAGACAAACATGGGTAATTCATCATTCACAAGTTTATTGTTCCAACATAAAAGGGTTTTGGATGGTTTCAGAGAAGTAGGGGGAAAAAAGAAACTGGAGGGCTACCTAAAGAATCACTTTTTTAAAAGCAAACTTTGCTCGGTTTTGTCTTAGCCTCTCTCAGATCCTTTTGAAATGACGGGAGGAAAGGAGAAGGGAGGTGATTGGCATCATGATGACTTTTCTTGGGCAGGAGTGGGGGGCGAGGCAGTAGTTTATGTCTAATCTAAGGTCTTTAAGAAGAATCTATCAGCTTTGGTTTGGCTCTCAGTGGACAGGTGTCTGTATCATAGAAGCACCATACATAATTCACCACCAGAGAGCCCCAGAACTTAGCGAGAAGGCTAAATTACCTGTCACTTCCAGAGGAGGTGTTCCCTTCAGGTCAAGGTTGAAAGCTCTGGTAAACCCGCGTGCGGAAGCGCACAGCAGCCCCTGTTTAAATGTCAACACCGTTTCTCAGCTGTGGGAAATGCAGGCTGGCTATTTACCCCTGAAATTTGCCCAGCTCCTTCCTGGGGCCAATTAACATCCGATCACTCGGAAATCAGACCGGAAAGAAGGAAGTGAGGTTGCTTATTTTAATGATCAGAGACCGCTCTGTTTATGGCACATCGCTGAATCCTGGAGCATCATACTCTTGTTCACAGAGGGCTGAGCTAGAACTTCCCGTGTGAGCCGTTACCGCTTACACTGAATACAAAAACATCTCTTCATTACCGGGGGATAGGACACCGAGCCTAGTCCCAGGCAGACTCTTGACTGCCGAACACAGTTTATGAAAGGCAGGTGCCATCTGGCTGTCATTAAGCTGCGGGTTGTGCCTCTCTCCTTGATTGACTAGTGAATTGACTCCTTGATTGACAGGTGAAGGGGCGCCGGATGGAGCCTGCGTTAGGGACACCGGGAGAGCTTGTGATTCACCTCTGTAGTTTTAGGGTACCTGCTGGAGGCATCATGCATGCATGGTTTTCCCCTCAGATTTATCACCTGTATTTCAGGAACTTTGTTTTTGAGGCAAGAAATACAAATAAAAATATATTATAAAACATGGACCCACCACACAAGTTGGGAGGTTGGGGAGGATGCTTATTTCCTATAAGAAATATTTTCTAGGCTTAATTTTCAGGGCAGCAAAGAAAGTTCGTTGTATAGTATTTTGACCTTTTCTGTTACTTTAAAATTTTTTTATATTTATGAGGCAAATTTGTAGTTTCAATTAAGAGTTGAGTTGTTAAAGTTCACTTCTAGTAAGATAAAAGGGTGAATGCTCAAGATTTCTGAGGTGTTTTTATATAGAAGAATGTTTTGTTATATTGACACCTTAATCAAATTAATAAAAATTGAATTTAAGCATCCACTCTGCAATACTTAAAAGCAAACTTTGCTCGGTATTTGGTAAGGCAAAGTTATTGTGTTTGGTAATGCTGGACGGAGAAAAATCATAGTAACAAACCTTTTTTTTTTAAAGGAAGAAGCAAAATGCAAGGCATTTGGGTGCCAGAAATATCAGATATTGCTTGATAAGCATTTGCTGGATTTTGTAATTGAAAACTATTTGCCCCAACTTTGAAAAATCTTTAGTGATTAAGTTCAGATAGCTCTTAGCAGAAAAAATTTTCTTAGCTATATCTCAGTAAAAAATAGTGTTTTCAAATTGTGTGGGGGGAAATTGTCATTTTAATTTGGTAAACTTAGGAAAGGCAGAAATTAAAAACATTAATTAATTCAACAAAAAGTATTTCCATGTTTTCTAGTGGTACAAATTAATACTCTCTTCACAATATTATGTTGGTATGATATACATAAAATTAATGATTTTAAGAGTTAGATCCTGACCCAGGGATCAAACCCAGGTCTCCCGCATTCCAGGCAAGATGCTTTAACCTCTGAGTCACCAGGGAAGCCCAAGTCTTTAATAGACATGTCTAATTTAGAAAAATGAATTAAATATTAAAAAAATTCTTGTTAACTGTTGATTTGAAAGTAAAAGCTCTTTTTTTCTCATTTACATATACCATTTGTGTGAGTATATACTGTATACATAGTTATACAGTATAAATTTTGTTTATATGCATATTCTAAGCTCTTCTTATATTTTTACTTCTAAATAATTCTGTACGTAACCAAATGAAAATCATTTAAATTAAAAATTGTTGAAATCAAACATCCCTTCTATACATATATGTATCTAGCTAGATAGATATGGCACATATAAGCTGCAGATTCTTAGATTACCTCACAATAAAGTCACTTCTGGGTATGTGCATACCTTTGATGTTGTTAACATGAAGTATTTGCAATGGGGATTATTACACAGGATCATCTCAGGAAGTAGGATATGAAAGAAGAAGTTTCTGTTTCTATCATTTTAATACTAATTTCTCAGCTTAAGGTTAAATGTTTGGAAAAGCTCACTTCATGCTTCTTGTTGCAATTTCTGGGGGTTAGAGGGTAAGTGTATGGCAGCTCAGATCTGCTTTCTGTTTTGAAGGGTGCCTGCAGCTCCTTTGTTTGGAAAATGACTTGACTGGATCTCATAACTGAAAATACCATCTGCATATACTGACAATACCCATATTTATATTTCCTCTGTGGATTTCCCCCCTGAACTCCAAACTCATCAGTTCAGTTCAGTTCAGTCGCTCAGTCATGTCCGACTCTTTGCGACCCCATGAATCGCAGCACGCCAGGCCTCCCTGTCCATCACCAACTCCCGGAGTTCACTCAGGCTTGCATCCATTGAGTCCGTGATGTCATCCAGCCATCTCATCCTCGGTCGTCCCCTTCTCCTCCTGACCCCAATCCCTCCCAGCATCAGAGTCTTTTCCAATGAGTCAACTCTTCTTATGAGGTGGCCAGAGTACTGGATTTTCAGCTTTAGCAACATTCTTTCCAAAGAAATCCCAGGGCTGATCTCCTTCAGAATGGACTGGTTGGATCTCCTTGCAGTCCAAGGGACTCTCAAGAGTCTTCTCCAACACCACAGTTCAAAAGCATCAATTCTTCAGTGCTCAGCTTTCTTCACAGTCCAACTCTCACATCCATACATGACTACTGGAAAAACCATAGCCTTGCCTAGACGGACCTTAGTCGGCAAACTAATGTCTCTGCTTTTGAATATACTATCTAGGTTGGTCATAACTTTTCTTCCAAGGAGAAGGGTCTTTTAATTTCATGCTGCAGTCACCATCTGCAGTGATTTTGGAGCCCCTCAAAATAAATTCTGACACTGTTTCCACTGTTTCCCCATCTATTTCCCACGAAGTGATGGGACCAGATGCCATGATCTTCATTTTCTGAATGCTGAGCTTTAAGCCAACTTTTTCACTCTCCTCTTTCACTTTCATCAAGAGGCTTTTTAGCTCCTCCTCACTTTCTGCCATAAGGGTGGTGTCATCTGCATGTCTGAGGTGATTGATATTTCTCCCTGCAATCTTGATTGCAGCTTGTGTTTCTTCCAGTCCAGCATTTTTTATGATGTACTCTGCATATAAGTTAAATAAGCAGGGTGACAACATACAGCCTTGACCTACTCCTTTTCCTATTTGGAACCAGTCTGTTGTTCCATGTCCAGTTCTAACTGTTGCTTCCTGGCCTGCATACAGATTTCTCAAGAGGCAGGTCAGGTGGTCTGGTATTCCCATCTCTTTCAGAATTTTCCACAGTTGATTGTGATCCACACAGTCAAAGGCTTTGGCATAGTCAGTAAAGCAGAAATAGATGTTTTTCTGGAACTCTCTTGCTTTTTCCATGAGCCAACGGATGTTGGCAATTTGATCTCTGGTTCCTCTGTCTTTTCTAAAACCAGCTTGAACATCTGGAAGTTCACGGTTCACGTATTGCTGAAGCCTTGCTTGGAGAATTTTGAGCATTACTTTACTAGTGTGTGAGACGAGTAGAGACTCATACATCCAACTATTTACCAGACATCTCCACTTGGAAGTCCACATTTCAAATGCAACAAATTAAAAAACAATCTCATATTGTGAACTCATTTTCTCTTCCAAACCCGTTATTCCTACAGACTTCCCCACTATAGTTAACAGCAAACCCATCAATAGACAACATATAATATATAGCAAATAATATTTAGTTAGCATCAATCCAACCTTGAGTCTTCCTTGATGTCTCTCTCACATTCTACATCTTCAATGATGGAATTCTATTATCTTTAATTCCAGATCTGTCTAGAATCCCACACTCTTCATCAATTCTCCACTACTACCTCAGTCCAGGTCTCTTCATGGATTGTACTAATCTCCTGATTGGTTTCCCACTTTTGTTTAATACCCCCACACATATCATACATTCTGTTTTACAACAGAAGCCAAACTGATCTCTTTTTGTTAGTGAGTCCAAGGTCATAGTGCTCACCACACAATTGGCCAGGAAATTGAGAGATGAGTTACTGGGGCAAGAAGTAGAGATTCCATTGGGAAATCTAGCAGACTGAGAAAATGGTGGACAAGTGTCCCAAAGAACCATTTTACCTGAGTTAGAATTCAGACTTCTCTCATACCAAAAGGGGAGGGCATGTGGTTAGTTGTTGTAAACATCTTCACATCAGAATCATTTGTTCTTGCAGCTGTCCATGTAGGTCTGGTCATGATGTTCCTATAAACCTCCAACAAGACATGTTATTCTCTTTTTTGCAACTTTTTTTCTTTATATGAATGAGAAATTGTTATGCCTTTAAAGGTCAGAGCCTTGAGAATGAATTTCCCTGCATATTTCAAGCTAAAGGCAACATCCTTATCTTGTAGCAAAAGCAATAGAATACAGAGTTTAAAGTAAAAGAAACAGAGCTAATATGGAGTAAGATTTGTTTTCCCCTGTTAATTTTCAATGTAAATTAAGTTCATACTGCTCCTCTACTCAAAACCCTCCAATAGCACTCCTCATGCAGAGTAAAGGCAAATCTCTACATTTGTCTAGAATCCTCACCAGACCCACCTCCCTTCCCCTCTGACCTCAGCTCCCACTGCTCTCCCTCCCAGCCCTCCAAGCCAGCCACCCCTTCTCTCCTTGGTTTGCACCGAACACAGCTCTCCATTTGGACCTTCAAGCCTTTCTTCCATCTTCCCTAGCTAGATAGCCACAGAGCCCATCCTCTCATCTCCAAGACTTTGTTCAAATGTTATCTTCTCAGGGATGCTCTTTCTCTCACTCTGTTCTCTGCTTTGCTTTGCTCTATAGCACTAACCATGATCTAACATAACTGGTTATTTTCCTTACTGTCTTCCTTCACTAGGATGTAAGCTCCCTGAACGCAGATATTTTGTTTATTCATTGCTCTGTCCCCAGGTCCTACCTGTGCCTGGAATATGACTGCTGATGTTGTTGAGTCACTAAGTCATGCCTGACTGTTTATGACACCATTGACTGTAGCCCACTAGGTCTCTCTGTTCATGGGATTTCCCAGGCAAGAATACTGGAGTGGGTTCCCATTTCCTTCTTCAGGGGATCTTCCCAACCCAAGGATCAAACCCTGCATTGGCAGGCAGATTCTTTACCACTAAGCCACCAGGGAAGCCCTGGAATATGGTAGCACTCAATAAATTATTGTTGAATGGATAAATGCATTTCCTTCAGTTCAGTTCGGTTCAGTTGCGCAGTCGTGTCCGACTCTTTGCGACCCCATGAATCGCAGCACGCCAGGCCTCCCTGTCCATCACCAACTCCCGCAGTTCACTCAGACTCACGTCCATTGAGTCTGTGATGCCATCCAGCCATCTCATCCTCGGTCGTCCCTTTCTCCTCCTGCCCCCAATCCCTCCCAGCATCAGGGTCTTTTCCAATGAGTCAACTCTTCGCATAAGGTGCCCAAAGTACTGGAGCTTCAGTTTTAGCATCATTCCTTCCAAAGAAATCCCAGGGTTGATCTCCTTCAGAATGGACTGGTTGGATCTCCTTGCAGTCCAAGGGACTCTCAAGAGTCTTCTCCAACACCACAGTTCAAAAGCATCAATTCTTCGGTGCTCAGCCTTCTTCACAGTCCAACTCTCACATCCATACATGACCACAGGAAAAACCATAGCCTTGACTAGACGGACCTTAGTCGGCAAAGTAATGTCTCTGCTTTTGAATATACTATCTAGGTTGGTCATAACTTTTCTTCCAAGGAGTAAGCGCCTTTTAATTTCATGGCTGCAGTCACCATCTGCAGTGATTTTGGAGCCCAAAAAAACAAAGTCTGACACTGTTTCTACTGTTTCCCCATCTATTTCCCATGAAGTGATGGGCCAGATGCCATGATCTTCGTTTTCTGAATGTTGAGCTTCAAGCCAACTTTTCCACTCTCCTCTTTCACTTTCAACAAGAGGCTTTTTAGCTCCTCCTCACTTTCTGCCATAAGGGTGGTGTCATCTGCATATCTGAGGTTATTGATATTTCTCCCAGCAATCTTGATTCCAGCTTGTGTTTCTTCCAGTCCAGCATTTCTCATGATGTACTCTGCATATAAGTTAAATAAGCAGGGTGACAATATACAGCCTTGACGTACTCCTTTTCCTATTTGGAACCAGTCTGTTGTTCCATGTCCATTTCCTTAGGCAAGTGTAAAACTGAGATCTGATTACTTCTATGGTGTATACTCTTTTGAATAGTATTTGAATATCTTTTTTAATGGACATAAAGTCAAGTCTATTCTTTTTAGTATGCAGTTTTATGCATTTGGCAAATGCATATCGTCACGTAACCCCTACCTCAATCAAAATACAGAACAATTCTCTTACACTTCAAAAAAAAAAAAAATCCTTCATGCTTTCTCTTACTAGTCAAACTTCTCCTCATCTTTAAACCCTAGCAACCACGGGTCTGCTCTTCATTCTATGGTTTTGCCTTTGGTAGAATGTTATATAAATGCAACCGCACTGCATGTACCTTTTAGGTCTGGCTTCTTTCATTTAGCTTGATACATTTGAACTTCAACCATGGCACTTTGAATATTGCTTGCTTGTTCTATTTCAAGATGAGTAGTACGAGAAGGCAACGGCACCCCACTCCAACACTCTTGCCTGGAAAATCCCATGGATGGAAGAGCCTGGTGGGCTGCAGTCCATGGGGTCGCTGAGGGTCGGACACAACTGAGTGACTTCACTTTCACTTTTCACTTTCCTGCATTGGAGAAGGAAATGGCAACCCACTCCAGTGTTCTTGCCTGGAGAATCCCAGGGACGGGGGAGCCTGGTGGCTGCCGTCTATGGGGTCACACAGAGTCGGACATGACTGAAGTGACTTAGCAGCAGCAGCAGCACTCCAGTATTGAATAAACCAGTTTGAGTTTTATGTATTTCCATGAGACCATGAGTAAAGGGAATACATCATCAAGTTCTATATCACAAAATCAGTTCTCTGTGAGAAGACACATACTTTTGTAAGGATTATAGAACTAAATTTAGTGCTTGCCTTAAAACCAAGTATGGAAAAAGAGCTTAAGAAAATTAACAATGATTTTCTTTGGTAAAAAACTTTTCTTTCTTCTAATTTTGTTGGTCTAGTTTTTTTTTTTAATAAAAGGCACAAACTGTTATTAATAGAAAACTGTAATTTTGAAAAAAGATGGTACATTTTTATAGATATTAAATATTCAGGGGATATGATTTGAAGAAATGAAAACATACACTGTTTCCTTCTAAGTGGTATCAAACAATCTCAGTCAGCTGCACCTTTAAAGATGAATGAGGGAAAAAAATGGGTTCAGCAAAAAGTTGACCGAACCCAAAGGAGATAAATGGATGTTCATTTTAAGATTAAATTTACAACTTTTTTCAGGAACAGTTTTATACCTTGCAATCAAGAACGCTGCTGCTTCTTTAAGAAGGGAGGGTCTCCAAACAGTTTATGAAGTAATAGATCATATATAAATAGGTTGTTTGCTCTCGGTACAGATGCCATCATTACTAACTACTTTCAGGCTCTTTGAGAGCTAAATAATTCTGTAATGCATCATTGAACATTTAGTTGCTTCATAGCAGATGGTTTCAGGGGTCCATCTGCTCACAGCAATGTTTTCAACAAGCCCCCTTCACCTTCACCAAAAGGTTCGGAAGCATTAGAATATTCATTCTCCACTACAGGTGCGTTTCCTTGGTTCCCCTGGATTAAGGAAAGGAGCCACTGCCTCCTTTATCCCCCCCTGAAAGGAGATGCTGCTTTGTGTAAGTGTAAGAAGTCTTACTGTGAGTGTCAGGGAAACAGAGGAAGAGTATCTTGATTTACAGAGTTTTTAAACTCAGGTATCGCGTTATAGACTAAGTTATCGTGTGTGTGTGTGTGTGTGTGTGTTGTGTGTGTGTGTAGTGATTGTTTTCCTGGGCTGTGTTAAAAATGGATACTAGGCAGTCAACTTTGTTTCATTTGTTTCTGCCCCTAATAAGTTCCTGTAGAGAATCAGCTGCTTTAGAATTTTATGGGGGGAAGGTACATTCTTCTGCCTTTGAGGCCAGGAAGTCCCTTAGGCAAGGTCAGGGTGAACACAGGAAATGCATAAAGGAACTCTAGCTAAAACCCTCTGGATAAGAACAAACTGAATATAATATCAGAATGCTGAGGCAATCTGGGAAAACGCGTTATGGGGACACAGCTAGTTTTATTCCAGAAATCCCAAATGCCCCATTACCTATGTGATCACTGAAATTTGCAGTCAGACTGCTGGAGAAACAGAATGGTGACATGCAATGAATAAGACATGTTTTGCAGCTGCTCCCTAAATATGTAGAATTTTCTTTTCCAAATTGGAAAATACTAAGGAAAGGCAAAGTTGGTGATGAGGAAACACAGAACATTAAATAGAAGACTTTTAAAAGACCACCAGAAAGTAACAGTCCACTTATGCCTATTGAGTCAATAGACAGTCCTGACCCAAATACACAGAACATGTGGATTCAACACCGTGAACTATGTAAATATCTTTCTGGTCTTGAATCATTAGAAAGGTGTCATTTTATCACCCATTTGTCAGGAAAAACAAAACAAACCAAAACAGTGAAGAGCCTGTTATTTCAGAGAACTGTGTAAACGTAGAGAAGCATTCAGAGCCAAGAGTACTCTGTGTATTCTGTTCAAGTGGCTGTATTTTAATTTTCTTTCTAGAAGGAACAAATGGATTCAGCTTAAGAGATTAAAGAAAATTGCTGGAGCTTTCCAAGTCAAATTTCACAGAACTGTTTCAAGGCAATTTAATTATCTATCCTCATTTTTAAGAATACAAAATATTAGAGAAAATAAATACTTTTGTCTTACTAAAATGAATGGTGCTTGGTCTGTGCAATTATCCTTGGTAGAAGTTCTAGTCTTATATTCATCCAGTGTTGTTAACATTTATTAAGTACCTACTAGGTGCTTATAACTGGACAAGGTTTACAGAGGAGACTCTTTTTTTTCAACCTTCCAGATCTTCCTGTTTTCTAAGCTGAGGCTCCTTTGCTAAATGCTTGGTGTCACAGGTGAATGATTTATTACCAGCCTCAAGTCTGAAGGAGTGGCTTGTGTTGGAAAACCAGAGTTAGCACACGGCTGATATCGATGTCCATATCATCTTGATGATCCTGTCAAGAATATCCACTGAAATTGACTTTGCCATCACTCCTACTTTTGCCATGAAAGCAGAAATAATGTACTAGACATGCTTTCTGTGTGGTGAAACTTCAGAATTCAGTTAATATAATCCAGTGTTCTTCTCTAGGCATTCATTGAATACTAAAGTGTAGTATTAGCTGTTAGCTCTATGAGGAACCCAAATGAAGGCCAGGACCTGTTCCACACCCTCAAGTCATTTATAATCTGATTGGAGAAATAAGAGAGACCTCCCTGAAACTGAAAGAAGCAGCCGTAGGATGCAGTAAGGACTGGGGATATTCTAGACCAGAAAAAGGGGAAGGACAGTCGGGGGATCACAAAAGCATCCTCTTCTCCTGCGGTCATGGACTCTGTCAAACATTTGACTTCTTTAGAGAAGAAACGGGGCAGACAAAGAAGCTTGGGTTCACCTTAAGGAATTTGGGATTGAGTTTTTAAAATATAGAACGAGCTGTTGATCTGTGTGTTTGATTTGTATGTAGGCAGAGCCCTAAGTGAATACACAAAGACAGGAATAAATGGAATGAAGTCAAGGAATAGTTGAGGGTGAAGAGAGGGACCTAGTTGAGGCTAAAGGGCCATATTTTAAAGAATCGAGAAAGAATTGGAATCTGGAAGTGGTTGGCCTTATATCATAACAACTGAATGTTGGGCACAGCTCAGTATAGCACAACTGTTCGATACAGTCAAGACTGGCTGAAAGTCAGATCCATCCAGGTGGTGAGAAGAACACCAAGGGCCCTCGTTATAACAGTGTTTATCACACAGTCTTTTAGTTTAAACAAAGAACACTGATCACTAAGAATCTGAAATTAACACCTCAGAAAGCAGATTTGGTTTTAAAATATACAAATGTTATTTCAAGGTTAGAAGGAGGGAAATCATTTACTAGAAAGCATTTTTAAGGAAAGGACAATCAATATGAGTAGAGGGTTCACAGAGCCAGGAGATGCTTTTGTTTTTCAGATCAGAAAATAAATATACCAGCAAATGAATTTAACTCTTCCAAAAGGTTTGAAGGCAATAAAACCAGTGATATGACTAGCAGAAGCATTCATTCATCAGTGTGGATTTAGACATGTCCAGACTTTCATCCAGTGATTTTAAGGGATATTAGAAATTGAGTGATCTAAAAAAAATGATATTTTAATTAACTTTGAGATTGCTCTACCTACTTATCTAACTAAGGCCTATAGCTCTGTAGGGCTGGCAGTTCTGAAGAATAATGGCAGGAAACAGTGCCAAAGAAATGGTTTCATTTATTTAAAGCAGCTCAGTCCCGTTTTGAAAAGAAGGCTTATGCAGGACTTCTGTCCACGAAACCAGATCTAAAACAGGAGCTGCTTTAATTGATGCAGAGGAAACAAGCTTCAACCTTCACTGCCTACTCTTAGCTCCCTTCCCGCAGACATCATCCCAGAAACCCCAGTGCCATCCAATAAACACACCTGTATTTTCCTTTTATTCACCTTTGCAATAAAGGATTATATCTTGCATCATCTCTAGTAAAATATTCAGTCCTGGGCTATCACTGGCATTCAGTTTATTTGCAGAGTACAAAAAAGACATGACAAACATGGCTTTTTCTTAAGTACTCTAAAATTAATATGTTTTCTTTACAACATTTGTATAATAATCCAAACATATGTATCTTTGTGCCAGCGAGAAAAACAAACAAAAAAGACATTGTTTTCCTTTTTGTTGTAAGTTGAGACAGAAGCCATTTAATTAAAGGCCACTGTCTAGAAATCCTGTGTAAGCCAACTATTTGTTCCTAAAGCTGCTAGAAGGAAGTACCCACAAACTGGGTAGCTTTAAAAAAACAGACATTTATTATGTCACAGAAGTTTGAGATCAAGGTATCAGCAACGCTGATTCCTTCTGAGGGCTTTTGCAGGGGGCTCTGCCCATGCTTCTCCCTTAGCTTCTGGTGGCAATCTTGGGCATTTCCTTAGATCGTACAGGCATCACCTGCTCTCTGCTTTCCTCTTTATTTAGCATTCACTTATGCATATTAGCCGCTGTGATCAAATTGTCCCTCTGGACATGAGGTGATGGGACTGGATGCCAAGATACTCATTTTTTGAATGTTGAGTTTTAAGCCAGCTTTTTCACTCTCCTCTTTCACTTTCATCAAGAGGCTCTTTAGTTCCAATTCACTTCCTGCCACAAGGGTGGTGTCATCTGCATATCTGAGCTTATTGATCTTTCTCCCAGCAATCTTGATTCCAGCTTGTGCTTCATCCAGCCCAGCATTTCATATAGTGTACTCTGCATAGAAGTTAAATAAGCAGGGTGACGATATTACAGCCTTGACATATTCCTTTCCCAATTTGGAACCAGTCTGTTGTTCCACGTCCAGTTCTAACTTGCTTCTTGAGCTGCATACAGATTTCTCAGGAGGCAGGTAAGGTGGTAAGTCCCATCTCTTTAAGAATTTTCCATTGTTTGCTGTGACCCACACAGTCAAAGATTTTGGCATAGTCAATGAACAGAAGTAGATGTTTTTCTGGAATTCTCTTGCTTTTTCTAGGATCCAGCAATATTGGCAATCTGATCTCTGGTTCCTCTGCCTTTTCTAAATCCAGCTTGAACATCTGAAAGTTCTTGGTTCACATACTGTTGAAGCTTGACTTGGAGAATTTTGAGCATTACTTTGCTAGAGTGTGAGATGAGTGCAATTGTGTGGTAGTTTGAAAATTCTTTGACATTGCCTTTCTTTGCGATTGGAATGATAACTGACATTTTCCAGTCCTGTGGCCACTGCTGAGTTTTCCAAATTTGCTGGCATATTGGTGCAGCACTTTCATAGCATCATCTTTGAGGATTTAAATAGCTCAACTGGAATTCTATCACCTCTACTAGCTTTTTCATAATGATGCTTCCTAAGGCCCACTTGACTTCGCACTCCAGGATATCTTGCTCTAGGTGAGTGATCACACCATCATGGTTATCTGGGTCATGACAATCCTTTTTGTATTTTTCTTCTGTGTATTCTTGCCACCTCTTTTTAATATCTTCTGCTTCTGTTAGGTCCATACCATTTCTGTCCTTCATTGTGCCCACCTATGCATGAATTGTTCCCTTGGTATTTCTAATTTTCTTGAAAAGATCTCTAGTCTTTCCCATTCTATTGTTTTCCTCTATTTCTTTGCACTTATCACTGAGGAAGACTTTCTTATCTCTCCTTGCTATTCTTTGGAATTCTGCATTCAGATGGATATATCTTTCCTTTTCTTCTTTGCCTTTAGCTTCTCTTCTTTTCTCAGTTATTTGTAAGACCTCCTCAGACAATCATTTTGTCTTTTTGCATTTCTTAACTCCAAATTAGCCTGAACATTTAAATGTTTTTTTTCTTATAATTGTATAGTATTTTAGGATACTATATTATATATGTATATATACACAGACATATCATTTTTCCTATTTTTTAAATTGAAATATACTTGATTTATAATGTTGTGTTAGTTTTAAGTGTATAGAAAAGTGATTCAGTTTATACATATATATTACCTTTTTTAGATTCTTTTCCATTATATGCTATTATATGGTACTGAATATAATTCCTTAGCTATGCAATAGGTCCTTGTTGTTTATCTATTTTATATATAGTAATGTGTATCTGCAGAAGGCAATGGCAACCCACTCCAGTACTCTTGCCTGGCAAATCCCATGGACAGAGGAGCCTGTTGGGCTGCAGTCCATGGGGTCACTAGGAGTTGGACAAGACTGAGCGACTTCACGTTCACTTTTCACTTTCATGCATTGGAGAAGGAAATGGCAACCCACTCCAGTGTTCTTGCCTGGAGGATCCCAGGATGGGAGAGCCTGGTGGGCTGCTGTCTATGGAGTTGCACAGAGTCAGACATGACTGAAGCAACTTAGCAGCAGCAGCAGCAGCAGCAGCAGCAATATGTATCTGTTAATCCCAAACTCCTAATTTACCCCACCCTCCTCCCTTTCCCCTTTGGTAATCATAGTTTGTTTTCTATGTCATCTTAACCTGACTCCATTTGCACTGACCCAGTTTTCAAATAAGATCACATTGACAGATACTAAGGATTAGGACTTCAGCATACTTGGGAGTGTGGATACCATTCAACCCATAAGAAAGAGTTCTGTCTATTTCACTGCTTCTCTGTACACGGATCACTATATATCCACATGCAAAGGGAGAGGCAGGTGCCTAGTCACATAAGGTGGGACTTCCAGTGCCTAATTCAACAACAAACAGAAACGTGTGCATGTTGCTAACCTGGAATGCAGCCTTTAAAAAAATCTTTAAGGAATGATAGAATTGACATTTGGAGCAAGCTAAGATTAGAGATTCAGTAAAAACAAACAGACAAAAGTACTCTCAGGGACTTTTGGGATGTTTGCACAGGTTCTACTTGATCTCATGGCCATTTACATCTACAATTATGGTCCCTCACAAATGTTATTTTTTTAAAGTCTTTATCTCTTAACCAGAAAACTTAGTGATAATATCAGTTTTCTACGAAGTTTCATCTTTCCAAATACCATGGAGGGGCTTATCCCTGCCCCTGTTGGCTGCATTTGCCCTCCTCTCTGGGAGCCTCCTCTATCGTGCCTCCCTTGATTATTGAGAGACAACTGTGTGTTAGACCCTGGGGTTGTGAAGAAAAGTAAGAGAAAACCTCATACAAGGGGCAGACAGGTAAGTGGATGATTGAGATGAAGTGGTTGGGGGAGTTCCTTGGTAGCCTAATGGTCAAGATTCTGAGCTTTCACTGCCATGGCCCAGATTCCGTCTCTGACCAGGAAACTGAGACCCCACAAGCCACGAGGAGCAGCCAAAAAAAAAAAAAGATGAAGTGGTTGGCCATCTCCCTGAGGAATGCTGGAAAATTATAGAATTGCGGCACATTTAGTGGGTGCCTACTATGAATGTGGCACCATGCCAGGCACTCTGAGATGACAGAAAGAGAAACCATTTACTGTGCTGGTTCAAGACACATACACCGATGTGCAAGGCAGAAGTACCACAGCTGTGAAATTCAAAAGCCCAGACTTCAAACCCTGATTTTGTCACTGAATAACTAGATCTCCATGAGCAAATTATTCAATATGTCTGAACATCAGTTAATTATTTTTAATTAATTAATTTTTTTAAATGTGAACTATTTTTAAAATCTTTCTTGAATTTGTTACAATATTGCTTCAGATTTATGTTTTAGTTTTTTTGGGCCTCTAGGCATGTGGGATCTTAGTTTCGTGACCAGGGATTGAACTTGCACCCTCTGCATTGGAAGGAGAAGTCTTATCCACTGGATCACCAGGGAAGGCCCCCAGGGAAGGCCTCACAGGACCCAGACAACTACTTTGTGATAGAAAAATATGGGGACAGCAGTGCTTATTTATCTAGAACATTCAGTTAACAAAAGATGCCCACGGCACTTGCTAGGTTGGCTAACAAATAGTGAGTTGAGAAACACAAAAATGAGAAACTTACAGAAATGAGTCTTAGACGAAGAGCTACAAACTATCGTGTACAAAATAAGCTACAAGGACATATTGTACAACACTGGGAACATAGCCAATATTTTATAATAATCGTAAGTGGAGTATAAACTTTAAAAATTGTGAATTGGTATACTGTCCTCCTATACCTTATATAATATTCTGAAGCTACTATACTTCGATTAAAAATTTAAATTTAAAAAATAAAAATAAAAAATGATAAGTTTATAGAAATGAGCCATAGGATATGAAAATTTATAAAGTTCTTACCTATAAGGTGGCTATATTTTGCCACATAGAATTTTATTTACTTGTCACACAATGAAGCAAAGAGAAACCTTTGAAACCAAATGGAACTTAGTGCCTTGAAAAGTCTGCCATGGCCAGCCCAAAATATGAGCGTGTATGAATCAATCACAATTTCAAAACAAGCTATCCTCAACTTTGTTAAACATAAGGTTTTCAAAAACCAAGGTCTCAAATAATAAGACAGAGTTGTACTTTCAAAGCTACAAAACATGTCATGAGCAAATGACATCATTATTATTATTTGATTCTAAACCACACTGAGTTCCTAATCTGCAATTCTACTACCAAAGAAGAGTTTCAATTCCTCTCTTACTCAGGAGAAGCTAATTCACCTCTGCTGCTGCTGCTAAGGCGTTTCAGGCGTGTCCGACTCTGTGCGACCCCATTGATGGCAGCCCACCAGGCTCCCCCATCCCTGGGATTCTCTAGGCAAGAACACTGGAGTGGGTTGCCATTTTCTTCTCCAATGCATGAAAGTGAAAAGTGAACGTGAAGTCGCTCAGTCATGTCCGACTCTTAGCGACCCCATGGACTGCAGCCCACCAGGCTCCTCCATCCATGGGATTTTCCAGGCAAGAGTATGGGGTGCTATTGCCTTCTCCAATTCACCTCTGGCCTCCCACAAAGAAATGAGTCTTTGCAAATTTAGGACTACACAGGAGAGCTGGTGATCTGATTTGAAATCTTGCTATTTCTGTTTCTAAAATGTGAGTGAAAGAAATGGAAAGTAGTATAGGCATTTCCATTGTAATCTGTATTAAGACACATAGATTTTATTTATTTATTTATTTATTATTATTATTTTTTAAGACACATGGATTTTAATCCACACTCTGCAACCCTGTGTACCTCGCAGCTCTGTGTGGCTCTCTATATAACCACAAAGCCAAATGAATAGTTTCAAATATCCAGACAAGCAACCCTTAAACTACTGAGATGATATCTCCTCTACTTGTATTCTGCTGGTGGCAGTGATGGTAATAGGGGTAACTTTTATGACATAATCTGGTGATAACATAAGAAAAAGAAAATCACAAAATTAAGATAACAGGTTTTCACAGTTGCTGCCAACACCTAAATCACATCTGTTATACCACCACTTCATTCTCAGTTACTAATGCAGGCATAAACTGAGAGGGCTCGATCTTAAAATCAGGCTCAGAGAACTCTTTGTAGATGGTTTTCCTTATGCTGCGTATAAGGAGATCTAATTATATTTATGCTTCATTGATCATTCTCACTTCTTCGGAATACATTGGCTGCAGATTTGAAGGTTATTAGTGGAAAAAATGCTCTTTAAATAAGAAAACATCACTGCCAACAAATGGCTGACCTACATTCACAAAATGACTAAATTACAGTGATTAAATCTGAGACAATTTAAACATTTTTGTTACAATAGGAAATTGAGCTTCTTCCCATGTTTATTTGGTGGGGCTAGCTCATTTTAGCTTTTGACTCCATCTCTTTTCTCTGTAAAATTAGCAGGGCTTTGTTGTCTAAGAATAAGTAACAAAAAGGATGCTCATGGCTGAATTAAAACATTTTCTTCACTCAAAACAAAGTTTGATCCAGTCGGATGTGTGTGTACACTCCAAACTGCGAGAGACAATTGCCTGGCAAAACTGCATGGACATTCAGGCAGTCATGCTTACTATTTGGAATATTTTATTTGGGTAAGTGGAGTCACTTGGTTTCTCGCGTTAGGCTTTGGATCATTCTGTAACTTCTTTCAGGGCCACAATCAAAGGAACCTGCCTCTGGACCCTAAAGTAGGATTTAATCTCCTTTTAAAACCTTCTCCCCTCTCCCTGCTGCTTTTCATTTATGTACAGAGAATGCCCAACAGGCTCTGACTGATGCCGCTTTTCTTAACGTTTGCAGTCTACCAGTATTAGTGCAGACGGAATCAGAGCCATTTCCTTTTCAGTCTGCAATGCCCCTGGTGCCAGACCAGCTGGAGAGGGTGACACGGGCGAGGTGCCTGCTAATCTTAATGGCCCTTGGGTCTTTTCTCTAAAAGACATGGCAAGCAAACATGCCAAATGCGACCTATAAAATGGTGCGGTGTCACTGCGGCAGAAAAGCACGCATGGTAGCATGTCTGCCACCATGTTTCTGAGATCATGTAAGACTTGGAAAAGCACCAGTGGCAAGAACATTTGCCACTCTGAATCACGGGTCCCCTTTTTACAATATGGTGGGGGAAGAACTAACAAAGCTTTTAATTCTTCTCTGCAAATACGTTCCGACAGAGGTCTCAGTCGGAACCATACAAAATAGATCATCTTAATTATTGTCTAAGTGGAGAGACAGGCAAGTTCAGAAGAAAGTCACTTTGGAGACCAATAAGGACCAGCTCTCTTTCCAAAAATAGTAACAAAGATGAATTGTCTTCTTTATGATAGATACAATCCTCAGCTAGGTGAGGTAAATAGAAATCCTATAACTAATATGATAAAACCAAATGTGCTCTGAAAACCTCTGAACACCACTGATCTTTAGAAAGGGGCATCCCCCCTTTTTTTTTAAAGTGATTTTTTTTCTATGAAATTAGGCTATTTTCATTATAAAAAGTATGAAAAGCTTTAGCTATGCTTTAAAATATTAATTGCAGAACTGCTGTAGTTGTTTAACTATCCTAGGAGCTGTACCAAGTCTTGTTTCAAATAAGATAAAAGTAGGTGAATTTTGAAGTGAAGTGAAGTCGCTCAATCGTGTCCGACTCTTTGCGACCCCGTGGACTATAGCCCACCAGGCTCCTCCGACTATGGGATTCTCCAGGCAAGAATACTGGAGTGGATTGCCATTTTTCCATCAAAAAAGCATGCAAATATTTTCATGAATAACACTGTCACTCTCTTTTCTAAGATTCACTCATAAAATTGAAAGATTTTCATTTACATAGCATCCCTTACACTAAAAGATAATAATAAACTTCTTTTTGCCTTTCTAGTGTGTTCACAAATTACTAAAAATGAAACATTATAAATGAATTCAAAGTAAAAAGTTATAGTTCATAACAATTACAAAATAAATTTAGTTTGGAATTATGAACTTTAAAGGGGTAATATTAGCTTTTACAAAATACTTTTTTTTTTTTTTACAAAATACTTTTTAATCTCATGAAAAAATTACAAAAGAGAAGTTGAGAAGATATAAGTTAGTTTGTATTTTTAGTTACTCAAAGTTTGCTTTTTCATATAAAATAGTCCCTTTCTTGAATTACATGATCACTTTCAGAATTTCCGACTATGTTCACAGGAAAATCATGTTACATTTTATCCTTACTCTAGCTAGTTGAAATTTTTTATAATTTACTTTGTGATAAGTTATTATTTTGTAATCACTCGATGTGATATTGCAGAACAGAGTTGCCAGCCTCATAAAACCATTTCAACTGGAAATAATGCAATTTTGATGAACAAAATCTGAAAAATATTTTATAATTAACTTTTTTACTGTGCCTCTTGGCTCATTTACACAGAGTAGAATTTTTAAAAAGAAAATGATAATTAAACTACAGTATTATGTCAGTTACTTGAAATATACAGGATGCTGGCTTTAAGAAAGAAAGCTAGGATGACTTAAGGTTTCAAACACTAAAATGATGTGTAATTGTGCTTTTTTTTCTTGAATGAATGCATTTAAAAGTTTGGACTCTTTATAGTAGTCAAGAAAGGATTTATTGCCTAGTTAATATAGGCAGCAGCCCTTGTGAGCGGACACTGGCGGAAAGGGGTGAGGACCGAGGGAGCTCTGTTTTCATTTCCTTTTATTACTTGTGAAATGCTGTTCACCTTTAGTAGCCATCACTTTCGGTCTTAAATAGTTTGGCCCAACAACATCTGAAACCCCATAACCTCAATTTTTAAACAGTGTGCTTCTCTGGCCTAGTTGGGCTGTGACATTATTTCCTCTGCCTTCCGAGTTCAGAAAAATTACTTCGAGCAGGTCCTAGTCAAGGCAGGATTATTACATAATTGGAAGGAGCATGTTCCATTTCTCAGGAACCAGACGGTTTTCTCGGGGTGCGTGTGTTTTCCTTCCTCTTCCCCCATTTATACACATGCCCTGTGTTCCTTTTGGAGAAAGACAAGACTTCTCAGCACCCAGTTCGCTTCCCATTTAATGAAGTTGTTAAAGTAGCAAGACTGACGGTTAATTATCCTTTATAAAAGGGGGACAAATTGAACTGTGTCTTTCCATCATTTTTTGATATATCAAGAAGCTCGGAGGTGCCCAGATGCGGCTCCGGTGAGTAGCGCAGCTAATCCACTCGGCAACTCTGCGTTGACCCTGCTCTGCCCGCCGGGGCCTCCCTCCATCGCAGCTGGTTTTTGTTTCACATTCAACAGATTCCACTTTATTATAAATTCAGAAGGATTTTTTTCCCCCTTCTCTCTCCATATGTTGGCTGACAGCTCCCCTGAAATAACTGATGGCTAAATTTAAACTCTGATGAAAATTAACCCAAGTGTTAAATGCAAACAGGAGCTGCTTGGAAGAGAAAAGAGTTATCATGGTAGATGCCAAACAGTGGAAAATGTGTGTAAATTAATGGAGCCTCGCTGGTGACAAGCCGTCAGGCAGTTTGATGGCTCTTGCGAGTGTTTTAGTCCCACTGAAGTTGGCCAGAGGGCAGCACGGACAAGTCCTGCTTTTCAAAAAGACCGCGGGAAGCTTGACAGTAACGCTAACTAGATCATCGAAAGTTCATGGTCAAATAAGAGATTTTTTTTTTTTTTTTCTGCAAAGCTTTGCACTAAACAGAGTTTGCAGGCAGGAGAGCCAGGAGTGAGACATCAAATTGCAAGTGCAGCAAAATGATCAAAAGAGGGAAAGGAAACCGGGGAGAAGTGATTTTAAAAACCAACTGACGAGTTTGCTGATTTTCAAGTTAATACTGAGAAATTGGTTTCCTTAATAGTCATCAGCATTTGACTTGAAACGGTTCCTGTTTAGAGAGCAATGCTTCGCTTACTTTAGGTGTTTTCACAGAAATGACATTCGTATGTCTCAATTTTTCGGATTAAAATACGTAATTTTAGCGAAGTCTGTTGAAAAGAAATGAGAATCTAATAAAATAGAACTCTGTTTTGTATTAGGATGTATCTGTGACACTCACAAAATCTAAGGGAAAAAAAGTTCCGGTAGTCATTCATTTTTCCCCATGAATAAGCAGTATTTTGCTTCTCTAAACATATAACATTAATAATGTGCTCCTACTGCTTAATATTAGCAGGATAGAGTGGCGAGGTCACCAAACCATGAAGCAGAAAAACTGCTTTCAGTCCAGGCTTAATGTCTAAATAGTCAGTGACCTGAATTGAGTGAACCTCAGTTTACCCATTTGTAAAATGGGACCAATAGTCACTATAAGATCAAATAGAATTCAGAAGGTGAAAGCTAACTTTTCACCAAATGAGCCACAGGACACTTGAATCAACCAAAAGCAAGTTTTTGGACATCAAAGAAGAATCCTGAGCATGGGAGAATGAAATGAACGTGAGATTTAGTCAGAAAAGTCTAGGCTATGATGCCACCAGGCTGCTTGACCTTGGTCAATAGCAGAAAGGGGTGTCTAGCTCCCTCCCAGGTTATTGTGAGCGCTGAGTGTGATAATGCATGTAAAATGCCTTCTCTGTAAACTGTAATCTTCCATAAAGCTATTAGCTCTATTTTATTGCCCCTCCTTCTAAACTTGCCCATCAAAGGAAGGCAGAATTCAAAGCCCACCTTCCTCACCTCCTAACTCTCCAAACTCCTTTGCTGTGTGTGCTTTCTCCCCCTAGAACTCAGCAGCCTGTGATTAGAAGGAGAAAATTTAGAAGACTGAGGTGGGTAGGAGGGAGGTCCATATATATGTGTGTGTGTATACTTATATACACATACAGCTGATTGACTTTGTTGTATAGCAGAAACTAACACAACATTGTAAAGCAAATATACTCCAATACAAAGTAAATTAATGAGAAACATAAAAGAAGATCGAGGTTTTGAAGGGTCAGCACATCAGAAAGACAATGAAGTGTGGTAAGTGAAAATTTGAATTCCCAAAGCTGGTATGGGACAAGATACATATTTTTTTTCCTATAACTTAATTCAATTTGTATCTTGAATCTCTTATTCCTTTTTTATGGCCAGAAACTTGATCTCATAATTCCAGGTCAGCTCAACAGATTTGTTCGTGTGTAGATCATGTCATTTTAGGTCCAAATTCAGGTAAGTTGAGGATTTTTTTTTTGTCCTTCTTCCTCCTGTCCCTGGGGTTTTCATAGGGTCATGCAGCCATACAGTGGAGCTGGGGTATCTGGTCAACATTTGGGATCTTCAGTTCAATGTTGTACTACACTGAGATGTAGCTTCTCCCAACTGTTTTTGTTTTTTTAAGTCTCTTTTTTTTTTTTTAAGAGTAGTTTTAGGTCATGGCAATACTGAAGGAAAGGTCCAGAGATTTCCCATAGACTTGCTGCCCCTACACAACATCCTCCACCAGGACGGAGCACTGCTGACAGTTGATGAACCTACCCTGACACATCATAATCACCCAGCCTCCATGGCTTACCTTATGGTTCACTCTTGATATCGTACACCCTATGGATCTGGGCAAATATATAATGACATGGTAAAGTGTCTGCCTACAATGCAGGAGACCCAGGTTCAATCCCTGGGGAGGGAAGGTCTCCTGGAGAAGGAAATGGCAACCCATTCCAGTATTCTTGCCTGGAAAATCCCATGGATGGTGGAACCTGGTAGGCTACAGCCCATGGGGTCACGAAGAGTCGGACACGACTGAGCAACTTCAATTTCACTTTTCATAACGACATTTGGGCTTCCCAGGCGGTGCTAGGGGTAAAGAACCCACCTGCCAATGCAGGAGATGTAAGAGATGTGGGCTTGAGCCTTGGGTCAGGAAGACCCCCTGGAGGAGGGCATGGCAACCCACTCCAGTATTTTTGCCTGGAGAATCCCATGGACAGAGGAGCCTGGTGGGCTACAGTCCAATGGGTCGCAAAGAGTTGGAGCGACTGTAGCGACTCAGCACCCGTGCATCACGACATTTATCTATCATTGTGAAACCATTCAAGTACAAGGAATCTCCGTGCATGACTTCCCGGGCGATTCAGTGGCTAAGACTCCGTGCTCCCAGCGCAGGGGGCCAGGGTTTGAACCCTGGTCAGGGAACTAGATGCCACACGCCACAACGAAGGGTTCACATGCCCAAGTAAGGGATCCCGCGTACCACAACTAGCATCAGGCACAAATAAAGGAAATAATTTTAAAAAAGAATCCTCTGTGCTTCACCCATTCATCTGCTCCCACCCCTAACTGTTTTTCAGGGGTGATATCTCCACATGGCATCTGTTGAGAGATAACATCTGATCTTTCCTGGCTGGCCCTGGCTGTGTCTTCTTTTTCAGCCTCTGCTCACGTTGTTTGCCTGTGCCCCTAGAGAACTACCAGCCTAGCTCAGCTTCCTCTGAGGCTAATAGGGGATTAGGGAATTTTTGATGCTTTCCTGCTAGTGGCTGCAGGAGACCTCACCCTCTCACTACTCCCTAGTAACACTTCAGCTAACACTATTCTAGTGCTCTGAGGCCATTCTGGTAGCAAGTTTCCTATACAAGACTCACTTCCTCTAGGGATCTAGATGGAAATTGAGTATTTACCCTATGCCTTCAGATCCCCAAGTCGGGAATTGCTACCAAAGAGGCTACTACCTTGCTTCTCCCAGGACACATACATTTCTCATTTCTCTCCTTCCCATTCTTCTTTCTCCTCTCCAGATGGAATTTCCCCCCACCTTGGGTAAGCAAAAAAAACACAAATTCTAAATCATCATATATCTTTCCCAGCTTTTCCTATCTGATACTTGTTGTTGTTTTTTCTGTTGCTAAGTCATGTCTGATACTTAGATTGAGGCTTTTGAACAAACAAGAAAAGAATCTGGTGTCTTCATTCATGATAGGTTTCTCACGCAGTGGTTGACCATCTTGTCCTGCTGCTTACATCGGGGAAGGTCACAGGCAAGCAGATCAATTAAATATTTCATTTATAGGTTGAAGTTTTAATGTTTCTATGCCTGCATTAGACACAGGGGCAAGACTCTAGATGACATAGTACTGAATAAAGGTAAATAAGAACTGGTTATAGACAGAAAGGGTTGAAGACAGAAGGAAAGGAGATTAAGATGTTAAGAAGACACAAAACTCTCCTTAAGACGAGTATAGACTAAGTTGTGCAGAGAAAGATAACCAGAGGGACTGAAACGTGTTAAGACAGTCATGAATTTTAGTTACTACATCTAAAATGGAAGAGCTCTGAGTATTTCAGGCAAAGTGGATTCCTGAAATGGAGGGGAGGTAAGTCATGGAATGGATGAAGTCACTTAATGTCAGGTTATAAAGTTAGAAAGTTGGTAATCCTTCTTTCATTCAGAGGCTCTCAAGACAAGCAGCTCCGTAGTATGTCAAGGGCATTGCCTCATTCTGCAAATGGCCAGAAAGACATGTTTATTTTATGAAAGTGCTTCCCTCCACTTCTGGAGCCCTGCTTTGAATTAAAAGAGGCCAGAGTACCACTTGGCTCTACATCCAAGAAGGCTTCTGGAGGACCGTGCAGCAGGAGGGTGTGGGGGCTCTGGTGAGCGATTGTGGAAGAGGCCAGAGAGCGGTCCAGGTGCCGGCAAGCCCCCGACCACGCCCCCCTCCCCAGCCCACAGGCGTGATGGAAAGCTGTGGACATCTGACGGCCCTTCCAGTGGCCTCTGCCAAGAGAACAGGGAGGGGCTTCGGTCCTCGGAGGACCCACCTCCACAGCACAGCTTGCACTAACTGGTCCTCTCGCTGGTCTCCCAGCAGCGTCTGTGCGGCTGGCAGTGCGCATAGAGCTGCGGTGGGGTGGGAATGCGGCCCAGCGCTGACTCCGCCCTTTGAAAAACAGAAACCTGCACCGTCTACATTTTTTTTTTTTTTTTAAAGAAAGACTTTGTTTTTCTCATGGAGCATCTTCATTGTCTCAAACTTCAAACTTGGCAATTCCCGCCTTCTCTCAGAACACTGGCTATCCATCGGTTTCTTGCAAACAATGTAAATTTCTGCTTACAGATTCATTTCAGGTACTTGTGTGACCTCTGTATCTTGAGTGATAAAAATGTCATGTCTGGCTCATGTGAGATTCGAGATTCGGCGTCTGACTTGGATTTCCACCCCTTTCTGAGGAGGACTAAGAGGAAGTCAGTACTTCAGATGCTCACCAGGGCTAAGTTGCTGAGTGGCTGTGAATTCCGCCCTCTTTTCCGCCTGTGGGCATTTTCTGAGGACCCTGGACCATGCATTTTCCCTTATAGACTTACAAGCCCACACATGCACACACACCAGTCCTGGCTGCAGACGTGAGAAGATGGAAACCCACTTACTTGTGTTTTTGTTCTTTTCAAAAAATTTTTTATTTTATATTGGAGTATAGTTAATTCACTATGTTGTGTTAGTTCCAGGTATACAGCAAAATTATTAGTCATACACACATATATATATATATATTTCTTTCCTCTTTTCCTATATAGGTCACTAAGGAATATTGGGGCTTCCTTGGTAGTTCAGATGGTAAAGCATCTGCCTACAATGTGGAAGGCCCAGGTTCGATCCCTGGGTCGGGAAGATCCCCTGGAGAAGGAAATGGCAACCCACTCCAGGACTCTTGCTTGGAAAATTCCATGGACTGAGGAGCCTGGTTGGCTCCTGGGGTCGCAAAGAGTCGGACACGACTGAGCGACTTCACTTTCATTTTCACAAGGAATATTGAGTAGAATTCCCTGTGCTATACAGTAGTTCTTTGATAATTATCTATTTTATATATAGTAATGTGTGTATGTTAATCTCAAACTCCTAATTTATCCCTTTCCTCGGTCCGGTCTTCCCCCTTTAGTAACCCTAAGTTTATGTTCTATGTTTATGGGTCTAGAACTGACTTACTACTAATTGTCCGTCCCTAGAAGGTCCATCTCATTCAGGGAACTTAATAAAATGAAAGTTAAAACACATTATGGTGTAGTCATATAGTAGAATATCATGCAACCATTTAAAAAGAGCAGGTGGCTCAGCGGTAAAGGATCCTGCCAGTACAGGAACTGCAGGAGATGTGGGTTTGATCCCTGGGTAAGGAAGATCCTCCGGAGGAGGAAGTGGCAACTCACTCCAGTATTATTGCCTGGAATATCCCATGGATAGAGGAGTCTGGGGAGCTATAGTCCATGGGGTCATGAAAGAGTTGGCCACAACTTAGCCACAAACAACAACAACAGTCTTATTGGATTAAGGATCCACCCCTCTAAGATAAACTCATCTCAACCAATGACATCTGTAATGGTCTAGTTCCAAATAAGGTTGATAGGAGAGGTGCTGGATGCTAAGATTTGAATGTATGCATGTGGGGGACTGGGGATGTAAATCAGACCGTAACAGTATCAATGTCTGCCTGTGCTCCCAGCGCTGGATATGGTCACGGCAGCAGACAAGGTCAGGGTTGGAGGGAGGACCTTTGAATGTGCAGAGAATCCGGGCCAGAGAGGACCACCCTTGCATGGCCGGAGAGGGTCAACTACAGTGGCCTGAACATGTAGATCTGGCTGCTCCTTAAACTAGCTTTCCTTCCTTCCAGGGACATCAGGCTGAGAGAAAGCACAGCAATAACTAAACGTCACAAACCACCCAGGGAAGCAGTAGGAGGGAGAAGCTGGTGAGTAGTTCACCATCCATAACAGGCATCACAATAACATCAGTATTGGAAAAGTGAACTAAATGAGGATGTGAACCGCTAACACATTGTTAGCTCACTGTTTCAATGCAGGCTGACATTTATTTTAAAAGTCATATAGAAGTGGTTAACAAATTTTATTGCAACAATTTTTATAACAATTTTATTACAGAACTTCATGCAGCTGCTCTTCCCTGAAAAGGAGGCTCAAAGACACTGAGTGGAGCTCAGACTCAGCCCTGAGATGCGGTGCTGTACAGTGGTTGAGGGTGTAAGTGACATGACCTTTTAGAGCCCACTGTCCTCACCTGTAAAAGGAGGATGACGGTAATTCAGTAACTCATGCATTGCTCCTTCTAGCCTATAGGGCAAAGAGCTGTGCAAAAATGGGAAATTATTTAAAAGGAAAAAGTTAGCTAAACCAAGATCATTGAATTTGCAAGTTCTGGCTTTTTCCCCCTGAGCCCAGGCATCTGTTGCACCTCAGTTTCTCCTTCTATCTGAATATTCTGAGGATTAATAGAGACCAAAAACCTTTCATTTTGGGATGGGAGACATTTTGCAGAAACTGCAGTGTGCATATAAAGACATCCACCAGTATTTATACTTTACATGTGCTCCAAAAGGATTAAAGAAATGGAATAATTTCTACGTAGTTCTTGTAAAAGGCAAAACGGAGCTGGTGTCTAGCAGCCTGGTCAGTTTCTCAAAAACCAGAGCCATTCCAAAGATGCGTAATAGATGGAAAGAACTGAGGCCACCTTAGGACTCAGCTTGAGTGCAGTACATTCACGTCCATGGATCAGGAGTCAGGGACAAGGAAGGATTTTCTTACTAGATAAAAGCTGGAGAAGCTGTGGAGAAAAGGGAAACCTCTTACTCTCTTGGTAGGACTGTGAACTGGTCCAACCACTTGGAAAACAGTATGGGGGTTCCTTCAGTTCAGTTCAGTTCAGTCGCTCAGTCATGTCCGACTCTTTGCAACCCCATGAATCGCAGCACGCCAGGCCTCCCTGTCCATCACCAACTCCCGGAGTTCACTCAGACTCATGTCCATCGAGTCTGTGATGCCATCCAGCCATCTCATCCTCGATCGCCCCCTTCTCCTGCTACCCCCCATCCCTCCCAGCATCAGGGTCTTTTCCAATGTGTCAACTCTTCGAATAAGGTGGCCAAAGTACTGGAGCTTCAGCTTTAGCACCATTCCTTCCAAAGAAATCACAGGGTTGATCTCCTTCAGAATGGACTGGTTGGATCTCCTTGCAGTCCAAGGGACTCTCAAGAGTCTTCTCCAACACCACAGTTCAAAAGCATCAATTCTTCTGCACTCAGCCTTCTTCACAGTCCAACCCTCACATAACCAAAAATAGAGTTACCATATGATCCAGCAATCCCATTCCTGGGCATCAGTTCAGTCGCTCAGTTGTGTCCGACTCTTTGTGACTCCGTGGACTGCAACATGCCAGGCTTCCCTGTCCATCACCAACTCCCGGAGCTTGCTCAAACTTATGTCCATCGAGTCAGTGATGCCATCCAACCATCTCATCCTCTGTCATCCCCCTTTCTTCCTGCCTTCATCTTTCCCAGCATCAGTTTGGATCTCCTTGCAGTCCAAGGGACTCTCAAGAGTCTTCTCCAACACCACAGTTCAAAAGCATCAATTCTTCTGCACTCAGCCTTCTTCACAGTCCAACCCTCACATAACCAAAAATAGAGTTACCATATGATCCAGCAATCCCATTCCTGGGCATCAGTTCAGTCGCTCAGTTGTGTCCGACTCTTTGTGACTCCGTGGACTGCAACATGCCAGGCTTCCCTGTCCATCACCAACTCCCGGAGCTTGCTCAAACTTATGTCCATCGAGTCAGTGATGCCATCCAACCATCTCATCCTCTGTCATCCCCCTTTCTTCCTGCCTTCAGTCTTTCCCAGCATCAGGGTCTTTTCCAATGAGTCAGTTCTTCCTATCAGGTGGTCAGAGTATTGGAGCTTCAGCTTCAGCATCAGTCCTTCCAATGAATATTCAAGACTGATTTCCTTTAGGTTTGACTGGTTGGATCTCCTTGCTGTCCAGGGACTCTCAACAGTCTTCTCCAGTACCACAGTTCAAAAGCATCAATTCTTTGGCACTCAGATTTCTTTATAGTCCAACTCTCACATCCACACATGACTACTGGAAAAACCATAGCCTTGACTAGATGGACCTTTGATGGCCAAGTAATGCCTTTGCTTTTTAATAAGCTGTCAACATTGGTCATAGCTTTTTTTCCAAAGAGTAAGTGTCTTTTAATTTCATGGCTGCAGTATTCACCATCTGCAGTGATATTGGAGACCCCGAAAATAAAGTCTCTCACTGTTTCCATTGTTTCCCCATCTATTTGCCATGAAGTGATGGGACCTGATGCCATGATCTTCATTTTTTGAATGCTGAGTTTTAAGCCAGCTGTTTTCACTCTCTTCTTTCACTTTCATCAAGAGGCTGTTTAGTTCCTCTTTGCTTTTTGCCATAAGGGCAGTATCATCTGTGTATCTGAGGTTATTGGTATTTCTCCTAGTGCTCTTGACTTCAGCTTGTGCTTCATCTAGCCTGGCATTTTGCATGATGTACTATGCATATAAAGTAAATAAGCAGGGTGACAATACAGAGCCTTGATGTACTCCTTTCCCAGTTTGGAACCAGTCTGTTGTTCCATGTCTGGTTTTAACTGTTGCTTCTTGACCTGCATACTCATGGGCATATATCCAGAGAAAAACATGGTTCAAAAGGATACGTGCACCCCACTAATATAGCACTGTTTACAGTAGCCAGAATATGGAAGCAACCTAAATGTCCAGCAACAGATGAATGGATGAAGAAGATGTGGTACATATATACAATGAAATATTACTCAGCCATGGAAAAGAATGAATTTACATTATGCCATTTCAGCAACAGGCATGGACCTGGAGATTATCATACTAATAATAAGACAAAGACTAATACCATATAATATTGTTTATTTGCAGACTCTTTAAAAAAATGATACAAATGAACTTATTGACAAAATAGAAACAGACTGACTTAGAGAATGAACTAATGGTCACAGGAGGAAGAGTGGGGGAAGAGATAGATTGGAAGTTTGGGATGGACACGTACACACTGCTATATTTAAAACAGATAACCAGCAAGGACCTACTGTATAGCAGTAGAGAACTCTGCTCAATATTCTATAATAACCTAAATGGGGAAGCAATTTGAAAAAGAATTGATAACGTGTACGTATCTAACCAAATCACCTTGCTGTACACCTGAAACTAAATAACACAATATTGTTAATCAACTATACTCCAATATAACATAAAAATTTAAAAAAAAAAGATCATACCAACACAATGAGGTTTGTACAAACTAATGTAATAGGAAGATAAAATTTGCTGAGGCCCATGATTTGGGATGGGAGGGAGGAGACAAAAAGAGAACCCAGTCCAGGAATAAGGAGACCCAAGAAGCCCAGCTGAGCCACTAAGGACTGGCCCTGGGCATTTTACATTTTATAACACTTCTGCTTTGTTCCTGGCATTTGAAGCAACACTATTTCACTGAGGTATTATGCAAACAAAGTAAGATAATCAGAGCAAAGGTGTTACAAGACATAAACAGCTTAGTTCCATGGAAAAGAATGATTGTGTGTCTCTGGAAAGCCTTTTCCAGGCTTTCTATAATCAGCATGATGATTTGAAAGCCATGATTAAATCTCTGCATCAAGCCCCTCCTCCCTTCTCCTCTCCCTGCTTCCAACTATGTTGTCCCTGCAGTTTGGGCTGCATTTAATATTTTCAGGATGTTAATGTCCCAATCCTGGTATAAATTGGAGCCCAGGAATCCCATGCTGCGCCCCCGACTAGCATGTAATTGAAATCTCCCAGAAGGGGGCCCTCTGAGAAAGTATACAGACAGTACCAGAAACATAGGGTAAGCAAGGTGGCCTCACCCCACCTAACACATCCCGTCAGCTGACTAACTAGGTCAAGGAGACCTGATTCAGGCTTGCCTGCTGGCCCCCGTTCCTCATGTCCATCTTTTCCCCTTTTCTATAGAAGTCTATACCTTTGAAATACCAACCATTCTCTTTTAGATATTTGTTTTCTTTCTTTTTTTTTTTCTTGAATACAGGTCTTGGGTGAAACCTTGGGAGACTACAGAAGGAGCACAAAGTGGTTTCTGGCCCAGGGTAGATGAAGATGTGCTAAGGAGCCTAGCAGGCAAGGTAAAGCTGTGGAGGTATTGATGGAACGTGCCCCCGACTTGTACCCTTGAGGGGAAAAAGGGGCAGAGACAGAATGATCCCTATGAACCCATGTCAAAAGCCAGAGACAGCCGATGGAGTTTCCCCAACCCGGCACGGCCCTGGCACACTGGACTGATGGCTGTGTGTGACCTGAGAGTAAGAAGAAGAAATGGTGCAGCCCATGGAGGCCTCGTCAGCAGCAATCCATATGGACCCATGAGAGGAAGCTAAAGGAGAGAATGACGTCTCAGCAGAGAGCAGTGTTGACACTTGACGTGAGGACTAATGCCCCTCCATGGGAGGTCTAAGTCTCCTATAGTTAACTCCAGAGAAAGGGAGACTCTTGAGTGGAAGAATGTCTCCATCACTCCATCAGGGCATGACCAGAAAACAAAAACCAAATTCAGTCACAGAAAGAGAAAATTGGGGTGTCTTGCCTGCTTGGATTTGCAGACTGAGATTCATTCAGGGTAAATGAATGAATTTACCTCCCCTTCCTTCTTCTTTTATCTCCATCTCTAACCACGGTTTTGGGGAAAGGCAGATGTTGAGAACAGACCCAGAAAAGGAAATGGGCCTGGAGGCCAGGGCAGAGGAATACCGGTTGCCATTGGCAGACGATGCCAGTAGCCTGCGTCCTGGGCTCGGTTTGCCCTTAAGTAGGTGGCGGTGTGTAAGGACCGTCCTGTGTGCTCCATCTGATGCCCGGGCGACTGACACGCCACCTTTTCCTGGTGTCTCCAGCACACTGGGCTTCTCCACCTTGTTCCCCTCCTGGCCATCTGTTCCTGCTGCTCCGGCAGCCTCTCTGCTGTCCCCCCGCCGGGGCCTGTCTGGGCAGGAGGGTGTGAGGGCCTCTGATGAGGTGGGCCCCGGCCCCTCCATCACTCTGAGCCGCGAGGAAAGCACCAGCTGTCTGGCTTCATTTGCATTTCTCTCTCCCAAATAATGAAATTAGCCATGAGTTTCCTGAGGTGATGCAAGACGCAAATTTCGGCGAGATGTGTCAGTGCGTGATGGAGAGGGAAGGAGAAGGTCAGGGAAGCATTCTGATAACAAATTCGCAGCCCGCAAACAGAAAGGGAAAAACAATAACAAATTTCACTGGAGACATACCTTTTAGCTCCGAGGAAAATGGACCATTTTCGCTCTGAGAAAAGTTTGATGAGGCCTTTAAAAGGTAATTTTCCCCCCTCTGGGAGAAATGCACAGACATTTTATGAACAAACAGCAAAAGATGTCAGCCAAGGCTGAAGCAATTCTCAGTTACTGAACATTTCTTTGGCCACAGACAGCATTGTCTTACAATGACAACATTTGCTGAGGTACACCCGCCCGGCAGCCAGACAGGGCTGTCAAATATTGGTGAGGTGCAGAAGCTAGTTTCTTTCTCTAAACCACCATCCATTTGAACCGTGCTGATTACAGAAAAGGCAAGAGTCTTCTCACTGGGGATGAGGGCTTGGTTATCAGCCTTCTGAAGGGTTCCTAAGTTTGTCATCTCTTTTTCATATTTTCAAGATAATTAACTAGATATCATCCCTGAGGAAAAATACAGTAACTCTTGGAGAAAGGTAGACAGATGTATAGATAGGTAGGAAGATAGATAGATAGATAGATGGTTAGATAGATAGCAAATAGATGGTTAGACAGATGATATTAATAGATAGGTGATAAACAGAGATATAAAGCAAGTTCACGTATGAAGATCATTTAAGATTCCACGGTAAATTCTCGAGTTCTTCAAACGGCCTTCTTTAAAGGTAGGGAAAATTGGACCACAGGAACTCCTCAGACAGGTGGAGAAAAAATGAAATTCTTCACCCCAGTGAGATGCATTTATTCTTCTCACCTGCAATGAAATTTAAATCCATTCCAGAATTTAAAAGCCTTCACATAATCCAGCCCCTGACATCTCTCTAACATCCTTCTTTACTACTTCTCATTCCCTCATTCATTCATTCATTTATTCACTCAACAAATATTCTTGAGTCCTTTCTATGTTCTGGGCACCCTACTATGTACATGGGGTATATTGATGAACACAATAAAGATTTCCATTCTAGTGTGCAGGGGGTTGGGACCAACAACACAGTACCATTTTAGATTAGCTTAGAAGATGATGATTGCTATGGGGTTGGGGAATAAAGCAGAGTAAGAGAGAAAGGAAGTATGTGTATGGGGGGCAAGATTTTAATTATGGTAGTTGAGAAGGTGACCTCTGAGCAAAGGCTGAAAATAAATAAAGGAGGGATACATGAGGATATCAGAAGGGAGAATCATGCAGGCAAAAGATGAAGCCAACTCAAGAGACTGGAAAAGGGTGGAAGAAGCTGGAAGCAACTGAAAGCAGGAATGAGCCTGACACACAAGAGGAGGGATATGGAAGGCAGTGTGGCCCGAGCAGAGTGAGAAAAGGGACACAGAGGAGGAGAGGAAACCAAAGAGGCTCAGGGCCCAGAGTTTGGAGGGCTTCATGGGCTATTGTAAGGACTCTGGCAGTGGGGCTCCAATCTGCCTTGATCTTTACACTCTCTTCTCTGGGTCTCTATGAGTCCTTCCCCTTTTCATAAGGTTACCAGTCATTGGATTCAGGGTCCACCCTAAGGCCATGTGGACTTATCCTCAATGAATTATATCTATAGAGACCCTATTTCCAAATTAGGTTACATTCTGAGGCCCTGATGGACATGAATTTCAGAGGGTGGGGTGGGAAATACTATTTAGTCCACTGTGGACAGCCAACAAGTTTTCAGACAGGGTGAGTGAGCCATGTGAGGGAGAGAGAGGGATCTGAGATGATTCCCAGGAATCTAAACAGCTGGAAGCAGGAATTCTCCACTTACCCAGAGGGGAAGGTTGGGGGAGGAGCAGGTTTTCAGTAAAGGTGGGGTAGGGTTTTCTCAGCTCAAAGCGGGGTTAGACCCTTGTTCATCCAAGTGAAGACGTCAAGTCAGCAAGTAGATTTAACAGCTAGTCTTGATGCCTTCATGAATTTCCCATTACCATTTCATGTAGAATAAGTGTTTGAAAATGCTTTATATTTTGGAAAACTGAAAGTACAAGATGTGTTTAGAATGCCCTGTAAGCCATGCTGGCCTCCACCACGTCCAAAGACTGCCCAGTTTGCCCACACACTTCAGGCCTATCACCACCGAGCACTTTCAACTTCTGCCATTAACTGTCTGACTTTAGGCAAGTTATTAACTTTCATTTCAGTTTTCTTTTCCAGAAAAAGAGATGAAAAGTATACTTATCTTAGAAGAGTGTTAAAAATTGTAATAGATAAAATTGTATATGTGAAGTGCTACCAGGAATTACATAAAATGTTGTCTAGGATTTCACTTTGGCACGAGGGAAACATCGGCTTTTGCTGCACACAATGAATCCTTCATTGAGTCTGCTTCTGTCTTTTCTGAAGTGTTTTCAGGGGACTCTTTCTCCATGGATCCTCAGAATCTAAGTGCCATATAGCTGCCTATACCCTAGTCATTTGGTCTTTTCAAAAGGGGAGCAGATGAAGGGCCTGGCATAGATCAACTATCGGCATACACTCAAGAGATAAAATATGGTGGAGCAAATAGAATACTCCTTGTTGATAATGACAAGCTACGACAAAACTGACAGCATATCAAAAAGCAGAGACATTATTTTGCCAACAAAGGTCCACATAGTAAAAGCTATGGTTTTTCTAGTAGTCATGTATGGATGTGAGAGTTGGACCATAAAGAAGGCTGAACACTGAAGAATTGATGCTCTTCAATTTTGGTGTTGGAGAAGACTCTTGAGAGTCCCTTGGACTGCAAGGAGATCCAACCAGTCAATCCTAAAGGAAATCAATCCTGAATATTTATTAGAAGGACTGATGCTGAAGCTGAAGCTCCAAAACTTTGGCCACCTGATGCAAGGAGCTGACAAATTGGAAAAGACCCTGATTGCTGGGCAAGACTGAAGGAGGGAGGAGAAGGGGAGGACACAGGATGAGATGGTTGGATGGCATCACCCACTCAATGGACATGAGTTTGAGCAAGCTCTGGGAGATGGTGAAGGGCAGGGAGGCCTGGTATGTTTAGTCCATGGGGTCGCAAACAGTTGGACACAACTGAGCAACTGAACAACAAATAGTCTCTGGGACGCTCCTTTCCAATCCCAGGCCTGACTACCACCAAGCTTCTAACTAGTCTTTATCCCTCTGGGGTTATCTTCTGACCGCCCCTGGAAGAATCTCTTTGAAATAAAAACTTGACCATGCCATTCTCCCAAGTAATATATTTGAATGGCCTGCTCTTGCCATTGGCAGAGTCTATACTCAAGTCCTTCCCTCCACCACCAACTCCCAACCTAAACAAAGTTATATCAAAAGGCAAGTACATGAGTGTCATTGGCTCAATTACGTCACCTTCTGAGGCATAGCTGCCTTGTCTATAAAGCAGTGGTGACAAGCCTGACCTCAGAGGGTTGCGATGAGGACCAGAAGTCAGTCAATGAGAAAGACAGTGAGCACAGGGTCCAGCTGGGGAAGAGGCATCTCTGTGGCAACAGCAGCCAGCAAGCAAAGGAGAGTCTGAGTTCCTGTAGCATCATGATTTGACAATTAAATCCTGCTGTCCAGAGAAGGCATGGCACCCCACTCCAGTACTCTTGCCTGGAAAGTCCCATGGATGGAGGAGCCTGGTGGGCTGCAGTCCATGGGGTCGCGAAGAGTCAGACACGACTGAGCGACTTCCCTTTCACTTTTCACTTTCACGCATTGGAGAAAGAAATGGCAACCCACTCCAGTGTTCTTGCCTAGAGAATCCCAGGGACAGGGGAGCCTGGTGGGCTGCCATCTATGGGGTCCCATAGAGTCGGACACGACTGAAGCGATAGCAGCAGCAGTCTGGATGTCAGGACAGGGCATCAAACTCAAAAGTAAAACGCTGAGTAATAAAATTATAACTCGTGGATATGTGAAGGCACCTAAATCTCTGCAAGAATCAGTTAAATTAAAATACAAAATCAGTGATATTTCAAAAATAGGATACATTGAACAACATCCTTCTGAAGAAGTCATATGCCCAAATGCTAAAATAGGAGAAACACAGATATGGGAGCTTCTGAACTAGTCTTACATCCCACTGCATATTCCAGTTCAAGGCTGAAACTTTCCTACATGATCACACAGGAAAATTTTGCTTTAAATTTAATATTTTCTTAGAGTTATTCTGAAAAAGAGAAGTAAAATGACATGAGTGATGGTGTTCTGTTTGACTGAGACAAACTCTAATTTCTTCCAAGTTTCCTGCATGGGATGCTGAGGGTTTAACTGGACTCCTCAATCCTTCATCCAGAGCAGGTGCTGAATGTAATCATCAGACAGGCAGTTGCCTGGGTTGTACCAGGGAGGATGCAAATACGTTGAGCAGGGAGTCAGGTCCTTCTCCAGGCTTCCCTTTCCTCTCTCCTCTCCTCCTGCCTCACTGTCATCACTGGCAAAGATGATTTCTTCTTGACAGCTCTTCATGTCAGTCACAAGTCTAGGTCAGACACTTATCAATTGACCCAGTGTTAAAGGTAGACACTCATTTCAGCATCTGTCAATAGCCTCTTTTGATTCATTTACACCAGAGCCTGCATCCCTGTAGTGATTTATACCAATGCGTGCGTGGACTTTTAAAGACAGGGAAACATTTCCAGAACTCTAGGAATCTGCTGACGTGTATATCCACTGCTTCTGTTGCTTTCAAACAAAGAAAGTGAAAGAGTTAGTCACTCAGTCGTGTCTGACCCTTTGTGACCCCATGGACTATAGCCCACCAGGCTCCTCTGTCCATGGAATTCTCCAGGCAAGAATACTGGAGTGGGTTGCCATTTCCTTCAAACAATGAACCCTAGAGGAAAGGTGAGAGCTGGGGAATAACAATACCTAAGACCTTCAAAGATCCTGACTACCATGTCTGCCTCTGAAGCCGGACTGTCTCCACGGCCAACATTCAATTTTTCAAATGTTGTGTGGCCTGAGGTCTCACACCCATCAGACTGGGGAGGTCTCCATCAAGTTAGCTGAGCTAATTCCTGAGTGACGAGGATGTGGAGTTGCATTTCCAGAGGGCAGAGGCCACAGCAAACCTCTACACTCCTTTGGAAAAGTGCCCGAAAATAAAGGACAAGGGGCCGGTGGGCCACATCCCCCAGGGCTAATCCAGCCTGCTCTTCCCTCCGATCTGGCAAAATATCAGGAGAACCTTCCCACTCGAGCTCAGGTGTCTTTCCCCCTCCTAACCCCCCTGGTTCCTAATGGGGATAACACACATTTCTGTTTCCCAGGTGTTTGTCACAAAGCTGCCAATCCCTCCCTATTGGGAGACAGGGAAAGAGATGAGAACACGTTAAGAAATTCAGAGAGGCTGAGGAAATTTTCCTGACGTGCTCCTGCTGTGACACCACGGCAGTTGAAGAAGGCCTGTCACTGGGCTGTCAACCTTTAACCTCCCCCAGACGTATTCTGAAATGATGTGAGAAGCATTGCTGTGCTGTATCACCAGCTCCTTCCAGCTCTGCACGTCTGTCCTTGATGTCAGTCAAGAGTAGTTAACTGGTACCCACGGTGCCTTTTAAAAAAAAAACCAACCCTCTGCGAAATATCAGTAATGACTTTAGTTAGGGAGACTAGCTCTTGTCAAGTAATGACTCTTTGACATAAGGTATTGTTTACCTAGGCAACATTCTCTTACTTGCATTTTAATGAACCTAATTAATAATAAGTTAGGAATCCTCAGCTATTTCTTCACAGCTGGACCATATGCACTAATTACAGTGCGCCTACAAACCTAAAATAATCCATTTGGTCAGAAGAGATGGTTTAAATATGGAGAAAATCTTGATTTCTCTCTATTTTTGCTTCCACCCCTTAAGGATGTTGGCTGTGATATCAAAGTGATTTGCAAATAATGAAGGCCAATATCGCCTTGGAAAATGTAGGGTTTGTTTGTGTTGTGTGGGTGGAAGTTTTCACTGGTAGAAATTTCTGGAGTTTGTGTGAACTGAGACCTTAGTTTCATGCCTCCTATGTACGCATTCTATGTGGAACAAACCAGAATAGTGCTCAAGGGGAAGACTAAACATCAGTGGTAGTAAATAGCAATCTGTAAGTGGAACTATTTCACTTATAAAGAATAAATAAGGGACTTCCTTGGTGGTCCAATGGTTAAGTCTCCAGGCTTCCAATACAGAGGGTGTGGGTTCAATCCCTGCTTGGGGAGCTAAGATGCCACATGCTTCATGGTAAAAAAAAAAAAAAAAAAAACACACAACAGAATATAAACAACAGAATCAATATTATACAAAATTCAATAAAGACTTTAAAAAAAGCATAAATAACCCCAATGGCCATTTTTGGAGCTTAGGAAAGTCTTTCCTGTGTTATATAAAGCATGTTTTTTTTGTTGGCTTCCCTTAGCATTAAGCATAAAGCATGTTTTTTATTGGCTTTCCTTAGTATTAAGGTTCTAGTTAGCTTTTTCACTTTCCTCTGTAGAATCTTAGGAACTAAAATAAGTATTTGGAATCAGAGCAAAATGACAAATCCCAAGAAGGCAAAATGCCAGGCCACTTAGATTTTCCAAGGACAGGACACCTCTGCTCCCCACATCCACCTAGCTTGCAAAAGCACAAAGTACCCCACTGACAACATTCCTCGGGAACATGCAAGAAACTTTCCTGTCTCCGAGCTCAGTCCTATTGGTAATCAGACATAGAGCTGCTGAACCTTCTGTGTGATAATCTGCCTCTTAGGGGCACAGTCACGGGGACTGTCACAGGGATACGATGAGCTGAGGTTCAGCTGTTAAAGGAAAGATAATCTATATCACTGATCACTTGAGCTCAGAGTTAGTTATTTTTTTTTCCCAAAATAAATCATGCCATTCAGCTCTCAGGTACAGAAAGATCCTGGAGGGAGCAATGCTTTAGTGAAAGCATTGCTCAGAATGCCTACGGAGATTCTTCCAGAAGTCACACTGACAACTTAAAACATGAAGACCTCTAAGTACGTTAAGTGGAAGGGAGATTCCAACACCAGGGCTGTATTAGGAGGCTTGGTTCTCTCAGAGTGACTTCCCGACTTCACCAGGTCCCCATCCACCCATGTTTTAACAAGACATAGTTCAAGGCAGTCAGAGACGATTCGAGCTAATTGGTTGATTCAGCAAGAAACCTGGGAAAAGGTGATGCTGAGGTTGGAAGGCATCAGGCTGGCAGGGTTAGCAGATGCTCTCCACAAAGAGCCTTGGAGTGGAGGTGCACCCTGCCAGGCACCATATGTGTGAGGGACACGACGGTGAGCGCGGATGCCTGAGCGAAGGTGACAGACCGGCTCTCATTTGCACCGAAAGAAACTTCCCTGGGGTAGACACAAGTGAAATAATGTCCACAAATTGGGCACCGTTTTAGGCTGCTGGCCACTTGGCAGCATTTTCCCTGGTGCAACCTTCTCCAAGGAGGAAAAAAGCCTACACTCTTCACCATGACAGGATACCTGTCTCCGCATCCCCTGGGGCTCTCAGAGACAGTTGCAGAGTGCAGAGAGGCGATCGCCGGGCATGTTTGTGGAGCATCCCATACGCACACACCTCATCTGGAATCCTCATGGCTTCCCAGCTGAAGCAGAGGTGCCTTAGTGGACAGTGGAACAAGCACCTACATCTCACCCACGCCACGGCCAGGGCTGGTTTCACTCTGCCTTCTTGGGTTTAAGACAGAGAAACTCGGGAACATATCATCACAAAGTGTTATGTTGAAAACTGCTCTTCCTTTCTCACGGGACAGGGGCCCTTCTCCGAGGATGTTTGCTGGGTCTCAAATATCACCCGCCACAAGCTTCCCTTCCCTGCCTCTGCTGGGAACTTCTTTACATCTCTGCTCCTCTTGCCTGATCTTAGTTTCATTTTTGTGTGTGTGTGCTTTTTTTAAAACAATGTACAGATTTATTTATCTGGCTGTGTCAAGTGTCTTAGTTGTGGCATGCAGGATCTTCATTGAGTCATGCAAATCTCTCATTACCGTGCACAGACTCTCTAATTGTGGAGCATGGGCTCTCTCTACTTGTGTCCTACAGGCTTAGTTGCACCACAGCATGTGGGATCTTTAGTTCCCTGATGGGGGACTGAACCCGTGTCCCAGGCATTGCAAGATGGATTCTTAACCACTGGACCACCAGGGAAGTCCCCTGATCTTTGCTTTGAAAGCTGACTTATTTGAGACCCCACCACATAAACACACACTCAGTTCTATCTCTTGAAAAAGAGAAGATGCTTAAAAATCTTCTCCAGTGTCACAAAAAAAAGTCATGTGAATGCCCACAGATGAATAGTGAGCAGCTATGTGGTTTTAGAGACTGAGCTCAGCAAAGACCTCCAGCAATTTGCGGATGTGGCTTCCAAGTAGAAACCACTGTTGTCTTATTTATCCCCATCACAATCAGAAGACATGTTTCAAGCTCCTATGTGACTGTAGAGGAAGCTGCTGCTGCTGCTGCTGCTAAGTCGCTTCAGTCGTGTCCGACTTTGTGTGACCCCATAGACGGCAGCCTACCAGGCTTCACCATCCCTGGGATTCTCTAGGCAAGAACACTGGAGTGGGTTGCCATTTCCTTCTCCAAAGTAGGAAAGTGAAAAGTGAAAGTGAAGTTGCTCAGTCGTGCCCAACCCTCAGCGACCCCATGGACTGCAGCCTTCCAGGCTCCTCTGTCCATGGGATTTTCCAGGCAAGAGTACTGGAGTGGGGTGCCATTGCCTTCTCCGGTAGAGGAAGCAGGTGACAGCAAAGTTTCAGGAACCCAGGAGATCTCTGACTTCCCTTGGGATGAAAGAGGCTTGCGTGGGTAGTCAGTTATTTGTCATCTCAACGAGGACATTGCCATCTGTTGTTGCAGGTGATTGGGCATCAGAAGCACCCCCCGAGCCACCATCTCACTGCTCAGCATTGACCCGTGTCATCTACATTGTCCATCTCATTTAGGTTTACAAACTGCCATTCATTCACAGATCCAAAGGCACCGACTGACTCTGCACAAGCAGAAAATGCTCATTTTATCAGTTTGATCCATCCCCCAGTGTACTTTGCAGGATAGCAGAACAGTGAGAAATGAGTGGGTGCTGAATATTATTTACCGAGCTGAAAGTCAGGAAGTTAGAGCCCAGTTGGCATAGGTTCTAGCTAACCTCTTCACCAAGCCACACAGAGCAAATCCTTTGGCTTCATTTATTCACTGACAAAAACATTTTATTGAGCATCTATTATATGCCACGCCACAAATCACAGTCATCTGTCACTCCTAGACCCTCTCTCGATGGACTAACTCTTAAAATATACAGTTGACTCTCATTAGTTTTTGTTATGTTCCATAACGTCACCAGGAACTAGTGTTCTACATCTGCTAGATGGAATGTGTGTGTGTGTGTGTGTGTGTGTGTGTGTATACGTGCACGCTTAGTCATATCTGACTCTTTGCAACCCCATGAACTGTAGCCTGCCAGGCTCTTCTGTCCTTGGAATTTTCCAGGCAAGAATAGTGGACTGGGTTGACATTGCTTACTCCAGGGGATCTTTCTGACCCTGGGATTGAACCCGCATCTCCTGTGTCTCCTGCATTGGCAGGCAGATTCTTTACCACTAGCATCACCTGGGGAGCCAGGAACACTAGCCACTATCTAGCAAATATGGAATCTTTGCCTCTAGGGGAAATACCTGGTGGCTCAGAGGTTAAAGCGTCTGCCTGGAATGCAGGAGACCCAGGTTCAATCCCTGGGTCAGGAAGATCCCCTGGAGAAGGAAATGGCAACCCACTCCAGTACTTTTGCCTGGAGAATCCCATGAAGGGAGGAGCCTGGTTGGCTACAGTCCATGGGGTCACAAAGAGTCGGACACGACTGAGTGACTTGTACTGTACTCAAGGGAAATACAGGGTTCGGTTCCTAAGGGCCTATGTCCACAACTTTTTCATCAACTGGCCAATACATAACCTTGTTTCGTGTGTGTTTTGTTTAAAGACACCTTCTTTAATATTGTTGATTCATAATATTACTGAATTTACAACCAATAACACTAGAACTCATATCTGAATGAAGCTTATGCAACACATGTATTTTCTACATGAGGTACATCACAGACCGCCTTCTTATACTTAGAAACTGCACAGAATTTCAGCATGATACTTGGGATCCATTTTAAACAGCAAAAAGCACAAGACTGTGGAAAAGGCGGCACTAAATAGACCATGAAAAGAACACTTGTTTATTGTACGTGGAATACGGGGGCAGAGCTGTCACTTCGTCCAAGTGCAGGTGACACCAATTTTCATCCCTCTTCTGCGTGTCCTTAAATGATCACAAAATACTGCAAGAATTGATTTGAGGGTCACAAATAAATGTTAGCAAGTAGGCAAATTCACAAATACAGAATCTACACATATGAGGACTGACTGTACTTTACATGAAAATGTATATTGAAAAAACCCATTGAGAAGCATTATTGTTACAGGTCCTCAAAATGTAATTTTTGGGGGGAAGCAGTGCAAAACAGTATCATTTATGTCTGCACAAAAGGAAACTTTTTCAGAGACAGAATTAAGTATGCTGGTGATTTGGGTTCAGTAATGTTCACTTGGATATCTGAGGCTATTGATTACTTGTCTAATTTGTATCATTTCTCTTGGCTCCTTAGACAAATTGAGCTGTTTTGCCATCTGATCTGCCCTCAATTATGCATTTTACATTCTCATTCTTTCAGCTTCTCCCAATGCACAGAAGTCCCTATGTTCATTGAAACCTGCCCTAGCTTTCTTGGGGTGGGACTGCTGGAGAAATTTGAACCCTCTGTCTTCCTCATGAATTGTACCTCATGGTCCTTGCCTGCCTGTAACTCTGGCACTTTCCTAGCACAGAGGGTGGCCAGCTACAGGAGAGGGATGCATTCACCCTGGGTTGAGCTTTTTTAACTCTAATGTTAAATGATTCTATTTCTGCTTCTGTGAAATGAGAGTAATGGTAACTCCCTGCCGTCCTCATGGGGCCGCTCTTATTAGGCTGGGGTAGGTTAGAGCATATTCGAGGTACTTACAAACTATAAATAAATATTAAAATGATTGTAACTTATCTAGACCCTTTCTTGTCTTCTTCTTTTTGGTCTATGAGGCTTTGTACCCTTAGAAAAATAGCAAGCACTCTAATAACCCCATGACATTTTGTGTGTGTGTGTGAATGGTTCTAGCAAAATTGAAGTGAATATAAATCTTCTGACTAACCCGGAAGTTTGGAGATTTTTCCCTTTCTCGTGCCCATAAGTAATGAATATTGTCTGGGTCTTGACTTCGCTTTCCTTATTTGTCAAACAAGCTTTTAGGTCTCGGAAGTTAAAAGCAGTGCTCTTTTGGCAGCCACATCTCATGAAGCGACAATTCAAATGAAACATTTGTCACCAGTAAGCACTTATTAACACGCAGTGTGCAAGACCTATGCCTTGTGCTGCCGCAGAGCGAAAAGAAACGCTAAGTCATGATCCTGAACTTTGAAGACAACATGTCAATAAAATACCTAGAGAAGAGTTGCATACACTTCTTAAGGGCCGGGTGGCACAGTAGTAGAGAATACCCCTGCCAGTGCGGGAGACGCAAGAGACACGGGTTCAATCTCGGGGTCGGGAAGAGCCCCTGGAGGAGGAAATGGCAACCCGCTCCAGTACTCTTGCCTGGAAAATCCCATGAATAGAAGAGCCTGGCGGGCTACAGTCCGCAAAGGGCTGCAAAGAGCTGGACTTGACCATGTGACTGAGCACACTAATTTTATTATTATTTTTTTTAATGATTTAGGCAAAGGCAAACGTTTAAGCAAAGCTTTTGGTGCCTCAGAGAACTCTTGATAACTTTTCGTAGTGCATATTTGTCCGCCAGTGGCCCAACAACCACACCTCCCCAACACTCGATGTCTAAGGACACAAGGGAGGCTGGTGAAATGAAGGAGCAGAGCATTAGAATCAAGCAGCCTTGGGTGGAACCCCAAATCTCCCACTAACTTAAGTCTGAGCTCAGGTTAGCTACTCAACCTCATTGAGTAACTTCCTTATTTATAAAAATGGGAGTTGTTATATGTCTTTCAGTAGGTTTTATGAGAATTAGATACCATTTTGTACTCAAGCACTCTGAGTCTACAAGATGACCCAATAAATACAGATTCCTTCCTCTCCACAAGCCCCAGTAGAACTATTTAGGGTGACTTTGTTTTCATGGTCACAATCACTCATCAAAATTTTTTGTAAACAGGCCCTCTACTAAGTATTGGGGATAAAGATAAAATCATCTATACATTTTGTCCTAAAGAAGTGTGTAACCTAACGAATTTAATCAAAGACAAGTCACACTCAGAGCAAACTGAATAAAACTTTATTTGGAGAGGAAAACGCTTTGAAAAGTCAATTTCAGAATCCCATGTTTCAATCTCTCCACGGAGATAAATGGTGAGGTGGGAGTTCTGCAGTACATTTATTGTTTTCCCACAGAGATTTTTTTTTTTTAAATCTACTGAGTTCTGCCAGAAGAAACTCATGACATGTTGTAAGTTTAATTATGTTCAATTCATTAACACAATTAGAGCTGTGAACAAATTTATTGACACAGCCAGAATCACTTAGGAACAGGCAGTATGTCATAGATTAAAAAAAAAAAAAAAAAAAACTAATTCTTTTAGGCCTCTAAACCCTGGGAATGAGAAATGGGAAATTCATCTTTAGTTCCTTGGAACAGTTCTAAGAGATCTGACCAGAGGTTGCCACTAATAATTCATGGCAAGAATCATTCACATTTTAAGAATGGTTCTTACGTCCCTTGGAACATAAATTGAATCTCCTTGAAATGCTATACTTATCATTTTAACATAATAAGTGATCCGAATGGGGGAGATTGGATGAATATGGATTTGATTTTAGCTTAACTGAGCTGGCCTCCCTTACAATCAGGAGATGAAGGTTCACTCCTGCTTCTCTAGTGAAGGCCAAAGAAATAGGAGGGGTTGAGAAGGACCTGGTGATCCACTGCCTTTCCTGCTGAATTAATCCTTTTCAGCTAAAATTTTGTCCTTCTGCTGCAGTTGATTTGCACATACAAGTGATAAAGGAACCTGGTGTACATGTATGAAGCAAAATTCACAAAGAAGGATTTTACAACTGAGGATAGTTTTAAGAATTTTCTTTTGAATGAGAGTCAGTATGCCCATCTCCAGGCCAAGAATTTTTAAAGAAGCCTCAGTGAAGTAGTAAATTTTTGTTATTGCTATTGACTGATAAGTTAAAGAAAAACTTTTTCCTTAAACACCATGAATAATCAGAAGTGTTTTCCCACCGGAAGCATCTACCTCCCTGAACAATCCTTAGTTGGCATAACACTGTTGGAAGCTTGACTGTCAAAGAAAGTTTCATATGTATATTTTTGAGAACCAAGGCTAGGGCAGACACTTCACAAATACTCTACCTGAATCTACATCTACTCCCAAGGCTTATTTGTGACACTAAAAAGTAAATAATCTTCAGGTCATTTAGCTGACTGTCTGGGTTTGAAAATCACTCTGAGAGTGAAAGTCGTGTTTGACTCTTTGCGACCCCATGGACTATAGAGTCCTTGGAATTCTCTAGGCCAGAATATTGGAGTGGGTAGCCTTTCCCTTCTCCAGGGGATCTTCCCAACCCAGGGATTGAACCCAGATCTCCTGTATTGCAGGCAGATTCTTTACTAGCTGAGCCAAAAGGGAAGCCCAAGAATATGGGAATGGGTAGCCTTTCCTTTCTCCAGGGGATCTTCCCAACCCAGGAATCAAACTGGGGTCTCCTGCATTGCAGGCAGATTCTTTACCAACTGAGTTATCAGGGAAGCCTGAAAACGACTCTACCAACTTAGTAACTATGGAAGCTGACCTTGAGTGTGTTTTAAAGTGTTTCTGTGCCTTAGTTACTGTAACTGTAAAAATGTCCATACTATCAAAATTGTGTCTCTCACCAATTTTTGTTTTCAGTTTAAACGAACTATGTGGAGAAACCTTAGAAGAGCAACCAATACTTTATAAGTAAACATTTACAAAATGGTAGCAATTGTCATCCTGCACAGCCTCTCACCAGTCCCACCCCGCTCCATGACAGAAGTTACAATTTTAATTGTCCTTTCCCTGGATCCTAGAACCCAGTGACCTAACAATCAACCTGGGATTCTTGTGTTACTTCCCAGATATTCTTTGTTATTTATCAGATAAATCCTTCCCACGTACAGCTCGCTTATCATCTTTGAAAATAGGACATTTTTAATTTGAAAAATGTCTGCATTTTAGTCCCCTATTAATGCTGACATATAGTGCCTTTTAAAAAAAGAGATAGGAAAGAGAATTGTGGCTGCAAAGTTAGACATGTGGCCTTAGACACTCAGAGAGTCATGACCTGGACAACGCACTAAATATTCAGTAATAGGAATCTACCTCCACAGCAGAATCTGATTGAAAGAACACACAGGAGACACCACTCATGGGAGGCAGCAAGGCATTGTGGTTCAATTATAATATATTTTCGAGTCTCACCAAATGGTGGGAAGTGGATGTTCTGTGAGATCAAAAATCAGCTGGCATCCTCTACGTGGCACCCCGCTGAAGCTGAATCTCAAATGGTGAAGATGAGTAAAATAGTTCAGGAGCAGACAGGTGCCGTCATATCAGAGAAAATTCTACCGGGATCAATAAAAATGATTAAGGGACTCAGAGAATTGATTTTTGAGAAAAGATTAAGAAAAATAAATGTGCATTTTGACACATGGCCAAGGAGGAATATGATAACAGGGTCATCAAATGAGGTAGATAAGGTGCTGAGGAGAAGACATTCCCTAGGAATTCCCTGCAGGCTCCGAGGACACAGCCTTCCTCAAGAAGTGATGGGAAGCGCTGCCACCAGAAGTATGGATCACTCAAGTGGCCGGAAGCTTCTAGAAAGTTGGTGGCAGGCAGTAGAAGTGGACGAGATGGCCATACATGTCTTTTTATTTTCAGTGTGACCTTAGTAATTGGGGGGGAACAAGAGGATGGACGGTGGCAGAATTATAGATTCAACCAACCTTCCTAGTTTTAGGTTGGTGCCATTCAAACTCTCGCAGACCATATAGTGAAAATCAGGAAACGGGAAATTAATTGTAGTCTACAACTTGCTGTATCTCCGCCTGTCACAGGTATGAACAAACCTGACTCCGTCTTAGATTTATTGTGTTGCCTGTGCTGAGTCATGCTGGCTGTACACCTTTTGTAAAAGAATGTTGTCTATAGCCTGAAACAGGGAGAACTGCCTGTTCTCAGGGCTTTGACATTCAAGTCCATTCATATGGAGATAAAAATTGCAGAACAGAGAACAACATTATTTTCTTGGCAGCTTACAGGAAGTGACCTGACCCATGTGGACAGCTGCAGGAACAAAGAATTCCTACACCAAGAAGTTTGCACCTACTAACTACACCCCTCCCTCACCTTGCCTTTCAAAGAGTTCTGCTGAAACCCTCTGAGGAGTTGGGGTTTGGGGGACACAGGCCACCTTGCATGGCCCTGCAGTAAGCCTTTCTCTCCTCCACACTCTGAAGTTTTTTGGTTTGTTTGGCCTCGCTGTGCTGTGTGTTGGATACACAAACTTGCATTCAGCAATATGCCCTTAAAACAAATACATTCACACTGTATGTGTGTACATATAAACACACCTGCAGTATATATACATAAAAAACAGATAGGTACATGATATAGACACATAGGTATAAACGCAAATATATCAGTTGGAAGGATTGTGTTTAGTGATGTACCATCATTTCCAGAGCGAGTTGGATGATGATGGAGCCCCTTAGTGAATCACCTCTGTTCTTTGTTCTGGCAGTTTCCAGAAATGGCTCCTATGCCAAGTATGAATCATCTTTTTCTGGCACTGGGAAAGCTATTTTCAGCTGAGCCACATTGCAGGGTCATTATTCTTAAGGCTGCGTTATAGGGCATCAGAGGAAATGACATAATCCAACTCAATTCACAAAGAGTAGCAAGAGGAGGCAGCATCAGGCTATATCATCCCACCTAGGTATTCTCCCCACAAAGTCACAAACTTCTAAATGCAGTCAGCAGGAGAGAAAAATCTAACAGTAAATGGAGGGAAATGGCCTGAGATATGCCTATTGGTACAAAACTTCCTTCAGGTATTTATTATCATAATGAATGTACATAATAATATACACAAAACAATATAAATACATCTTATTTATAACAATAGATACTCTATATTTGGCTGCTATTTTTTACACCTTCCACATAGGGCATGAGACATTTAAATAATAGAATCATATTAAATGGGTAGAGGATAAAATGATTGGAAAAGCACTAGGGAAAAACATTGACCTATGTAATTTTGACGTAGCCTCCCATTCACTGTAAGGCATTACTTAGATTTACTTTCCTCATTATTGGAAGAATGCAGGGGGTTAACATGTCACCTTTCACTGCTCAAAAACTGAAAGGGAATTTGATTTTCCTCTCACATGAACTCTGTGTTGGCCTCACCAAACAGTCCTCTGCAGGCCTCTTACTGGTGCGATGCCTTGAAGAGAACTTAGCACCCCTCAGCGTAGATGAAGATTGGGCTAAGTGGCCATGGTTTGGGGGATGCCTGTCATGCCAAATGCATGAAAGCCAAAATTTAACCCTGGACGTACTCATGTCATTTTTTAAAAATGCAGATTCTTCTATCATATGTTTTCACTCTTTCTTCAACTGATATTATCCCCGACATGTTCTGCCCTGAAAAGATCTGAACAATACTGTTTGTAATTAACAGTGTGTGCTGAATTGATTCAGTCATGTCCCACTCCTTGCCACCCCCTGGACTGTAGCCCACCAGGCTCCTCTGTCTACAGGATTCTCCAGGCAAGAATGCTAGAGTGGGTTGCCATGCCCTCCTCCAGGGGATCTTCCCAACTCTGGGATTGAATCTATGTCTCCTGTGGCTCCGGCATTGCAGGCAGATTCTTTACTGCTGAGCCACCAGGGAAACCCAATTAAACCGTAATGAAACAAAAATAGCCATTCCAATCTAAAGTAGCTGGTGGGAGATAAACACAGCAATTATTCTGTGAATAAACAGAACTTGGAAAGCAGATCAACGATATCCAAAGCAGGAATGAAATTTAGAGTTCCAGAATTTGAGTTTTCAGACAGGTTCTGAGCCACTCATGGTTTTGTTGATTTTCACTATTTCAGTTTTCCTGAATCACATTGACACTTGAGCTCTTAGGAAGAATTACCCATGGCTTGTATAGTTCTGAAAGTTTTAATTAGAGTTACATTCTTTAATTCTCCTCTTTCTCCTCTATTCTTCATCTTGCTTCATATTTGCTTCTCTCCACTCTCCATAAAATCTAAAGTGAAAGTGAAAGGTGCTCTGCCGTCTCCAACTCTTTGCGACCCCGTGGACTGCAGCCTGCCAGGCTCCTTCATTCATGGAATTCCCCAGGCCAGAATACTGGAGTGGGTTGCCATTCCCTTCTCCAGGGGATCTTCCCAACCCAAGGATTGAACCCAAGTTCCCGCACTGCAGGCAGATTCTTTATCAGCTGAGCTACCAGGGAAGCCCATAAAAATCCAAAGTGGAGAATAAATGAAGAGAGTTTGAATAGAATCTGTAGGTCAGGGAGAAAAAAATCTTGATTCCTCCCCATACTCCACTTTTAATCCCTTCTGTTGTGTTTGAAAAATCAAGTATTTGTAATAAAATATTACATGATTTATCTATGTATGTATGTATGTATGTATTCATTTTAGCTATTTATTCAGGGACAATTTTTAGATTTATAGAAAAGCCACAGAAACAGTACAGAAAGTTCCGACACCACTCAGCTTTCTTGAATGGGAACATCTTACATCACTGTGTATGTTTGTCAAAACTAAGAAATTAGCACTGAAATAACACCACTGACTAAGCGACAGACTATTTGGATTTCACTGGTTTTTTTTTACTAATGTCCTTCTCTGCTCCAATTCAGGATACCACAGCGTATTCATCTGTCATGTCGCCTTCGTCTCCTCTGGTCTGTGATAAGTTTCTTCGTCTTTTTATAACCTTGACAGTTTTAAAGGGTTCTGGTTAGGAATTTTATAGAATGTTCCTCAATTTTATTTTACAATAGGGTTAAAGGCTTGGGGGAAAATACCAGTGGAGTAACGCACGCATTATATCGGGGAGTGCATGTGAGCCATGTAATTACCACAGGTGATGTTAATTTTAATTATTTGGTTGAGGTGGTGTCTGCCAGTTTTCTCCACTGTAAAGTTACATTTTTTCCCCCTTTCCATACTCTATTTTTTTGGAAGTGAGTTATTAAGTCCAGCTAACACAGGGAAGGGGAAATTCCGGGGGCTTCCCAGGTGTCTAGTGGAAAAAAAAACCCATCTGCTAACACAGGAGACATCAAGAGGTGGGTTCGATTCCTGGGAAGGGGAAAGGGGGATTGAGCTTCCTCTCCTGGATTGGGGAATATCTTGAGGGAGGGGGTGGATCTCTACCCATGTTATTTCAGATGCTTCTATAGGGAAGGTGTCCTTCCCTGTTACATATTTATATCAGTATACACTCATGTTTAAGTATTATATTCCTTAGATTAAAGTCCAATACCATAAATTGGATAATTTTTTCCTCCAATCATTCTAGTTTTGTTACCTAAAAGCTCTTTCTGGTTGATTCTTCAGTATTTTTGACATGATCCAAACTTTTTTTTTCTCCTCAAGACTAGAATCAGCTATTTTAGCAAGTAGGTGAATTCACATATACAGAATCCATGAACAATGTGCATAGACTGTACTTGCCTGCCTTGAATAAGGCATCTAAACGGGGGCAAAAGAGTTAAATATAACAGTCTCACTCTTGTCCATCAATTTTGCCTTGTGGGATTCTACATACCTTACAATATGAAAAAGTGAAAAGTGAAAGTGAAAGTCACTTAGTCATCTCTGACTGTTTGCAAGTCCATGGAATTCTCCAGGCCAGAATACTGGAGTAGGTAACCTTTCCCCTCTCCAGGGGATCTTCCCAACCCACAGTCTGACCCAGATCTCCCACATTACAGGCAGATTCTTTACCAGCTGAGCCACAAGGGAAGCCCAAGAACACTGGAGTGGGTAGCCTATCCCTTCTCCAGGAGATCTTCCCGACCCAGGAATCAAGACCCAGGGGTCTCCTGTATTGCAATATGAACGTTTTCTAAATAACGAAAATTACAATTCACTCTATTGTATACAATTGTGTTTTCAATATGGACATGTTGAAGCACTGTTTATCTTAACAGGCATCTGGTTCAATGAATCAAAGTTCACATCTTTGAGGAGTAAAGGCACTCAGAGCATCCCCCAGTCCCTGTCTCTGTAGTCACAGTCTTATTTTTTAAGGGACTTGCTACCACAATGCTGCAGCGGCCAGATGCACTCCCTTGGCTTTTGGAGCCAGGACGCCCCAGATCTTTTCTTTTCCCCTAAGCCCCAGAATTACATCTATTAGTTGTGGAGTGACTGGGGATGACGCGAATGCAACAGAAGTTGATTGATGGAGCATGGTGCATCTCTTAATTAAGCAGAACTCCTAATAAAAATGAACTTCCTGGATGATTTGTGGGGTCCTCTCCACACAGCCATATGTGCCTCACAGCAATAGGAAACAAGAGTGGCCCCCAGCTAGTACCAGCTGATAATGGAGACTGACTTTTTTTTGCAAAAGGAGGAAATTTTTGTGGCCCCTTTGGTTTTGCGGAAGGAAAATTGAGAGCACTTGATATAACAAGTTGTTCATTGTATTCGCTATCCTTTGGCCTAAGAGGAGTCCGCTTACTGACTACAAAGCTTAGAGAGGGAAGAGGAAAGTAAGGGAGCAGGACTGGAAGGTGGGAAAGGAGGTAAACTGGCTGGTATGCCCTTAGTTTGCTGCCTATTAAAGTTTCAACTAAAGTAGTCCATGCAAAGGGCACCCTGTTTGTCCTGAGAAAATTATTATTCCAGACAAACTCTCGAGTGTGGTCAGATTACATTAGTCCTCTCTTCTTCAAGGAGCGCCTCCAATCTCTCTTCCCCTCTGACACCGTCATAATTAAGCACCTGCCTGACACCGACCCTCGCTCCTTCGACTAAGGCCCTGGCTGATACCAGCACACGGGGCCGACGTCTGCTGCACCGCCCTGCCCTTTGCTCCTGGCTGTTCTGAGGGTCTCCGCTGTCCCATGTGGGTGCCCGCCCATTCCTGAAGCAGTCACCACCACGGGGAGGTCTTAGGAGGTGGACACCAGGCGTCCACATTCCTAGCCAGACCACCCCTGAGTGTCAAATTCCAGCCCCTTCCTCCCAGTTAGCATCTTCCCCTCATGCTGCTGCGTTTTACTTGTGCTTTGAGGTCTCTCTCCCACTGAAATCTAAGCTCAGTGAGATCAGGAATTGGGTTTACTTTTGTTAATTGGAGTATAATTGCTTTACAAAGCTGTGTTAGTTTCTGCTGTACAATGAAGTGAATCAGCTATATGTATATGTATATCCCCTCCCTCGTGACCTCCCTCCCACCCCCATCCCACACAAAGCACCGAGTTGAGCTCCCTGTGCTATAGAGCAGCTTCCACTAGCCATCTATCACCAGTGTAGACGTGTCAACGCTTCTCTCCCAATTTGTCCTAACCTCCCTATCCCCTCCTCCTTCCACATATCCATTTTCTATGTCTGTATCTCTATTCCTTCCCTGCAAGTCTCTCTCTACTCTTTATCCAGCTTATAGACAGTGCCATTGGCCCTCAGTACATATTAACTGAATGCAATAAATGATCTTTCCTAGAGTAATTCACCAAAGGTAAAGATATGTCTCTTTAGTTCACACTACTCAAGCCCTTATGAAAAAGGTCTTTTCATAAATGTCTTCGGTGCTAAACATGAGGACTTGACTTTCATTTGTGGTGGTTGCTAAATATTTAGATGAGTAAGCCTGCTGCTGCTGGGCTGTCAGGATGGAAACACATTTTGTTTTGTTTTTCCTTTCCAGATCCTTTCTTTGCAGTGAAATCTTCTGCAAAGTCCTCTATTGACTGTAGGGCAGAAAAGGTACCTGAAAATCAAAGCCATCAAAAAAATTTTTTTTCTTCCAACCTTGAGATCAGGCTACCATCTGGCTGCCCAGAACATTTGGTGCCCAGAAGAAATCTTGAGCCCTTGTTAATGTCAATGTTGTTTGGATTAAAGCTTTCTTTTCTTTTCTTTTTTTTTTTTTGTATAGTGGTGGCTAACAAACAATACATATTCATAAATGCTGATGAGATGGTAGGTCTGAGCTGACATGCTCTCCAGAGAGCAGACGGACAAGCGTGGGTTGGAGAATGAATGGATAGATAGCCATGAAGGCCTGTGTATTTCCAACAGGGATTACAAACCCTACTCTACGGACCAGTATTTTTTTTTTTTTTACAAAGACCGTACTTGCTGCAGTGTACCTATAGTAAAGTTTCAGCCATTTTTGACTTTTGATGGACTATTTTTCATTTTGTTATTTAAAAATATATATACTTTTTGGCAAAGGATTATACAACAAAGGTTTCTTCAGTATTTATTCTATAAAGGGCACTGTGTTAGGGGCCAGAAAAACAGTCATACAAGGGCCCACCCTCTCAACTGAGAATCAAGTATTAAATTTTACTTGGGGCCCAGGCAAGAATTAAAGAGGATGCTCCAAGAATATTAGTAAAATATTTAGCTTCAAGGGATTTCTAGTCTTGGTAGGAAGCTGAGGTTGAATTCAGAACAAGAAAACAATGTGAGAACAATACAAACTGACCACTGCAGTTGGTTATTTAAAGTTCAGAGTTTGGAAAAGGGAAATAAACTGTATATATGACACTATGTACACAGGGCATTTTAGGAGCTTTTCAAAAGGGTAAATTATTGGTCTGTGGTAGTCAGTACCTTACACTTTAATCTAGAAAATATGATGACCTAAACAGTCAAATATTTTTGCACAATTTACTCTATATTGCAAAAGTTATCAAACTACTTTTAATCCTTTTCTCCACTTGAAATCTCAAGAGAAGTAAAAAAAGATAAAGGGAAAATGAGTAGTGCTTCTAGACATGAAAGGTGACTGTATTTAGATTAAGTGGGTTAATAAGGCTAAGGAGAGAGAGACAAGAAACATACCTGAGAGAAAGATTTTTGAAACAAAATATTAAGTCAAAGCTTTTCATATCTGTGCTTGCACTTATAGTCATTCAGACTGACTCAGGCTCTAGTTTCAAAGATAGTGTTTTCTATTTTATTTTTTTATAATTTAAACTTTTTATTTTCTTTTGGGGTATAGCTGATCAACAATATTGCAATACTTACAGGTGGACAGCGAAGGGACTCAGCTATACATATACATGTATCCATTCTCCACCAAATTCCCCTCCCATCCAGCCTGCCATATAACAGTGAGCAGGGTTCCCTGTGCATGGTCCATGTTGGTTATCCATTTTAAATATAGCAGTGTGTACACGCCCGGGTAGCTTGGGGCGTTTTCCATTTTAAACACCACTCTTTCTTATTTTCAACTGATTTCACTGTTAGTTTCTGGAGAACGGGGACAGGATTAATCTACTCCTACTCCTTTGAATAAGTGACTCTGTTCACAAAAATTGGGGACTTTCTCTTAACCACAAAGTTGATATCATTCAAATAAATCATTGGAATTTGGAAGTAGGGAACTTAGCAGTGAAATGGGCTCTAATTTCCAGCAGGAGCTGGGAAAGTGGGGCCCTGCCACCACAGAGGCTCAGGAGGGCCCATCTGTGCAGAGACCAACTCTGATTCCAGAAACCCTCCGAGTCTCCTTCTGCCCTTACCTTGGTCTCTAGAGTACATTTGCCATCTACAGGTCTGCAGAGAGGAGTGATTTCTCAGAGTGAATTAGAAAGTTGGCTATTTGCAATAATTCTGTCGTGGATGAGTCTGGGGCAACAGTAGCTCTTTTTTCCAAGGCGAGTTAACTCCCTGGATAAGCAGAACACTGAGGCTCTCAGCTTCTTAGGGGGCGAGTCATGGTGCTGATGAAAGGTCGTGGCGCTTGGCGTCAGAGAGCCCTGACTTGAGGTCTGGTTCCACCACTAACTAGATTCAGGGTCTTGAACACATTGTGTATTCTATCTGCAAAAAGATTATTATGGAAATTGAAAGTGAGAAAGGTATAAAACGCCTAATCTAAAAGCCCCTGTGTTATCACAGATTATAATAGAGAATAGTTTCCTTCCTGTCTCAACCAAACAAGGAAACAATAATCTAGAAAATCTTACAGGGACTACAGGAATAAGCAGATTTTTTTCTGAAAAGGGCCNTAGCAAAATGAATACAGTATTGTAAAGCAAAACAAACTAAAAAAATAAAAATTAATTAAAAAAAAACAAAAAAACAAAAAACAAAAACAAAAGCATCACTTCAGGACTGATTTACTTTAGGACTGACTAATTTGATTTCCTTGTAAGTCCAACGGACTCTCAACACTACAGTTCAAAAGCATCCATTCTTTGGCACTCAGCTTTCTTTACAGTTCAACTCTCACATCCAAACATGACTACTGGAAAAACCATAGCTTTGATTAGACGGACATTTGTTGGCAAAGTAATGTCTCTGGATTTAATATGCTGCTTGGTTTGTCATAGCTTTTTTTCCAAGGAGCAAGCATCTTTTAATTTCATGGCTACAGTCACCATCTGCAGTGATTTTGGAGCCCAAAAAAACAAAGCCTGTCACTGTTTCCATTGTTCCCCGCACTATCTGCCATGAAGTGATGGGACTGTATACCATGATCTTAGTTTTTTGAATACTGGGTTTCAAGCAAGCTTTCTCACTCTCCTCTTTCACTTTCATCAAGAAGCTCTTCAGTTCCTCTTCCCTTTCTACCATAAGTGTGGTGTCATCTGCATATCTGAGGTAATTGATATTTCTCCCGGCAATCTTGATTCCAGCTTGTGCTTCACCTAGCCTAGCATTTCACATGATGTACTCTGCATATAAGTTAAATAAGCAAGGTGACAATATACAGCCCTAATGTACTCCTTTCTCAACTTGGAACCAGTCTGTTGTTCCATGTCTGGTTCTAGTGTTGCTTCTTGATCTGAATAAAGATTTCTCAGGAGGCAGGAATGGTGGTCTGATATTCCCAACTTCTGAAGAATTTTCCATAGTTTGCTGTGATCCACACAGTCAAAAATTTTCATGTAGTCAATGAAGCACATGTTTTTCTAGATTCTCTTGCTTTTTCTATGACCCAGTGAATGTTGGCAATTTGATCTCTGGTTCCTCTGCCTTTTCTAAATACAGCTTGTATATCTGGGAGTTTTCTGTTCATGTACTGTTGAACTCTAGCTGAAAGGATTTTGAGCATTATCTTCTAGCATGTGAGACAGTGCAATTGTGTGGTAGTTTGAGCATTCTTTAGCATTGCCTTTCTTTGGGAATGGAATGAAAACTAACCTTTTCCAATCTGCTGAGTTTTCCGAATTTGCTGGCATATTGAGTGCAGCACAAAACGTGGCCCACTGGAGAAGGGAATGGCAAACCACTTCAGCATTCTTGCCTTGAGAACCCCATTAACAGTGAAATTTAATTATCCACATTTAAATATTCTAAATAAAAGTTAAGATACTTTCCTTCTTCCTTTAATAAGTCTATCTTTTTTCTGATACTCAGAATCACCTAACAAATCTAGACACTTCCCATGTATTAGTTTTATGGCTAGAATATGGTAATGCTGTCATTAATGACTAGGACTTTGTGCCTACATTAAATGGCATCAGCCAGATGGCTTTAAAGTTTTCCAGTTCTCTCTTCTTATGAGAAGGCTTGTCAGCTGTACCTGCTTCTTGCCTGAATGGTTACCTAAAGTCTTACTGACCTAAATAAACGGCTTTCTTTTTTATATCCACTTATCCCACATTTTAGCAAAAGTCACCTTTACATTTCTCATTAAGAAACTTTTTTAAGTATGAGGAAAGCAGGTTTAATATTCAGAATTTAAATGTATTAATAAATAATTTTGCATGACAAACATGTAATTATTGTTTTTACAGTAATATAGACATTTATTTCACAGTTCCAACTTTAACATTAAAAATCACATTAAGAAAGTTCTACTACATATAATAAGTTATTGAGGATCTAGAGTTTGTGGTAATTATATTATGATCAGAAGTTACATTCAGCATAGCAAAAAAGGATTTGAGGATGTAGAGGATCTCAAAAGTAAAAGTTATTATATGACTCTGAAAAATACCTTCTTTCATTTTGTGACTTTGGGTTTTTGTGTGGAAGGTGCCAGGCTTTACACAAATCTGCTGAGTAGAAGTAATCAAATAATCTAATTCTATATACAGCTCAGAATTTTTCTTGAGAATTACTATTAAGCTTACTGTCAATTACTTTAAAATGAACTAATCTTTAGTTGAACAAGTTTAGTACCTTTAGGCTTATAAATATCTTACTTAAAAAAAATTAAGCTAAATCACTAATTATTCTCCCTGTCTGTATCCAAAAACCACTGGCATAAGTGAATTATTTTGAACATTAAAAAATTTAGTCAGTTTTAAAGAATAACCAAAAATGCATTAAAAATTAAAATTATTCAATACAAAATATAGACTAGAATAATATAACTGTGCATGCATGCTTAGTAGGTCAGTCCTATCCAACTCTTTGCAACCCCATGGACTGCAGCCACTAGGTTCCTCTGCACACGGAAGTTTTCAGGCAAGGACACAGGTTGCCATTTTCTACTCCAGGGTATCTTCCCAACCCAGAGATTGAACCCATGTCTCCTGCATCTCTCACATTGGCAGGTGGATTTTTTACCACTAGCCACCTGGGAAGCCCCACTATAAACTCTAAGTAATATAAATTAAAATATAACAACTTCATTTTCAGGTAATATTTCAATCCTACAAGGTCTTACATGAGTTAAGTTCATGTCTGAGAAATGAAAATGTCTCTCTCTTCTCCCTCTACATCTTCCACAGTGCTAAGAGAGATACCTTTTTGAAACCTAAATCTGACTAAATCTAATCATATTTTCCCCCTTTCTAAATACTTGCAAGCTTCTTCAATGCTTTATTTAAGCGTCATCTTCCAACATTATTTGCTAACACTTCCTATAATGCCTGAGTTCTTTTAAGACTGTCTGTGCCTTCTCTCTTTTTCTACCTGGACATACATCAATTAATTCTTCAAAATTTGATCAGGGGATTTCCTCAGAAGTCCAATGGTTAAGACTTTGCCTTCCAGTGCAGGGGTACAGATTTGACCCATGGTTGGGGAGTTAAGATCTCACATGTCTTCCAAACAACAAAAAAACAAAAACAAAAACAAAACACACACACATAAAACAGAAACAATATTATTATAGCAAATACAATAAAGACTTAAAAAAGAGAACTTAAAAGAATTTGCTCAGATGGTACACCCACCCAAATAAATGCTAGGATATCAACTTGTTTAATCACTAATATTTATTAACTATGGTTATATTACCAAGTTTAAGATCCAGTTCATGTATACTCGTGGCTGATTCATGTCGATGTGTAGCAAAACGAATACAGTATTGTAAAGCAAAACAAACTAAAAAAATAAAAAGTAATAAAAAAAGAAAAAAAAAAGATCCAGTGCTATCTGTTGTAAATATATAACTTTTAGATGAAAAAACATAGGCAGTCCTTTCCCTCAAAGAGTTTAACAAAATGATGACTTGCTCCCTAAACCCTTACCCCTCTCACAGCTACCTCTTTACAAGAAATCTAAGTGTTCTGATGTACTTATCAGACTTCATTGTAATTATTTATATAACTCTTTCCTCCTACTGGGCTTTCTTGGTGGCTCAGATGTTAAAGAATCTGCCTGCAATGTAGGAAACCTGGGTTGGATCCCTGGGTCGGGAAGATCCCCTGGAGAAGGGAATGGCAGCCTACTCCAGTATTCTTGTCTGGAAAATCCCATGGACAGAAGAGCCTGATGAGCTACTGTCTACGGGGTTACAAAGAGTTGGACACAACTGAGCAACTAATCTATGAATTAATTGTGAGTCTTCTTAAAACACAATAACTCTAAAATATGACTTTAGCCCTGTGTTTCACAGTTACTGCTATTATCTTAGATGGGACGATTCACTGGAGTGAGGCTGCTCCAAACCTTACAGACGGTTAACACTGTCGATAGTTCTCCTTCAGTCACTGTGAAATCAAAGCATCCTACATACTCATAAGTGCCCCCTAGATGAATGATTCTCCCCTGAGATGACAACGTCTGCTTAATTTTGTGACTTTGTTCAATTTTATCTGCAAATAAATCTACTTCATTGAAAACAGTTGCTATGCATATTTTTTATTCTTTATTTTTATTTTTCAGTTTGTTTTGCTTTACAATACTGTATTCGTTTTGCTACACATCAACATGAATCAGCCACGAGTGTACATGAACT
>SJXQ01006988.1:278300-295710 GCA_006408695.1 Aepyceros melampus | reverse complement strand
CCCAGGTAGTCGCAGACTCGATTGGGCCCGCACTTTGTGCCCTTCCCAGGACCAAGCAGCTCAGGTGTTCGGCGAGCGCAGTTGCACAGCTTATCGCCCTTCCCTGTTGCTCAGTTTTCCAGGTGTAACGCGGGACTCCTTGTCAGGTAAATTGTATCTGTCCAGCACCCCAGGAAGTCCCAGCCAGCAAAGAAGCCCGCCTGCAGTTTGATCAGCAAAGTCCATCCAGGGCTGCGATTGCCACGTTCCAGCCCTTATGGCTCTGGCGGGGGCTGGCGGGCAGTCGGCTATTTCTGTTCCATCCTTTGTTCTGTGTGTGATCCTGGCGGTGTCTTATGTTAGAGCTTTTTGCGTGGTAACTGCCCCACAGTCTGGTGTGCTAACCCGAGTTAGTTCACTCCGGTTACGCGCCCGATTCTTAAGAAGCACTGCCACCCGTGTCTCGCGCTCCTCCTTGCCCAGCCCGCACTTGCTAGTGGCGGATGTCGGCGTCTGCTCTGCCTCTCCACCGGGGGAATCACCGCTGGGCTCGCAACCTGCTGGTCTCAATCACCATTCATTTTTCCTCCCTGCCATGTGCCTTTAAGACTCGCCACAGATTCGGCAGTGAGACTTATGTTAGAGCTTTTTGCGTGGTAACTGCCCCACAGTCTGGTGTGCTAACCCGAGTTAGTTCACTCCGGTTACGCGCCCGATTCTTAAGAAGCACTGCCACCCGTGTCTCGCGCTCCTCCTTGCCCAGCCCGCACTTGCTAGTGGCGGATGCAGACATCTGCTCTGCCTCTCCACCGAGGGAATCACCACCGGGCTCGCAACCTGCTGGTCTCAATCACCATTCATTTTTCCTCCCTGCCATGTGCCTTCAAGACTCGCCACAGATTCGGCAGTGAGAATGCTTCCCGGCATTTGGAAACTTCTCTCCCTTTAAAAATCTTTTCCCAGGACAGGACTCCCTTCCCAGGACGGAGCTCCCTCCCCACCTCCTTTGTTTCTTTTTTTGTCTTTTGTGTTTTTCCTACCTGTTTTTGAAGACAATGTTCTGCTTTTCTGGATGCCTTATGTCCTCTGCTCGCATTCAGAAGCTGCCCTGTAGCATTTACCCAGCGTTGAGATGTTCTTTTGATGAATTTGTGCAGGAGAAAGTGGTCTCTCTGTCCTATTCCTCCGCCATCTTAGGCGCCCCCCTAAGGTAGATATTTAAAAAATTAATTTATATGTTTTAATTAGAGGCTAATTACAATATTGTGGTGTTTTTTTTGCCATACTTTGACACAAATCAGCCATGTGTGTACATGTATTCCTCATCCCGAACCCTCCTCCCACCTCCCTCCCCATCCTATCCCTCAGGGTCATCCCAGTGCACCAGCCCTGAGCACCCTGTCTCACGCATTGAACCTGGACTGGTGAGCTGTTTCACATATGATAATATAGATGTTTCAATGTTATTCTCTCAAATCATCCCACCCTCACCTTCTCCCACAGAGTCTAACATTCTCTTCTTTAAATCTGTGTCTCTTTTGCTCTCTCGCATATAAGGTCATCATTATAATCTTTAAAATTCCATATATATTCGTTCATTTACTGTATTGATGTTTTTCTTTCTGACTTACTTCACTCTGTATAATAGGCTCCAGTTTCATCCACGTCATTAGAACTGATTCAAATGCACTAGTTTTAATAGCTGAGTAATATTCCATTGTGTATATGTACCATGGCTTTCTTATCTATTCATCTGCTGATGGACATCTAGGTTGCTTCCATGTCCTGGCTGTTGTAAACAGTGTTGCGATGAATGTTGGGGTACACGTGTCTCTTTCAATTCTGGTTTCCTTGGTGTGTAAGCCCAGCAGTGGGATTGCTGGGTCCTATGGCAGTTCTATTTCCATTTNCTTCATATTACTTTTAAACTTGAATGTCTGAAGGTAGGCATATGTGTGAAGCATTACTGATTTTTTTTACTGTTGGCAACGATGAATCCCGAAAAGGAGGATAGTGAAAAGCTTGTTTTATAAATATTTATGTGCAACAATAATCTAGGTTTCAGACAGTAAATGAAAAGGTTAGTTTTGTGCAAATGATCTTAGTTTAAACTTTTGATAGTTTTAGCTATGTTTTTAATACATATTTTTATAACTGTATTTATATATTTAGTTTTGACTGTGCTGGGTCTTCCTTGCTGCACAGGCTTTTCTCTGGTTTTGGAGAGTGGGGGCTACTCTCGAGTTGCGGTGATTGGGCTTCACATTGCGGTGGCTTCTCTTGTTGTGGAGCGCAGGCTCTAGGGCGTGTGGGCTTCAGTAGCTGTGGTGCATGGGCTCAGCAGCTGCAGTTCCAGGGCTCTAGAGCTCAGGCTCAGTAGTTGTGGTTCACAGGCTTAGCTGCTCTGCGGCATGTGGGATCTTCAGGACCAGGGATCGAACCCATGTTGCCTTCATTGGCAGGTGGATTCTTTATCACTGAGCCACCAGGGAAGCCACAACTATGTTTTTTATTTTATTATAATAAACAATTTTTGTCATTAAAAATTTTTATTTCTAATTTTTTTCTCTTTTTAAAAAAAATGAAATATAATTGATTTATAATACTCTATCAGTTTTAGGTGTACAGCATACTGATTCAGTATTTATACAGATGATACTCCATAAAAGTTATTATAAGACACTGACTATAATTCCCTGTGCTATAAAATAGATCCTGTTGCTTATCTGTTTGATAACAGTATTTAGTATCTCTTAGTGCTATACCCCTAACGTTCCTCTCTCTCCCTCCCTCTCCCCTTTGGCAACCAGTAGCTGTTTTCTATATCTGTAAGTCTGTTTTTCTTTTGCATACACTTTTTTTGTATTATTTTTAGTTTATGCATATAAATGATACCACATAGTATTTGTCTTCTACTGTCTGATATCCATTAGAAATTTATTCCTACATGAAATGAGCAACATTATAGAATAAATAAATGAAGGGAAAGATCTTAATTAATCTTACAAATAACAGCCTTGTTCAAAATAATAACAATAAAATATAATCAGTGATTATAGCTTACAGATAAGATAAATAAATGACAATAATATTATAAGGAATGGGAGGGAGGAGCTGGGAATAATCTGTTAAAAGGTAGCTGAACCGTCCATGAAATAATGTAGTGTTATTTGAAAGTGGACTTGGATTAGTCATAAATGTATATTCCAAACTCTAGAGTAACCACTAAAAAAATTTTTTAAAGAAGTAGAATTGATGTGCTAAGAGGAGAAAAAAAATGAAATCATATAAATGCTAAATTAAAACTAGCAAAGCCAGAAAGAATGGAAGGCAAAACCAAAACAAAAAACCAACAAAGAACAAGGTAATGAATGGAAAACAGATATAAATATGTAGATACTAAAAATTTTTTTAGTGGTTACTCTAGAGTTTGGAATATACATTTATGACTAATCCAAGTCCACTTTCAAATAACACTACATTATTTCATGGACGGTTCAGCTACCTTTTAACAGATTATTCCCAGCTCCTCCCTCCCATTCCTTATAATATTATTGTCATTTATTTATCTTATCTGTAAGCTATAATCACTGATTATATTTTATTGTTATTATTTTGAACAAGGCTGTTATTTGTAAGATTAATTAAGATCTTTCCCTTCATTTATTAATATCACTTTAAGTGTGTTTTAAATATACTAATAAATAGTATATTTAAATAAACTAATAAAAGACAGAGATTGTGGATACAAAACAAGACCCAACTACATAGTGGATACATGAAACCTGGGTGCTGTGCTTAGTCACTCAGTCATGTCCGACTCTTTGTGACCCTTCGGACTGCAGCCCACCAGGCTTTTCTGTCCATGAGATTTTTCAGGCAAGAGTACTGGAGTGGGTTGCCATTTCCATCTGAGCCATCAGGGAAGCCCATATGAAACCTACTTAAAAAAAAAAAGATTAAAAGTGAAGGGATGGAGAAAGATATACCATCTAACATTAATTAAAAGAAAGTTGAAGTAGACACATTAATTTCAGACAAAACAGACTTCACGACAAGGAGAAGTATCTGGAATAAAGACAGGCATTACATGATAAAGGGGTCAATTCTGTAAGGAGACATAACTGTCCTTAATGTGTATGTACCTAACACAGAGCATCAAAATATATGAAGTAAAAACTAATAGAACGGCAAGAAACGATAGACAAATTCACTGCTGTTTGGAGTCTTCAGTACCCCTTTATAAACAACTGACATATCCCGCAGGCAGAATGTCAGTAAGGATACAACTGAACTGAACAGCACTGTCACTCAACTGGATGCAATTGGCATTTATAGACTTCTTCATCCAACAATAACCACACACTCTTCTCAAGCTCTCATGGAATATTCACCTAGATAGACCACATTCTGAGCCATAAATTGTACCTCAACAATTTCAAAACAGTAGACATCATATGAAGTATGCTTTTAGACTATGATAAAATTAAACTGAAAATTAATAACACAAAGACAGTGCAAAATTTCTGAGTATATTTGGAGATTAAATAACATACTACTAAATAGTATATAGTGAAAGGAAAAAAAAAGGTCAAGAAAAAAATATTTTGAGTTAAAACTAAAATACAACCTGTCAAAATTTGTGGGATGCAGCAAAAGCAGTGTCTAGAGGGAAATTTATAACAATGAAGTCATATGGTAGAAAAGAGGAAGATCTAGTCATTAATCTAAGCTTCCACTTAGAAATTAGAAACTAGTTTCTAGGAAACTAGGAAAAGAGTAGATTAAATCCAAAGTAAGCGAAAGAAAATAAAATGAGTCAAATTTGAAAACAGGAAATCAATAGAAAAAAGTCAGCAAAACAAAAACCAGTTCTTTCAACAAGTGACAAATACCTAGCCAGGTTAAGAAAAAAGAAGATACGACTAAACAAATATTAGAAGTGAAAGCTGAACCATCACTACTGATCCCACAACATTAAAAGGATAATAAAGGAATTTTATGAACAAATCTGTTCATAAATTTGATAACTTAGGTGAAATGGACCAGTCAAGAAAGTCACAGTCTACCAAAACTCAAACAGGAGAAATAACCTGAATACGTCTATATTTATTTGTAAAAAATGAATAAATAAAAACTTTCCAAAACAGGCCCAGATGATTTCACTGGTGAATGACATCAAATAAAAAATGATACCAGTTCTGTATAATTCCTTTCAGAATACAGAAGCACAAGAAGCAGTTTCTAACTCATTCTGCTTCATCATCTATAAAATGGAGATATTTTGCAGGGTTGGTATGAGGATTAAATAGGATAAAACACCAGGCACTTACCATTCGTTTCTTCCTCTGCCTTTCATTCTATTCATAGTCTATCCACCATGTGCTTTTAAAAGTTAAATAAACTCCATTTACACATATGAGAGACTGATTATGGTACAATAACATAGTGAAACAGGACTGAAAGGATTCTGATCATATCTTCCATCAGTAAAAATGTTTTAAGCATACTCAATATATTTTGGTTATCTGTTTGAATTTATATATGTGTAATACTTTGACTAGTAAATATAATGTGAAATAGTCATAAAAATGAAATAAAGATAAATAGAAGTTGTAATATTTTCTTCTCTCTTTCCTTTGGATATTTTTGTGTACTTAGTTCTGGGTTCCTCTAATATAATGAGTGAGGCAATAATGAATTCTGTGTTATACCTTAACCTGTATGTTGACTAACATTTGAACATCTACAGTGTGTCAGCACCCTGCTATGTAGCTTCCAACTAATGGTAAACCAAAGGGCTTCCCTGGTGGCTCAGTGGTAAAGAATCTGCCTGCAATGTAGGAGACCTGGGTTCAATCCTTGAGTGTGGAAGACCCACTGGAGAAGGAAATGGCAACCCACTCCAGTATTCTCGCTTGGGAAATCCCATGGACAGAGGAGCCTGGCAAGCTACAGTCCATGGGGTTGCAAAGAGTCGGAAATGACTTCACAACTAAACAACAATGGTAACCAAAACTTAGCTGTGTCTTCCCAGGATCCCTCACAGGGAAGTAGGAGCCAGACAAGAGGCATTAAGAGTTGTGTAGATAAACAAGGACTGACTCTTCAAGTACCTGTACTTTACATCCTGTAATATAAAATCTTTCACAAATTCTTTATCTCTCTTATTTTATTTGAAACCCTACTTTCTTGTGAAAGTGAAAGTCGCTCAGTCCTATCTGACTCTGTGTGACCCCATGGACTACAGAGTCCATGGAATTCTCCAGGCCAGAATACTGGAGTGGGTAGCCTTTCCCTTCTCCAGGGGATCTTCCCAACCCAGGGATCAAACCCAGGTCTCCTGCACTGCAGGCGGATTCTTTACCAGCTGAGCCTCAAGGGAAGCCCACTTACCTGGCCCTATTGAACCAATGACTATTACCTCTGATACAGAAAGAGCTGGATTCACCATTAAGACAGCTTTGTTCAGTCGCTAAGTTATGTGCAACTCTTTGGGACCTCATGGACTGCAGCACGCCAGGTTTCCCTGTCCTTCACTATCTCCCGGAGTTTGCTCAAACTCATGTCCATTGAGTCGGTGATGCCATCCAACCAGCTTTGGTTTCAGAAAAAATCGGGTGCTGATTCTCATTTGTTTATAATAGGCCTCAAATATATAAAACAGACCACCCTGCCCTGGGAAACTATTTATTAGTTCAAGAAACCACCAGCACAACACTTGTGCATTGTCACTTTTGAAATGGGGGGTGGGGACAGCTTTTCTGAAAAATAACCTCATCAAGGAAAAACACTGGGGATGTAATTCTAAATCCTGCCACAGCCCTTGCTTGCCAGAGCAGACAGCTTTTGCCATTAGGATGCCCAGCCAAACACAAATAATCCACTGCCAACATGAGCTCCTTGGGACAATTTAGGACTCTTTGGAAGTGAACGGCTCTTTGAGCTGGAATGCAGCCCAGGTCCATTTTCAAACCCAAGTCAAAATGACAAAGAGCAAATTTCCTGGGCCACTCACCCTCAAAGTGTAAGATTACTTTAGGTTGGCAGCTGTGCTGTTTATCTAGTTATTTAAGGCTTTTCATCAGATACTCACAACCAGCTTCAATGGTGGTAAGCAGGGCAGAGCTGATACACTAAAGTAGAGAAAACCTCCAAGATTAAAAGGGAAGGATGGAAACCAAAGGTTATGGACACATTGGTCAGCTTAAAATATTATTTTTACATATTCATATTGTAAAGATTTTCCTTAGAGCCAAATGCACACACACACACACAGAAAAAAGGAGAATGGCAAGAACTTTCAGCTGACTAGTCAATACAGGGAAATATTTCCTGAAAGAGACCACAGTTAAGTCTGGGTAGTACTTGGGATTTTCCACAGTCTATAAACAAGAGTTCATTGCAAGTTGAAAGACCACTCAGAATTATTCCTGCATGATCAAACCTTGCTCTTATGACATGCAGAGAAGTCTGTGATGGCCCAAACATCTCCACTGTTTTGACAAAGAATATACATGCAATGGCTAAGAGTTGTAAGAGTTACTCTTTTTTCTTTCTGTTCACTATGAGTTTTCAGGAAGACAGCCCAAAGCAGTCTCTATTACTGTGCTCTTTTCAGCTCCCTAGATTTAGGATTTATTAAGTATTCATTCAATTAAATCATTTGTATATGTTTCCAAATAGCTTTTAGCTGAGTTGACAATACATCTATCTGAACCTAGAAAGGTAACCAAGTTCATCTGTCTGTTACGTCATGCTCAGAATCTCCCCAGGGTATTTGCAAGGGTTCTTTGAGAACTTTAGGAGTTCTGTTCTGAGGCAGGTTCACTTTGGAGCTAAGCTGCCAGGGTGCTTGTTTCCTCATTTGAATGACAGAGATGAAATGATATAAAAATGACAGCCCATTCACAGGGCTGTTATTAGGATTACAAGAGTGCATACTACTACTACTACTACCACTAAGTTGCTTCAGTCGTGTCCGACTCTGTGCGACCCCATAGATGGCAGCCCACCAGGCTCCGCCGTCCCTGGGATTCTCTAGGCAAGAATACTGGAGTGGGTTGCCACTTCCTTCTCCAGTGTATGAAAGTGAAAAGTCAAAGCAACATCACTCAGTCGTCTCCGACTCTTAGCGATCCCATGGACTGTAGCCCACCAAGCTCCTCCATCCATGGGATTTTCCAGGCAAGAGTACTGGAGTGGGGTGCCATTGCCTTCTCCAACAAGAGTGCATAAATAGGTTTGAAGATCCCTGTCATGTCTGACTCTTTGCGACCCCATAGACTGTAGCTCACTAGGCTCCTCTGTCCATGGAATTCTCCAGGCAAGAATACTGGAGTGGGTTGCCATTTCCTTCTCCATTAAGATTACATGAGTTTATATTTACAAAGCAATTAAAACAGTGTCTGGTATATAGCAAGTACTCAGTGTTAGCTATTTTCAGATAAGAAACTCCTAAAAACCCTTTAACTTTTATAAAAAGTAGTTGTGGAAAAATAATCCTAAACAGTTGCTTATTCAAAGATCATTTATCTTTGGCTTCAGTGTGCATATTCTGATTTATAAGTAGGTACATCTAAATTCTAAAGTTGTATATTTGAGTTACTTTTAATTCTTTTTCCATTTTTATATGTTTCTTTTCCTTAACAGTTTTATCTTGCTCTTATTTAGGTCATGCTCCTTTCCCACCTTTAAAGTCTTGATTATAAATGCAGAAGTGGGAAATGGTAGGCCAGTATGTAAACTGAAGGACCAATAATGGGATTTCTTGTTCGACTTTTCCATTGTGTTATGTGTATATGGATTACAGCTATAGTAAAAGAGATACAAGACAGAAAGATATATAAGAAGTAATAGGCCTAGATGAAGAAATATGGATGTACAGATAAAATGTGGCCTTAATTGTTTAATTTCAACTACAAACAATAAGAACATCATCTAAATAAAGTCACTGAAATGGAACACCCAACTGGAGGCAATGTTGTAGTTAGAATCATCTGTAGCCTGTAAGTTGTTTTAATAACAGAGCTAATGAATGATATCAGGGTAGGAGGTTCCAGTAACATAACTTTCAAACACAAAGGTAGCCCATTTTAAGTAGTGAAGTGCAAGTACTGTCCAAATCTTTGCAACTGCGTGGACTATAGCTTGCCAGGCTCCTCTGTCCATGGAATTCTTGAGGCAAGAATACTAGAGTAGGTAGCCACTCCCTTCTCCAGGGGATCTGAAATAGAAGAAACCTAAAGTAGAAGGAATGCTTCCAGTTTAAATAGAAGGAACGCTATATGGGACTGGTTCTAAAGGGAATGTCTGGGCTTACACCCAGTTAGTGTGCTGGAGAATATGCTGCAAAAATGTTCCAAGATGATATCACAATGGCTTAAAGAGAACCACTTAAGTGGGGAATACAACTGAAGCCAGAATTGTGACATTATATGCCTAAATACTAAGGGCTTCCCTTGAGGCTCAGCTGGTAAAGATTCTGCCTGTAATGTGGGAGTCCTGGGTTCATTCCCTGGGTTGGAAAGATCCCTTGGAGAAGGGAACAGGCTACCAACTCCAGTATTCTGGCCTGGAGAATTCCATGGACTGTACAGTCAGTTGGGATCACAAAGAGCCAGACATGACTGAGGGACTTTCACTTTCTAAATTTTAAGAGTTTTTGTGGAAAGGAACTGAGCGCCTGTCTCTAAGTAACTAGATATTCTAAGAAAATTCTCAACAGTGGAAATCATTTCTAAAAGAGAGGCCACATTGCGCTCACAGTTCTACTCCAAAGTTTTGGGGGGTTTTTTGGTCATTATGTCCTATCTGACCTTTTGCAACCCCAGGGACTGTAGCCTGCCAGGCTCCTCTGTCCATGGGATCCTCCAGGCAAGAATACTGGAGTGGGTTGCCATTCCCTTCTCCAGGGAATCTTCCCAACCCAGGGATCCACCCCACATCTCCTGCATTGCAAGCGGATTCTTTACCACTAAGCCACCGTGGAAGCCACTCCGAGGGTTTAGCTGGTACAAAATAGGAGCTTGAAAAGTATTACTTGACTGAAGGAATGACTGAATGGTGGATAAATAGACTTTGGCCCTGGGGAAATCAGGCACCGTGGCCTGGTTGTATATGAACAGAGCTCCACTAATTCACTTCAACAGACACTGTCTCATATCCCAGTGCTAGAGTCACACAGCGTGAATGGACACTGCCCTGGCTCTCTCGGATTAGGCGTGCAAGAGTCAGCCAGTGAATGGGGCCTCACCCATAACTTCTCATTTCCACTCATGCATTTACACCCCTTGAGAAGCACTGTCCAAGAGACATTTGGAGAAATGAAGAAGACTATTAATAATGATTACTTACTTCTCTCATTGATTCCACAAATGGTGTCTCATGTCAAAAAAGTAATTAGCTAGGAAAAATTCACATAGAAGTAATTCTTGATTCATTGTCTGGGGAAGTGGCAGCTGGAAAATTTTTTTAAGATAGCAATAACTAACTTTAGTCAAGGTCCAGTGTTTGTTACAGTTTTTTCTTTAATTGTGGGATCCAGTGAGAAAACAGTGATCCTACTCCAAGAAGAGTACTAAGAGAAAACACTTTTTCCTCCACTTTTCTTGAAATTGTTCACATCTAAATTTTTTTGATGAAATTTTTATTATTTCTTGGTTAGCTGGAGGGGGAGGACTTGGCATCACTTGTATTGTTCATTTTCTAATTACGGCCTGAAAAAGCAAACATCCTGAAACAATGCAATGGCTAATTTAAAAGGCATAGCTAGCTAAAATGAAGGGTAATTTTCTACTTATTTTAATGACTTTGAAAATACAAATTGTAGCCTTGAAATAACTAGCAATCAGATCTTAAAATAAAAAAGTAATATTGCCTTGCCTTCATAAAAGCCAGTTTATCTCCTGTATATCATTTTCATCAAACAGTGTTTTCTACTTGTTGGTTTATTCTTTTACTGTGAGAAAGTGTGTGATAATGTGGGGTAGAAAAATCAAGAAATTAGTCTCACAGCAGGCAGTCTGCTAACAACACCATTTTCATCTTATCCTTCAAGCAGTGGCAGAAAACATATTAATTGCAGTTTAATTTATGCACCAAATATTTCATTTTAATTATACTTAATTTTTGTCAAGCCATAAAAATGTCAAGAGTTCTGACACAGTTTTTTTCTTACAAGATTTTTTAAATGAAAGAATTAAAACCAAATGCTGTTTCTGAAAGAAATTATGAAAGATTTCTAATTACTGCTTATGTTCTTGAAAAATTGCTAATCTACTAGCCCCAAAATAACATCAGGGAACATGTGAACTTGATGCTTTATTACTCAATATTTGTAATTCTTAATAATATACATGCATCATTAATATGGTGGAATTCTCACAGGAAGATTTTTTTTTTTAATTATAGGATATTTCACTAACTGTCATTGAATGGTGAATTTTCTTCATAAAAATGTTTTTGTGAATTCCTCTCAAGAAAACTAAGATGAGAATAAATGAAACTGATTGCTGCTGATACACCACATTGAAGTAAAGGATATTTACCAGTAACAGAAGTGGAAAGAAAAATGTCAAACCACCAAAGCTGAACAGTATTAATTATATTCAGAAAATATTTATTAAGCTCTTACTAGGTGCAAATCCTACCCAAACATTAAGCCTCATATGAAAATGCTACCTCCTCCTGGAAATCCTTGCCTCTTATGATGCAAATTACATCTGCCAGGCACTGAATGCTTCTGGTGCATAAACACATCTTTCTCACAACCCTCTTATATTCTCTGTTTTGTGACAGTAATTCAGTTCCACATTCATCTCCCCACTAGATGATAAGGTTTCTGGGGGTAGGACCCAGGCTTCTGTGTTTATATTCTCCATCTATCACACCCAAAAATACTTGAAAATGAAAACCTACCAGTATGAATAAAATGTTCTGGGTATTATGTTTTGGGAAGTAACACTATTACTTCAAAAGCCTTTCTATAAAATTTGTGTAACCTGTATCATTTGAAATTATTCAGACAATTTCTAGTTTTAAAATGGCGGAGTACTGAATTTCTTGCCTTATTTTACGTTTGCAGAAATGGTACCCCCCAACACAGAGAGCTATACAAATCCACAAAACTACATCTTTCATGAAATCAGGAGACAACAAAGACCTCAAATTGTAACTTATGTTGAGAAACAGATAAAGGGTGGTGAAACTAAAGGGTTAGTCAGTCAGTCATGTCTGACTGCAATTCCGTGGACTGTAGCCCTCTGTCCATGGAATTCTCCAGGCAAGAGTACTAGAGTGGGTAGCCATTCCCATCTCCAGAGGATCTTCCCAACCCAGGGACTGAACCAGAGTCTCCTGCCTTGCAGACACATTCTTTACCATCTGAGTCACCAGGAATCCCCATGAAAGGTGGTATCAGACCTACCTAAAAGGAATAGAGAACAGACACACTTTCTGTCTGGAGAGGGGGATATCCTTGCAATGCCATCCTACTCTTCCTTCCCATACCTGGACCCTTCAGGCACTGAAATGATCAGACATCTCAGAAGGCAGAGGTGAAGCACAGGCTTGGCTGAAAGTCTCCATATAGAACACTTAACTGTTATTTAAATTTTTTTCAACAAGTATTTATTTAATGCTGTATTAATTATTTCTTGATGCATAAAAAATGACCACAAATCCAGAGGCTAAAATCAACACACATGTATTATCTCTTAGATTCTGTGGGCCAAGAATCTGGACATGGCTTAACTCAGTCTCTCTCCCCAAGTTCCCCCTAAGGAACCTCCCTTCCTTTCTTCTCCTGGGTTCAGATGGTTTGTTTTCTGAGGGAAAACATTGAAAAACAAAAACTGAAGCATTCAGACATAGTAGAGGACAAGGTTAGGCACTGTACTGAGATGTAAGCAGAAGTCTTCATACTGAATGGTGAGAACACCCTTCTACTCCCTAGCCTGTTCCTAGTTCCCAACTCCCAAGCACTCTTGCCAGGGATTAGAGAACTGTTATTGGGAAAACTATATGGTCATACATATTGGCCCCTCCACAGATGGTCACCTCTACAGTGAAAGCCAATTCAGTGCCTCATTTTAAAATATGAATGAACAGCCAAAGATCAAAAGATGTTTGAGAAAAGCCTCCAACTTAAAAGACAGAAAGATCAACAACAACTAAACAATTTAGATGAGCTTCAGACAATGGAAGAAGAACCAAATATTGCTAAAATCTAAAACATACATTCTAAAAGACATTAATCAGAAAGGATATTGCATCCATTAAGCAAGTATAGGATGCTGGGTTTTTTAAATTAAAAAGATTAGTGAATTAATAATGTGAAAGCAGAAAAGAAAAAACAAGTTGATAGAAAAAATTTTGAATTTAACACAAAGGAACTCTCCCAGAAAGTAAAACAAAAGGACAATAAAATGAAAATGATTTAACACAAAGGAACTCTCCCAGAAAGTAAAACAAAAGGACAATAAAATGAAAACAAGATTTTTTTAAGTTGAGGGTAAAGGTAGAGAATTTGATCTCTGAAAACAGGAGCTACAATAAAAAGAATCTGAGAAAACAAAGAGAAAAGAATTGGAAAAGAATGCAGGAAAAATTCCCCAAAGCAGAAAGACAGATGGCAATGGCTTAAAATAAAGACACCTTTCAACTTAAAAATTCTATATCTAATCAATATAAATTATGTGTGAGATTGAATTTTCAGAAATAAAAATTATACTGAGAGGCTGTTACAGGGCATGGGGAAATCTGACAAGAGGTGTGAAGAAAAGTGAAAGGGTAAAAAGACAATGATTAACGCCAGGAAAAATAAGAGTTGTACAAGTAGAAAATATCTTAGAACACTTCTTCGTTTAAACAATCTTTCCATAGTCAAAAAAGTAAAGCTTGATAACTGCTGACTCAAAACTTATAATTACATTCTAAGAAAACAGAGATGATGGCCTGAAACAGCCAAATTTTCCTCTTCTATAGTTGAAGATCAGTGACTATCATCTAAAACTGATAAATCAAGAGAGAGCGTATTATTTAGCTAGAGGATTAAAGAATTGAAAGCGGTGATCTCTAGAAAGAAGGACTAAACATGAAGAATGGGAGGAGTGGGTCAGGAGTATTCCAGACATTGCATTATAAATGTCTATTTTACTTGAACTACGTACGTGTTTTACTTTAACATAAAGTTAAAACAATTAGTGCACCAAAGTGTTTACTCTTCTCTTAGAATTAAGTTTCCTTTCTACTTGGACAATTATCTATCAGTTACATTCTTCTCAGTCATTGCTGCCCCATTATAATCAATTATATACAACACCTACCTATATTTATCCTAAAAAGCTAAAGGTATGATTTCTAAATATGTTATTTTTCTTTTTTTTGCCATATTGCCCTTTCTGAGCATTTTAACAATGCTTTCCATAAGCAAGTCTATATAAGAAAGCATACTAAAATGCAGATGAGGTAGTCAATGGGAATTAATGTATTTTATAATGCCAACTCCCTTTACAAGCTTTGGGAAAAATTATATACACATTTACCAGTCTATGTACAATACTTAATGTCTGTATTTGAACTAAAATTATTAAAGATGATGATCTATTTAGTGTCCTTTTCCCCAAACTAATCAAATTAAGAAAGCAATGTGAATTTCCTCACAAGCTATTTCATACTCAGATGCCCTTGAACTTTACAAGGTTTGGACAAAAAAACATGTGCAGGTAAACTACATTGGTATTCAAACTACTAGGAAATGTTTATTTGCTTTTGCCATACAAAGTACAATTTATAACAGAACACTTACATATAACTCCTAATTTATTTAAAGTTTACAAGTTAAAGATTTTCATTTATAAAATTGGCATATAATACATAAAAGAATTTATTCTCAATATTTAAAACATTATTTCATTATTTTTGAATAGAGAAAAATTAAAGATTGAGAAGATATAAAAATAGAAAATTTTAAATAATTATAGCCTTTGATTATACTGTTGGCATAATCATGCAACATAAGAGAAGAAAGTCTTTTGAATAAAGTTAAATTCAACTGTCTATTATTGTTTTGACTTACAGAACTTCTGTTCTGCAAATAAGAATTTATCAGAAACAAAGTGAAATCAAGTATTTCTCACCATGGCCAATATATAATAACTGCTGATTAGTTGATATCTCTTTTGAAAGTGTACTTTTAAAACTAAATCATTAATATATGTTCTATTCAAAGTACATAAATTATATAAAGTTGATACTTACAAACACTTGATAAACTCAGACCTGTTATATAGGTAACTATTCTTATGAAAGTGAAAGGCACTTAGTTGTGTCCATCTCTTTGAGACTCCATGGACTATACAGTCCATGGAATTCTTGAGGCCAGAATCCTGGAGTGGGTAGCCATTCCCTTCTCCAGGGGATCCTCCCAACCCAGGAATTGAACCAGGGTCTCCTGCATTGCAGGGGGAGTCTTTACCAGCTGAGCTACCAGGGCAGGCCACTATTCATATAATGTTGGTCAGATTATTATTCTATTTCACAAATCATTTTTATAAGAAATATAAAATATATTCAGCATAAGAAAGGATAAAACAAGTATAAAACTATTAAGCATTCACAACCTTAAGTTTGAAGTAGTGCAGGTTTTGATGTGAACAGGCTAAAATAGTTTACTGCACTATTAAAATGTCTTGCATCCATTAGCAACTTGATGGTTAATATGAATTACTAATAGAAAACATCTCTGAATTAAGCTTGATAGAGTAAAAGAGTTCCAAACAAATCAAAATCTTCCAGAGGTAATTCATACTATTTAACAAACAATAGCCAGAATGGTCTTGACTTTATTCAGTGTTATTAAGTAAAATTTTGACAAGTATGTATTCACTTTTCTTAGGAAAACAAAGGCAAAGTAAGAATTGTTTTATATTGAAAAGTCACATAAGAACTCACTTTATCATAGATATAATATTAACAATCTCAAAAATGACAGAATTATCTCTGTTTATTTCCAAGGCAAACTATTCAATATCACAGTAATCCAAGTCTCTGCCCCTAGCAGTAATGCTGAAGAAGCTGAAGTTGAATGGTTCTATGAAGACCTACAAGACTTTCTAGAACTAACACCCAAAAAAGATGTTCTTTTCATTATAGGGGACTGGAATGCAAAAGTAGGAAGTCAAGAGCTACCCAGAGTAACACGCCTTGGGGTACAAAACAAAGCAGGTCAAAGGTTAACAGGGTTTTGCCAAGAGAATGCACTGGTCATAGCAAACACCCTCTTCCAACAACACAAGAGAAGACTCTACACATGGACATCACCAGATGGTCAGCACCAAAATCAGATTGATTATATTCTTTGCAGCCAAAGATGGAGAAGCTCTATATAGTCAGCAAAAACAAGACTGGGAGCTGACTGTGGCTCAATCACAAACTTCTTATTGCCAAATTCAGACTTAAATTGAAGAAAGTAGGAAAAACCACTAGACCATTTCAGGTATGACCTAAATCAAATCCCTTACAATTATACAGTGGAAATGACAAATAGATTCAAGGGATTAGATCTGATTGACATAATGCCTGAAGAACTATGGATGGATTTTCATGACATTGTACAGGAGTCAGTGATCAAGATCATCCCCAAGATAAAGGAAATGCAAAAAGGCAAAATGGTTGTCTCAGGAGGCCTTACAAATAGCTGAGAAAATAAAAGAAGATAAGCTAAAGGCAAAGGAGAAAAGGACAGTTCAGTTCAGTCGCGCAGTCGTGTCCGATTCTTTGCGACCCCATGAATCGCAGCACGCCAGGCCTCCCTGTCCATCACCAACTCCCGGAGTTCACTCAGACTCACATCCATTGAGTCTGTGATGCCCTCCAGCCATCTCATCCTCGGTCGTCCCTTTCTCCTCCTGCCCCCAATCCCTCCCAGCATCAGGGTCTTTTCCAATGAGTCAACTCTTCGCATAAGGTGGCCAAAGTACTGGAGCTTCAGTTTTAGCATCATTCCTTCCAAAGAAATCCCAGGGTTGATCTCCTTCAGAATGGACTGGTTGGATCTCCTTGCAGTCCAAGGGACTCTCAAGAGTCTTCTCCAACACCACAGTTCAAAAGCATCAATTCTTCGGCGCTCAGCCTTCTTCACAGTCCAACTCTCACATCCATACATGACCACAGGAAAAACCATAGCCTTGACTAGACGGACCTTAGTCGGCAAAGTAATGTCTCTGCTTTTGAATATACTATCTAGGTTGGTCATAACTTTTCTTCCAAGGAGTAAGCGCCTTTTAATTTCATGGCTGCAGTCACCATCTGCAGTGATTTTGGAGCCCAAAAAAACAAAGTCTGACACTGTTTCTACTGTTTCCCCATCTATTTCCCATGAAGTGATGGGGCCAGATGCCATGATCTTCGTTTTCTGAATGTTGAGCTT
>SJXQ01006988.1:61921-277731 GCA_006408695.1 Aepyceros melampus | reverse complement strand
AAAAGAATAGCAAGGAAGATAAGAAAGCCTTCCTCAGTGATCAATGCAAAGAAATAGAGGAAAACAATAGAATGGGAAAGACTAGAGATCTCTTCAAGAAAATTAGAGACACCAAGGGAACATTTCATGCAAAGATGAGCACAATAAAGTACAGAAATCGTATGGACCTAACAGAAGCAGAAGATATTAAGAAGAGGTGGCAAGAATACACAGAAGGACTATACAAAAAAGATCTTCATGACCCAGATAACCATGATGGTGTGATCACCCACCTAGACCCAGACATCCTGGAATGTGAAGTCAAGTGGGCCTTAGGAAGCCTCACTACGAACAAAGCTAGTGGAGGTGATGGAATTCCAGTTTGGTTTAGTTTAGTTCAGTTACTCAGTAGTCTCTGACTCTTTGTGACCCCATGGACTGCAGCACGCCAGGCCTCGCTGTCCATCGCCAATTCCCAGAGTTTACTCAAACTCATGGAATTTCAGTTGAGCTATTTCAGATCATAAAAGATGATGCTGTGAAAGTATTGCACTCAATATGCCAGCAAATCTGAAAATTTCAGAAGTGGCCACAGGACTGGAAAAGGTCAGTTTTCATTCCAATCCCAAAGAAAGGCAATGCCAAAGAATGTTCGAACTACCACACAATTGCACTCATCTCATGTACTAGCAGAGTAATGCTCAACATTCTCCAAGTGAGACTTCAATAGGATGTGAACCGTGAACTTCCAGATGTTCAAGCTGGATTTGGAAAAGGAAGAGAAACCAGAGATCAAATTGCCAACGTCCACTGGATCATTGAAAAAGCATGAGAGTTCCAGAAAAACATCTACTTTTGCTTTATTGACTATGCCAAAGCCTTTCACTGTGTGAATCACAACAAACTGTGGAAAATTTTTCAAGAGATGGGAATATCAGACCACCTGACCACCTGAGAAATCTGTCTGCAGGTCAGGAAGCAACAGTTAGAACTGGACATGGAACAACAGACTGGTTCCAAATCCGGAAATGAGTATGTCAAGGCTGTATATTGTCACCCGCTTATTTAACTTCTATGCAGAGTACATCATGAGAAATGCTGGACTGGAAGAAACACAAGCTGGAATCAAGATTGCTGGGAGAAATATCAATAACCTCAGATATGCAGATGACACCACCCTTATGGCAAAGAGCTAAGAACAAAAGAGCCTCTTGATGAAAGTAAAAGAGGAGACTGAAAAAGTTGGCTTAAAGCTCAACATTCAGAAAACGAAGATCATGGCATCTGGTCCCATCACTTCATGGCAAATTGATGGGGAAAAAGTGGAAACAGTGTCAGACTTTATTTTGGGGGGCTCCAAAATCACTGCAGATGGTGATTGCAGTCATGAAATTAAAAGACACTTGCTGCTTGGAAGGAAAGCTATGACCAAACTAGACAGCATAATAAAGAGCAGAGACATTACTTTACCAACAAAGATCCATCTAGTCAAAGCTATGGTTTTTCCAGTGGTCATGTATGGATGTGAGAGTTGGACTATAAAGAAAGCTGAGTGCTGAAGAATTGATGCTTTTGAACTGTGGTGTTGGAGAACACTCTTGAGATTCCCTTGGCCTGCAAGGAGATCCAACGTGTCCATCCTAAAGGAAATCAGTCCTGAATATTCATTCGAAGGACTGATACTGAAGGTGAAACTCCAATACTTTGGCCACCTGATGCAAAGAACAGACTCATTGAAAAAGACCTGGATGCTGGGGAAGATTGAAGGCGTGAGAAGAAGGGGACGGCAGAGGATGAGATGGTTGGATGGCATCACCGACACAATGGACATGAGTTTGAGTAGGCTCCAGGAATTGGTGATGGACAGGGAAGCTTGGAGTGCTGAAGTCCATGGGGTCACAAAGAGCTCGACACAACTGAGTGACTGAACTGAACTGAATATTATTATGCTAGACTGAAATGATTATGAGTTGGAGCTATCTTTTATGCAAATATTCTTTATTTAGCAATTTAGCTTTGGATATTAATGCATGATACTTTATACATTTCTTATGCTGACATATGTTTAGATTAATATAGATATGATATGAATGTTAGTCATCATTAATAATATTTCTAGAAACTTATTAGTTTCCGAGAGCTTGGAAATTAATGGTTAAGTATTTTAATTCATTTTTTCTGCTTCCAATCACATGGTTAGGGTCTATTCAAAGTTTCAAACTGTTATTATGATTTAGTAGGTTTTAACCTCACAATGTTCCATTAAGTTCCTATCCATCATGAGGGCTAGTTAATCAGCCTAAAGAAAAAATTTCCACTTCCAAGAAATCTTATGGTTAGAGACCTGAGAAAAATCCTTTTCATTTCTACCATCAATAGTACATGGAAGAACTGGTTAAATGTGGGAAGAAAATTACAAACAAAAACTACAGTACTAATGTCTACATTCAAGGTTGGAAGTTAAAGTCATCATGAAGGGATCTGAAGCTCAGACAGATAGACCAGCCATGTCTGTTGAAGATTTCAAATATCAGATAAAATTCTCAGTCCCAGTAAATTTCTCTAGAACTCCTCCTTACTTATTTTTTACTTTACCTCAAGAATTAAAGTTGGATTGCTTTTCAGATCATTTTTTTTTTAATCAAAGGATATGTTTCTCTTTTCAAGAGAGTCAGGATAATGAATGGAGGACACAAAATTGCTGAGCTACAGAAACAAAGGCTAAGCTTTATATGCGTTCTACAAAGACTCACTGCAGTCAAGACCTCTAGGCTATGAGCAGAAAATGACTAAACAGTAACCTCAGTTACAAAAAAATTTGGAGACCAGAAAGGGGAGCTCTCAGATCCTGCAATTACAGCAGAGCCCAACAGGAAGAAAGAAGACCCTTCCTCTTTTCTGGCAAGGACTCAGTCAATGAAAAGGTATGGGCACTTTGTCTACTACAGCCCTCCCACCTTCCTTTCCCCTCTATAGAAGCATTCTCCTCCCTGTGCCATGGGTGGACTAGCATGTGGCTCACCATTTTTTGTAGACCCTGAATTGCAATTCTTTGCTGATCCCGAATAAACCCATCTTTGCTGGAAAATATTTGGCAGTCTATTGTCTCAGGTTAACACATGCAAAGAAGAGTCGTAAGAGGCAATACCAGGTTAGAACTGTAAGTGTTCATCTCTTCCATTATTAGTATTGGAGATCTAGGGAATGAGTTCAAGTGAATTGGGCTGCCTTGATTCAAAGAGATAAAAAAACCAAATCCACCAGCTCCTTATGTTGGTAAACAATGAATGTGTTTTGTGTTCTTCAAACAGGAAAAGGATCATGTTGATGTTCAGTTGTTAAGTCATGTTTGACTCTTCTGTGACCCCAGGAACTATAGCCCACCAGCCTCCTCTGTCCATGAGATTTCCCAGACAAAAATACTAGACTGGGGTGCAATTTCCTCCTCCAGGGAATCTTCCCCACCCAGGGGTTGAACCCTCATCTCCTGCATTGCAGGCAGGTTTTTTTTTTTTTTTTTTTAACCATGGAGCCACCTGGGAAGCCCAGGAGAAGGAAAAGGCGGGGGAAATGACAAAAGACTATGGTAAGAAAAACAGAGTTGGATGAAAACCAGGTGTCTGAAAGCCATGAATTACAGCAACCTGAAGAAAATTTAAGTGTTGGAAAATATTTGCAAACTTCAACCAACTCCTAAAAAATACAGATTCTGTAATATAGAGCCAAAGACAAAAGGATAAAGAGGCTAAACTAACAGGACTAGATAGCCTTAAAAACAACTAAGTCAGAGATATTAGGTGATGAGAGTAAATAAACTAAGATTACAATAGCAGAATTAAAATTCACTTTAGAGGTAATACTTGGCTATTCAAAGTTGAAGGACTGGTAAAAGTTGAATTTTAGAATGAAGAAAATAATTTTTTTAAAAAAAAAGCACTCCATGGGTGTACACACACACACAAAGAATCACTCTTGTCTCAGACACATTTTTTGTAACAGTAATTGATAGAGATCATAAACTAATATTTATAGAGTTAAGAGGAAAAGGCTGTGAGGCCAGGATCTTATACATACACTGTCACTTTATAAATGGAAGCACTAGAAAGGCATTCTTAGATAGGGTATAATTAGGATTAGATCTAGCTATAACTGTTAGAAAGCCCCCAATTAACAATGACTTAACAAAAGAGAGTTTTCTTTCTCATTTACACAAAAGTGCAGGGTTGGTGTGATACTCCACAGTGAAAGGGACCCAGCATTCTTTTATATGATGGTTCTATCTTTCGTGGCCACGTTGATCCAAGGATTACAATATGATTGAAGATGTCAATCAATCTCTAGCTACCAAACCCTCCAGAAGGAAGAAATGAAAAGAATGACGCTTTTCTTTAAAAACACAAAGGGAGTCAGTCTACCATAGGACCTACAAATCTCGCTGAATGTGCTGAAATCACAAAGTCTGGATAATTCTTTTACCCAGTGTGAGGGTCACTTCTCAGTATTAGGAATATGCAGCTGTCCACCCTGAGAAATTATACCTCAGTATATACGTGCAGTCCTGCAAAGCACCTGATCTCCCTCTAGATAGAGAAGTCTTGCTTATTGCTTCCCATGAAAGTGGTGGATTTCACACACATGGGGTTTCCTCCTGTGGCACACTAGACGAGCACGTGCAGGCACCGTGGGGCTCTCTGTATCACCTGTGGGACTTGAGGCTCGGGGAACTAGCACAACTATGCTGAACTCCTTCTCCACACTTGCTATGAGGAGCAGTCTATGACCTAAATGTTTGTGTCTTACATTTTATGGAGACCAAACCAGTCAATCCTAAAGGCAATCAACCCTAAATATTCATTGGAAGGACTGATGCTGAAGCAGAAGCTCCAATACTTTGGCCACCTGATGTGAACAGCTGACTCACTGGAAAAGACCCTGATGCTGGGAAAGAATGAGGGCAGGAGGAGAAGTGGGGCAACAGAGGATGAGATGATTTGATGGCATCACCCATCAATGGACATGAGTTTGAGCAAACTCTGGGAGATGGTGAAGGACAGGGGAGCCTGGGAGCTGCAGTCCATGGGGCTGCAAAGAGACGGACATGACTTAACCACTGAACAACAACAATAAATGGAATTTTATCAGACTAATTATTAGCTTGCATAGATCTTCTTTGATGAGAGCTCTGCTTTTAGCTATCTTGCACACCATCAGACTTTTTTAATAAAGGGAAAGTTCTGAAAATAATTCCTAGAGCAGAGCCCGTACTTTTACTTACTTTCCATTTTCCAGTATCTAGTATCAGGACTATAATTAGCTTTAAGAGGGGGCTGATAAATGCAGTTTTAATCTCATACAATCATGTTCAGTCAGTTCACGTTCAGTCGCTTAGTCGTGTCTGACTCTTTGCGACCCCACGAATCACAGCACACCAGGCCTCCATGTCTATCACCAACTCCCAAGTACACTCAGACTTACGTCCACTGAGTCAGTGATGCCATCCAGCCATCTCATCCTCGGTCGTCCCCTTCTCCTCCTGCCCCCAACCCCTCCCAGCAGCAGAGTCTTTTCCAATGAGTCAACTCTTCGCATGAGGTGGCCAAAGTACTGGAGCTTCAGCTTTAGCATCATTCCTTCCAAAGAAATCCCGGGGCTGATCTCCTTTAGAATGGACTGGCTGGATCTCCTTGCAGTCCAAGGGACTCTCAAGAGTCTTCTCCAATACGACACAGTTCAAAAGCATCAATTCTTCGGCGCTCAGCCTTCTTCACAGTCCAACTCTCACATCCATATATGACCACTGGAAAAACCATAGCCTTGACTAAACGGGCCTTTGTTGGCATAGTAATGTCTCTGCTTCTGAATATGCTATCTAGATTGGTCATAACTTTTCTTCCAAGGAGTAAGCATCTTTTAATTTCATGGCTGCAATCAACATCTGCAGTGATTTTGGAGCCCCCAAAAATAAAGTCTGACACTTTCCACTGTTTTCCCATCTTTTTCCCATAAAGTGATGGGACCAGATGCCATGATCTTCGTTTTCTGAATGTTGAGCTTTAAGACAACTTTTTCAGTCTCCTCTTTCACTTTCACCAAGAAGCTTTTTAGTTCCTCTTCACTTTCTGCCATAAGGAAAGTGGCATATCTGAGGTTATTGATATTTCTCCCTGCATCTTGATTCCAGCTTGTGCTTTTTCCAGCCCAGTGTTTCTCATGATGTACTCTGCATAGAAGTTAAATAAGTACCCAGCTATAAATCAGAGGTTCTGTTAGCACCTAATAAGGGTGAGCAAACTACATCCCACTTTCTGATCCAAACCAGCCTACTTTCTAATTTTTAAATAAAGTTTTATTGGAACACAGTCAAGCCCATTCTTTTATGTATTGTCTGTGGTTGTTTTGTGCTATAAATGCAGACTAGAGGAGTGATAACATAAACCATGTGACCTTCAAAGCCTAAGATATTTGTCATTTGGCTCTTAAAGTAATACTGATATCAGTAATAGCAATACGATATAGATATCATAAGTAAGGACACAGAAGATGACTTGAACAATCTTCAGGAGATTGGTAAATATGTACCACTGTATCCAACAATTGCAGAATGTACATCTTTTTTAATGTACTAGGAACATTTACCAAAATTGACCAACTCTTGGACCATGAAGCAACTCTCAACAAATTTCAGAAGATTAAATTCAGAGAATGGTCTTTGACCACAGGTAAGTTGTTAAATTATTCATATTTGTATAAAGAGTATTTATATTTGCATAAATAATTATACAATTATTAAATTGCAAATTTAAAAAAAACTAGAAAATCTCCAAATGTTAATGGGTCAAAATAAAAAATATTTTAAAATTTGTGATGAAAACTTGTGAGATGTCACAAAATCCATGTTTTGAAACTTAAGGCCTTATGGGACTATATCACATATATATTTCTTCATGTCATATCAAAGGACATAGCCTATGAAATTTAATGCCTCTGCTTGATTGAATTGTCTTAAATATAGAGGCAGTACTCTGCACATTGTGAGTGCTCAATAGTTGCTTTGATGAACTTTCAACATTAAAATAAGTCTTAATATTTTAGAAATTATAGTCATGCCTGAGAAATAACGGATTCCCTTTTGTAGATAAGGTAAAAGTCTTTATGCAAGGTTTTCTGAGTTGAACTGCAGATTTATGCAGATGATTTAACTGGGAATATAGATATCTTTGGTTTAATGCTTCAAAATGCTTGGCTCAGTGCAAAATGTAGACATGTTATAAAACAATGCTGGATGATAAACAGAGAGTGATCCTCCCCTAGCAATAAACTAACATCACGTATTAATTTCATAGAAACTCTTGGTGGAATTTTAGTCACATAACCACCAACTATGATTTTCCTACATTGTATTATACATACATTTGGGAAAATGACATACATAGGTATGCTTTATTACTACTTTAGCAGGATTGGAACAGTATATCAACTTTTATTCTGGTGGTCCTTTTATTAGCTTCTTACCACTTGATCAGCTGATATCACTAATAATAAATTTTTTTTTACAAACTAGAGTTTGCAAGTCCTGTCTTGAGACTATAATATTTCAAAAAACAGTCTAAGCTTTAGGGAAAAAACCAATTACAGAAAAGGCATTAAAAATGCCAAGCACCGGGCAGAAGCAATTCTGGATCAGTTTAAAAAAGTGATTGATGAAACCCTAATCCAAGCTGAAGGAACAGTTTCACGACAAGCTGTGACCATTCCACACACTTCATTAGCTGCCATAATTAGCCTGGTGTTTCAATTTGTTAGAACTGGTGGGGACAATTTTCCTCAGAATGCAAACATCAAAAAACAGGGTCCCTCAGACTTCAGAAGAGGCTGATGAGAGGCTTTTCTAGTCTCTGTTAACTAAAAGATTAATTATTGCTGATGGGAGGCTGTGCTGTGATTGTCACTCTGTCTATGTGCATTACTTTTAGCATTAGAGGAAAGATATGGCTGACACCGCACCACTCAATCAAGTAGCTTCACATTAGAGCACAAAGTCGGTTTTAATATCCAGGGTATTTTTGATTGATTTTTCTTCCTGTTTTCTGGGTCCAAGACTCACGCCTATTTACTTATATCAGAATTTGAAAATAGCCTCTAAAATATTGAAAATTTTGGTTCATGTGCTTGGTCTCAAGTCATGCCTTCTTTTTCGAACCACAGATCAGCTCAGAAGTGGCTTCATACAGTTCTACAATTGGACAGTGACAACTTTTAAGTGTGTTTATAAATTCTCTAAGACTGTGCATGTTTTAACCAACGTATTTTGCTGTTACTGTTCTATAGTCACTAAGTTGTGTCTGACTCTTTTGTGGCCCCATCAACTGCAGCCCACTAGGCTTCTCTGTCCATGGGATTTCCTAGGCAAGAGTATTGGAGTGGGTTGCATTTCCTAACCAACTTACAAAGCCATGTTAATTTTACCTACATTTATAAATATAGCACTATAATCTTATTCCTGGTTTAAAGAAATATACTGATTTCCCACAAAATAAATTCATGAAATCAAATTAAAACAGTGGTAGGAACAGGACGACTACTTCATTTATGCAGAACAAGTGATTTCCTTTGGTTCTTTGGCCATGGGCAAAGCTGACCCAGAGTCAAGAGTCTATACCTACACTGTCATTAAAAACTTCACCAAAGCCTTAGTTTAATCCCTTGGTATTATTATTTAATTATTTATAGTAAGATAAATTGATGCTTTTGAACTGTGGTTTGGAGAAGACTCTTGAGAGTCCCTTGGACTACAAGGAGATCCAACCAGTCCATCCGAAAGGAAATCAGTCCTGAATATTCATTGGAAGGACTGATGTTGAAGCTGAAGCTCCAATACTTTGGCCACCTGATGCAAAGAACTGACTTATTGGAAAAGACCCTGATGCTGGGAAAGATTGAAGGCACAAGGAGAAGCGGATGACAGAGGATGAGAGGGTTGTATGGCATCACTGATTCAATGAAAATGAGTTTGAGTAAACTCCAGGAGTTGGTGATGGATAGGGAGGCCTGGCGTGCTGCAGTCCATGGTTGCAAAGAGTCAGACACGACTGAGCAACTGAACTGAACTGAACTGAATTATATGTAAAAACCCCAAATTTCCACTTCATGTACCTTTTCTTTTAGATTCACTTCTTAGACCTAAAATGAGTGAACTGGGAGGAATGATTTAGTAGTTTAGTGGAGTGTGGAGGAACAACTAACGCCAAAGAACCTAGTGGTATTTTCAAATCCACTACATTGTAGGGAAAAAGTTTGAACATGAAAAAGCACAACAACATCAGATAAAAATGCTTGCTTGAGTTTCCAGAACCAAATTCTCCACAGGTTCCATTAAAATGAAGTTCCTCGTTAGACTAAATATTTGCTTAGCTATGTCATTTAGACCTGCACAGTCCAATAGAAATACAATGTGGGCCATGGATGTCATTTATGTCTAGTAGCCATATTAGAAATAATAACAAGATATAAGTGAAATTAATTATATAGCAATAAAAAATTTAAGCTAATATGTCTAAACAGTATACCTATGTCATTAAAATATGAATATTTTATTTATAAAAATATGAATATTTTACCTTTTTTACACTACATCTTTGAAATCCAGGGTCTTTTAGACTTACAGGACATCTCAAATTAGAGAGGCTACATCTCAAGTGCTTAACAGCTACACAGCTATCATACTGAACAATATAAATTTACAGCTTGTGGGGCTTACTTTCTCAGAGAGTAGTTCTCCTGCTCTTTAGTGAACAGAGCAATTCTGGAGTTCTGTGGAATTACACAGACAACACGTAGATCTATATGAACAGAACCAATAGCAGCTGAATCAATTCTTTACAGTGAAGAGTAAAAGTCCTTCTAACTTAATAAATGCACACCGCTGAAATGCATATAGATTATAAGAATTCTAACAATCAGTGAAGATAATGTAAGACTTAAGAAATAGTCTTAAGAATAGGCCATGCACATGACAGAGATCCAGAATAGACACACACAAGGCCGAAAAGGTAATGCCCATTACTTGGGTAGGGATGTATACTTATAATAAGATCCACACCGGAATGAGAGCTGAAATTCTGCCAGCATGCATCAGTATGGGTATACTTGTTATTAACACATTTTAGAAGTGCTTTCACAGTTTTCATATCTGTTAGTAAATGGTTACAAACCCAAGCACTACCTCAAACCTCCTTCAAAATCCAGCAGTTAAATAGTACTATATGCCCCAGCAGAAAGCCATAGGATTATTGTCCATTTTGATTGTTGAATGTCTGTGAAGTATAGCTAGGAAATAAATTCATTACTCATGCCTATAATACATACACAATTAGCTAAGCATATTGAACACAATTATTTATCCAGTAAATCTGTGGCTAATTCAGCCATATTGTTGTTTTTGATCTACTCATCAAATCGCTTTTTTAAAATTTTTTAATTGGAGGGAAATTGCTTCTCTTTAAACCCTCAGAAAATATACTCAGAAACAAAATATCTAAATTTAGTAGCTCTAAACAGTCACAAATGCCATAAGGAAACTAAGCTCAGCAGAGTCTTTCAAGCCATTTGCTACTCAAAAGGTATTACAAAGATTATTTCTTTTTGGGTATTGCAGTGTGGAGTAGCTTTTACTTCCATAATTCTAAATCTCTATTACTTAGACTTGATTTAATTTTTAAACAGTGGAGGATATACCCAAAATAACACCTGTAGTTATACATAATATTCAAAATTGTGTTGAAGCATTCATCTTAATATCATACCATAAAGAGACAGAGTCTTGAGGTTTAGATTATAAAACAGCACAGTAAATCAACAACCTCTAGAGCAGTGAAGTTGTCACCATTAAAAACATGAAGTAAATTCAGCTGAGCACTTCTGCCATTTGTGAAAGTACTTCAGAGGATGGGGCTCTTTGTCACAAAGTTGGGTTGATTTGAGAAGTTATAAATTAGCCAAACTGTTATTGGCTCCATCCAAAGACTTTGCCTGGAGTCATCTCCTAATGCACACATGAAGAAGCCACATAGTACAGAGGAGAAATCAGGTAGCATGAGAATAAGCGCTGTTGATTTATGACTTAGAACATCAAAGAAATACTTCATCCTCTCCCAAATAGTTGATATTTTCTAACAAGTCACAGAGTAAACCACTGAGGCAACGTTTCCTTTGTGTGACCCAAGATGTTTCTGAGAGCAATCAACTGATGAATCCGATCTAGTATGTTCCTACTGACAAAAGACAGAAAAGCTTCTGTGAGTCCTTTTCAGAAACCAGGTAGACTGCTTCCTGTCTTCAAGATGATTAACATTTCTTTTGTTGACCATAACTTCAATTGGAAGGAAAATCTAAAGCTTCACAACTAGGTACTCTATCTGCAATCTTTGGAAACATATCTCATCTTACTATTTGATGAAAAGAGTTCCATGTATCCTCTCGATCACTTCCTACATGAGCATGAATTACTGCCAAAGATGCTACCTCCAAATCTGGAAATGGAGGCATCTATACTCCTTTTCAGTAGTCAACTTCAGAGAATTTTCATGAGAAAATGCAAACAGGGTAGAAAATAAAGTGTCCTGAAGATAGAGTTGACTTTAAGTAGATGCTTCAAAATATCTGAGAGAAATAGGAAGCCCTGGTTAGAGCAATATGATAAGGAATACAGTAGGTTTGTAATTACTTAGGTAATTGGATTATTATTATTATTCAACACACTGCTGCCGTAGTATGTATGGTGCTGGAAAGTCATGGCTTCTTTAGAACACACCTTTTCTCTGGAAAATAAGATTAAAGGAAGATAATTATGCTTACTCTCTAATTCCAGGTGAAGTACTTTTGCAGGCTGAAGTGGAAAATGACAATTTATTTCTGTATAGGGAGAAATCTCTGAATACCCATGAACAATACAAATTTCTGTTGAAGTTCACTTCTGCTTCAGTGTCCCTAAAATGACACAAGGATCCATGGCTTTTGGTTATCGCAGAGTATGTCAATAAGGAAGACTCCAAAACACATAACCTCAATGGTTGAAGGACAAAGGAGTTGAAATGGCATGAGTTCAATCTCTAGAATCTCTATAGATTCTCAGAAAGCTTTCATATTCTTTTACTTCAACCTTTGTTCTCTGACAGAGCAAATTATTACCATCCTGACTCCATTTGCTACATATACCTAGGTAAATTATTTTTAACATTTGTTGTCATTAGAACAAAAAGTTTAAATGAAATTAATTTCAAAGATAAAAATACTGCCATACTAAAGTCTACCCTAACATTTCAATGTTTTAACTCAAGTATTAATAAAAATATAGTAGTGTTTTTATTGAAATTTACTTCTATAAAATTTCATTTCTTTACTTGAAAATTTTATGTTCATTTCCACATTTTTATAAAATACACATTTGAGAGTAATAGTTGTAAACAAAACTTTACTTTCACTTATTCTGTGAAGGAAATTGGTTTTCAATGACACAAAATGATGGCATGCAAGTGTTGTGTACACTGTATATTTGTACTTTCTTCTGGAGAGAAGGTCCATAGCTTCAATTAGATTCTCTGGAGTCAGAGATCAAAAAGGGTACCAATATTAGCTTGAAGCCTTAATATCATTTCTGAATAATGTAGAGTCTCCAGAATTAAACTTAAAACCTGCTTTGCTACTCTATATTTTATTTATTTTTTATAGAAACATAGTTGACATGCAGTATTATGTTAGTTTCAGATGTACTACATAGCAATTTGAAATTTGGATAAATTATTAAATAATCGATGTGATAAGTCTACCAACCACCTGTCCCCATACAAAGTTACTACAATATTATTGATCATATTCCTTATGATACATTATGTCTCTGTGACTTATGCATTTTATAACTGGAGATTTTTATTTCTTAATTCCCTTCACCTGTTTTGCCCTGGATTCATATGGCAGTTTTATTTTTGATTTTTTGAATTAGAAACAAATTTCCATAGTGATTGCACCAATTTACAAGCCCATCAGGGTTCTCTTTTCTCCAAGTTCTCACCAACACTTGTTATTTGTTATCCTGTTGATGACAGTCATTCTGCCAAGTGTGAGGTGGTATCTCAGTGTGATTTTAATTTTCAAGTCATTTCCCTGATGATTAGTGAACATCTCATGTGTCTGCTGGCCATTTATATATTCTCGTTGGAAAAATATCTATTCAGGTCCTCAGCCCAATTTTAAATTAGATTGTTTTTCTGATGTTGAGTTGTATGCGTTCTTTGTATATTTTGGATACTAATCCCTTACTGGATATATATTTGCAAATGTCTTCTCCCATTCAGTAGGCTGTCTTTTTGTTTGGTTGATAATTTCCTTCACTGTGCAAAAACTTTTAAAATTTGATGTAGTGCCATTTGCTTTACTTTTCATTTGTTTTCTTTGTTTGAGGAAACAGATTCAAAAAATATGGCTAAGATTGTACAAAAGTGAAGTCATTCAGTCGTGTCCTCTGACTCTTTGTGACCCCATGGACTGTAGCCCACCAGGTTCCTCCGTCCATGGGATTTCCCAGGCAAGAATACTGGAGCAGGTTTCCATTTCCTTCTCCAGGAGATCTTCCTGACCCAGGGATTGAACCTGGGTCTCCCACATTGTGGGCAGATGCTTTACCACAAAAAGCACACATTGAAAGGATCGTATGCCATGCTCAGGTAGGATATATCCCAGGGATGCATGGATGATTCAATATTCACAATTCAATCAATGTGATACATCATATCAAGAAATTGAAGAATAAAAATCATGATCATATCAATAGAAGTGCCTTTATTCAACATAAGCCATAGAAATCAGAGAAGAAAAAGAAATAGAGGAAACCCAAATTAGAAAGAAAGAAAACTTTCAATGTTTTCAGGTGAATATGATACTACATACAGAAAATTGTGAAAATGCTACCAAAATATTAATAGAACTAATAAATGAATTCAATAAAGTTTCATAACACAAAATTAATAAACAGAAATCTTGCATTTCTATACAGTAATAACAAACTTTCAGAGAAATTAAGAAAATAATTCCACTTACAATTACATGAAAAAGAATAAAATATTGAGAATAAATCTAACCAAAATGTTAAGAAACTTGCACTCTGAAAACTATAACACACTGATAAAAGATATTGAAGACAACACAAACAAGTGGAAAGATATCGCTCATGGACTGGAAGAATTATTATTGTTCAAATGGTCATAGTACCCAAAGTAACTGACAGATTCAATGCAATCTCCATCAAAATACCAAAGGCATTTTTCAAAGAACTAGAACAAATAATTTAAATATTGCATGGAAACACAAAGACCCTGACTAGCCAAAGCAATCTTGAGAAAGAACAAAACTGGAGGTATCACATTTCCTGACTTCTATACTGAAAGCTACAGTAATCGGAACAGTATATTATTGTCACAAAAGGAGACATAAAGATATAAAGAACAGAGAATTCACAAATAAGCCATGCTTATATGGTAAATTAATCTATGACAAAGAAAAAAAAGAATATGCAATGGGGAAAAGAGAGCCGCTTCAATTAAGGTGTTGGCAAAACTGAACAGCTACATGTGAAAGAATAATACTTGTATCTCACACCATATACAAAAATACAAAATGGATTAAAGAGTTAAATGTAAGACCAAAAACTACAAAATTCCACTCTATGTTTTAAATCAAACTTCCCACATAAAATAAGTACAAGAAGTGAGATCAGCAAAATTATTTCTTACAAATGAAAATAAAACCAAATGATTCAGTGGGGGAAAAGAGTGACTTGACTTACATTAGTCATCTTTGGAGTGTAGGTAATCAAGACTTGAGCACAAATGGCCAAGTTGACAATCATGTAACATACACTTGTAATGGATTCTTTGCCTTGCATTATTCTTGTTAATTATACTTCCATAGAGAAAACCATCATAGCATAGAACATCATTATATATAAGTTTCAATACAAGAGAGCTAGTTCTTCATTTATTTCCCTTTCCCATCTCATCTAATGATGTCTTTTCTGAATGTGGGTGTGTGTTCATAGTTGTGAAGAAAAGAACTAGTGAGCTCAACAGGACAAAGACAAACCTTGAGTACATACTGCAGACATACTTCAGTTAATGTGTTCATAGCTAACTGACTATAACTTTAAAAATAAATACGTAAATAAAGTAAAATAAAAACAAATATACTGTAATCTCCTATGGTTCATAATATATGATAATGATGAAAACAGTTATTTATCTACCACAATTTAAACATGTATAAATTTTGTTTCAGTTCGGTTCAGTTCAGTAGCTCAGTCGTGTCTGACTCTTTGCAACCCATGAATCTCAGCATGCCAGGCCTCCCTGTCCATCACCATCTCCTGGAGTTCACTCAGACTCACATCCATCAGTGATGTCATCGAGCCATCTCATCCTCGGTTGTCCCCTTCTCCTCCTGCCCCTAATCCCTCCCAGCATCAGAGTCTTTTCCAATGAGTCAACTCTTCACATGAGGTGGCCAAACTACTGGAGTTTCAGCTTCAGCATCATTCTCTCCAAAGAAATCCCAGGGCTGATCTCCTTCAGAATGGACTGGTTGGATCTCCTTGCACTCCAAGGGATTCTCAAGAGTCTTCTCCAACACCACAGTTCAAAAGCATCAATTCTTCGGTGCTCAGCTTTCTTCACAGTCCAACTCTCACGTCCATACATGACCACTTCCCTGGTGGCTCAGAGGTTAAAGCGTCTGCCTCCAATGCGGGAGACCCAGGTTCGATCCCTGGGTCGGGAAGATCCTCTGGAGAAGGAAATGGCAATCCACTCCGGTATTCTTGCCTGGAGAATCCCATGGACAGAGGAGCTTGGTGGGCTACAGTCCACAGGTCGCAAAGAGTCGGACACGACTGAGCGAATTCACCTCACCTCACCTTGAATATGCTATCTAGGTTGGTCATAACTTCTGTTCCAAGGAGTAAGTGTCTTTTAATTTCATGGCTGCAGTCACCATCTGCAGTGATTTTGGAGCCCCCCAAAAATAAAGTCTGACACTGTTTCCATATATAAAAGATAGGAGATATTTGCAAAAGAGCATCTTTCTTTGTTTTCTAATAATAGATTTTACAAGGGCAGTATTTTAAGCTATACTGCACCCTACAAATACAAAGAAGCTTTCTGGAAAGTGCACTTTATTTTTATGTTAGCATGTCATCAAAAATAAACCCTTCAATCTACCACTGATTATTTTAATGCTACTAAGTCATAGATTTATATGAATAGAGTAGTTACATTCTGAAATGATTTTCTTCATAGAACACCAGATACTTAACATTTGATATCTGAAAATATTCCAATCTGACAATTCATGCAACTTCAGATCCTTTGTTATTTGAGGCATTAACATCTATTGTAGATTGGTAATGTGAGAATTAGAAAGTTGAAGCATGGGAAATGTTATCAGTAATGTTTGGGGATAAAAAGCAAAAGTATATGTGTCAGCTACCAAAATATCTAATATATTTTCTCAATATCTTTTTCTGGGGTATTTTTAGAATTTTTATTTTGAAATTTAAGTAATACATGCCATGAATATGGAAACTTACTTTCAAAACTAAGTACACTAAAATTTTACATATAGCATTTTGAACACTTAATTATGCTATTAGTACTTGAAAGTATATTCATGCTTGCAGATTAGATTGCTTCCACCCTGACACACTATTTATTTGATATAAAAACATAAATAACAGATATTTCTGAATTCAATTAGAAAAACAATATGCAGTGTCTCAACAATATGCAAAGCTTCAAAGAAGTGCAACTTCAATTCAAATACTTTTTTAAAAAAATAGAATTCTGAAAAAATACTTCAAATTTTTCATGGTTTATAAGCTTTCACAATATAAATGAGTTTCTATGGAGTATGCTCACAAAGTGGAAGTCATTTTCTTAACATATTATATACATGACATAAAGTGAAGGAAATACATATACAGTGAATGCTAGTGCTCTTCATTATCTCTATAAGAAAAGCGAACATGGCACTAGGTTAGTGAGCTACAAAGAGACTTGCACAGACACCCTTCCAGTCCAGTCTTCTCATGACAAATAATCAGACAAATAACAAAAACACATTCAGAAAGAATATTTAATAAAACAAATAAAATGCTGACTATATACACAAAAATTGTATTTTATTTACCATAAGAACATTTTGGACTAGGACGTAATTTTTATATCATGGCTTAATTCTTAAAATACCAAACTTGCCAGTCATACATAACTTCACTTGGGAGAGTCAATGTCATTGAAGAAAATCTTTCCTAAGGAAGAGAGGGATAAAACTAGGAAGTCTCTGAATTATTTGACAAAAGTTGAGTGAGTCCTGGGTGAAAGGAATTTAAAAGAAACCAGGTGTCAGGGAGAAAACGAAGAGTTCTGCACTAACTATAATAAGTGTGAGTTCTCTTTGGATAAGCAGAGAAAATAACTGAAAAAGTAATACAGTAACATTTTTTTCTCTAATGCTGCTTCCAAACAAGTTACATGATTAAATGAGGAAGGTAGAGAGAGCAAGCCATTTATAATACAACAGACAAATGACAATGCATTGCTAGTTAGACAACATAATAAGTACCATCTAATTTTCTCTTTAAAATCCATTTATTCTTCAAAACCCTAGATCATCATCAAGGGACTATATTTTCCAATTGAGGGATTACAGAGGAGGAAAATTACATTTTATTAAATATTCCAATTTTTGTGAGCAAAATCTTTGCAAATTGCTCTTGGAATAAATATAATAAAAAAAGTTAAGTATCTTCACTTGTATCTTCACAAACATCATGTGAAATATTTTCACTACTTTTGTACCTCAGAGTCTTTCATTGATATCCTTAAAGTCAGTTGCTGCCCAGATTATCAAGTTATCACTTTTTAGTCATCTGAAATTGTGGTTGTTAATATGTTAACATGCTAACAGATGTAAAATTTTCCCTAATAGTTTACAACCTTATCATAACCACCTAAAAAGTAACTCACAAATTAATCCAGAGTTAATAATGCAAATATCAATCTGGCACTTCTATAATAGAATTCACAAACTGTGGCCTTCTCAAAAGAAGTCTGGGAGTATGGTTTCCAGCATCTTGTTAGGATAAATATGAATGTTTATATAACTCCATGAAGAATGCTTTTAGGATAAATTATATTGCATTTAGGTATAATTTGGAAAATATGCAGTTAAATATGTTAAGAGAAATTAATTTTTCTCTTAATTAATTTTTTCTCTTAATTTTCTCTCCCCAACAATGATTTTCACAATGGAACAATTTCTTTAAATGAATTCTCAAGCAGGAAATCTGGTCTGTGAAATCCACGAGTAGAGTTCCATGCACTCCTTGACAACATTACATAAGTGATATGTAGTGATAAGGAATCACACAATTAAGAGAAGTATTTGACTTCTCCTTTATTTTTGTGGTATGTGTTGCTGTTGGTTCCCTTTGCCATTTTATAAGACTTAAAGACATTTTTTAAGCACCAATTTGGAAATTTACCAAATTTTTTAAAAAAATACTATTTTATAGTGATGTAAAGTCAATTCAAAGATACAAAAAAACATAAAATGTTATCTGTAAGTTTAAAATCATTTTGATGGAAGCTTTCACATATTTGTCTCAGTGTAACACAAGTTAGATGTTTGATATACTTAAACTTCAATATTTAATTTGTATAATATTAAAACATGTAGTATAGGAAATAAATTTAAATTAATAAAAACCAAATTAATCTTTTAATTATCTAGGACTCAGTCAATTTATTAATGTTAGTTTACTATTACTTTCTTCTCTTGGGATTCCCTGGTAGCTCAGCTGGTAAAGAATCCACTTGCAATGCAGGAGATCCCGGCTTGATTCCTGGGTTGGGAAGATCCCCTGGAGAAGGAAACAGCTACCCACTCCAGTATTCTGGCCAGGAGAATTCCATGGACTGTATAGAATCAGACACAACTGAAGCAACTTTCACTTTCTTTTAACTAATTTTTATTGGAGTACAGTTGCTTTACAATGTTGTGTTAGTTTCTACTGTACAGCAAAGTGAATCAGCTATGCATATATATATCCCCTCTTTTTTGGATTTCCTTCATTTCAGTCAGCAGAGAACACTGAGTAGAGTTCCCTGAGCACTGATACTATCCCTGAGGTGTTGGATAGCATCTTACCCACAGTAGCACTTGTTTCAAAATTGGAGATAATCCCTTCAAACCCTGCTACTTGCTTTATCAACTAAGTTGATGTCACACTCTATTGATACATCCTTAGTCATTTCAATAATTCTACATACCACCTTCATCAGGAGTACTTCTCATCTCAAGAAACCACTTTCTTTACTCAGCCCTTAGAGGAAACTCCTTATTCATTCAAGTTTATCAAGAGATGGCAGCAATTTAGTCTTTAGGCTCCACTTCTTCAGGCTCCACTTCCAAGGCTAGTTCTCTTGCTACCTGAAGTGACTTCCTGCACTGAATTCTTGATACCTCAAAGGTATCCACAAGAGCTGGAATCAATTTTTGCCAAACTCTTGATAATGTTGATATTTAAACTTCTTCCCATGAGTCACAAATGTTCTTAATGGCTCCTAGAATAGTGAATCCTTTCCAGAATGTTTTCAATTGACATTGCGCAGATCCACCAGAAGAATCACTATCTATGGCAGTGATAGCCATACAAAATGATTTCCTAAATAATAAAACTTGAAAATCAAAATTAGTTCATGGGCTGCAGAATGAATGTTGTGTTAGCAGGCATGAAAATGATATTAATCCATTGTACATTTCTGTCAGATCTTTTATATGACCAGGTATGTTGTCAATAAGCAATAATTCTTTTTTCAATATACTGTTAACATTTATTTCTCATCATCCCATGGAATACAGTCACAACATGGAAACTTCTTGGGAGCTCCTCTGTGTTGACCATGTCATATTTCAGCCAAGAAAGATCCAAGTAGTTTGGTTTCTGATCCCCCTGTATAACCACCCTCAACTCGCCACTGCCAATTAAGCCCCTTCCAACTACTACAAAACGATAAGACTTTTTTCAAAATAAAACCACTACTGGTTTTCAAAGAAAAAATTCCACCATTGGATATGAAAAGAACATTACCAGGATTTGATTTCCTTTCTCGATGGATAAATTTATGATCCTATGAGTTAGGAAAAACTACTTTTAATGAATCCTCTGGTTATTAGAGTTTGGGTGACATACAAAGTGATGAGTAAAGTATGTCTCTATGTTTCAATGAGCAGCAATATTTTGAAAGGAGATTTTTTTTTTCTGAGGATAGGCCTCAAGAGTGGGCTTAAGCTACTCAGTAAACCATGCTGTAAACAGATGTGCTGTCAACCAGGCTTTGCTGTTCCATCTACAGAGCATAGGCCGAGTTGACTAGCATAACTCTTAATGGTCCTGGGATTTTCAGACTGATAAACGAGCACTGGCTTCAACTCAGTCACCGATTGCATTAGCACCTAACGAGAGAGTCTACCTGACCTCTGAAACTCAGCAACAGGCAGTGACTTCTCCTCTCAAGCTATGAAAGTCCCTGGTGGCATTTTCTTCCACTATAAGTCTGCCTTATTTACACTGAAATTTTGTTGCTTAGTGTAGCCATCCTTATTATTTTAGAGAGATCTTCTTGACAACTTGCTGCAGCTTCTGTTAATATATTAGCACTTGGCAGCTTCACCTTGCATTTTTTATGTTATGGATATGGCTTCTTTCTTTAGACTTCATGAACCAGTCTCTGCTACCTACAAACTTTTCTTCTGCAGCTTTCTCACCTCTCTCAGCCTTCATATAACTGAAGAGAGTTAGGAAATTGCTCTGGATTAGGCTTTGGCTTAAGGGAATGTGGCAGCAGTTTGATCCTCTATCCAGATTAGTAAAACATTCTCCATATAGGCCATAAGGCTGTTTCTATATGAACTAGAGCAGCACTTTTAATTTTTTTCAAGAACTTTTCCTCTGCATTCACAACTTGGCTAACTGGTTCACGAGGCCTAGGTTTCAGCCTATCTTGGCTTTAGACATGCTTTCCTCTTTAACTTTAACCCTTTCTTGCTTTTGATTTAAAGTGAGAAACGTATGATTCTTCCTTTAGAACATTTAGAGACAATTGTAAGGTTATTAATTGATTGATTTCAATATTTTTGTGTCTCAAGGAATAGGAATGCCAGAGGACAGGGAGAAAAATGGGGAATGACCAGTCAGTGGAGCAGTCAGAACACACACAACATTTATCAATTAAGTTCATTGTCTTACATTAGTATGGTTTCTGGGGCCCCAAAACAATAAAATAGTAACATCAAAAATCATTGATCATAGAATAACCATCAGTTCAGTTCAGTTCAGTCGCTCAGTCATGTCCAACTCTTTGCGACCCCATGAATCGCAGCACACCAGGCCTCCNGGGGAGGACTTACAAATAGCTGTGAAAAGAAGAGAGATGAAAAGCAAAGTAGAATGAAAGATATAAGCATCTGAATGCAGAGTTCCAAAGAATAGCAAGAAGAGATAAGAAAGCCTTCTTCAGTGATCAATGCAAAGAAATAGAATAACAATAAATATATAGTAATAATAATAATAAAGTTTGAAATATGGTGATATTTACCAAAATGTGGCACAGAAACATGAAGTGAGCAATGCCGCTGGGAAAATGGGGCTGATAAATTTGTTCAATGAAGGGTTGCCACAAGCCTTCAATTTGTTTTTTAAAAAACTGCAATATCCAAGAATTATGATGTGGCAAAGTACAATAAAATGACCTACGCCTATAGCTTTTACTATAATGTCAATATGTGAAAATAGGGCTAATAATGGTTAAATTTTAAATGATACAGAGAGTATTAGAGATTTAGAAGATCATTATAACATAAGTGGTCAAAATACATTAATGAAATAGAAATACTATTGTATTTATGATACAATAAATATCAATACAATAAACATAAATACAATAACAGCTAAATGTACAGTATTTACTTTGTTGGGTATTTTTCTAAGTAATTAATATGAGTTCCTAATTCAGTCATCATAACATAACATCATAACACAACAGTCATCCATAACAGTTTAAGGAAGGTAAAATAGTTCCCCTTTCCAAAGATGAGAAAACTCAGATACAGAGAATTTAAATAAACTGTTCAAAATCAGGCATATAAGCAGTCACTTGAAACTAGAAAATCTGGGACCAGAATAATCTGATGGAGCTGGTGTCTTTATTAGAAGAGGGAGGGACACCAACCACAACACTCTCGCTCCCTGGATGCACACCGAAGATGCCGTGAGGACACCACAGGAGGAGAGCCAGCAAGCGGGCCTCACCAGAAACCAACCCTGAGAGCACTTTGATCTTGGACTTCTGGCCCTCTGGATTATGAAAAACAAATACAACCCACCAGGTCTGTGGTATTTTGTTATGGCAACCTGAGTGGACCAACATAGTAACAAAAGTACATATGAGAAAAAAAAAAGGACATATGAAGAACACAAAAGACTGTATGACAATAAGAGTGTGTTAGAAAATGAACGGAAAAAAAAGAGCTTTTCACAATCACAATAAAATATGTTTCTTAGGAATAAGTCTAATAATAAACGTGTAGAATCCATGTGAGAAAACAACTTCTGTTGAGAGATGTGTGCTCTTAGATAAGAAAGTTCAACTTCATTAAAATCAAGGAAATGCTAACTAAAATGTAACATTACATCTATCCAATTGGCAAAAAATTTTAAGGTTGACAATAATAAATAATGGAGGGACTACTGTAGTGTCACTATTGTAAACTAAATCTGAACAGTTCTTTGTAAAATATAATCTTATGGAACAAATTTGAAAATGTATTCAATATATATCCTATAATCAGTAATACATTTCTCTCATGTGAACCAGGAGATTTGATGTGACATAACAGTCACATCAAAATGGTTGATTAGAGCAGCTGCAAATAATGCATATTTTTCTCCATTTAAAATGGATAAATTGTGGCAACTCATATGTGGAATACTTTACAAGAGTGAGGTGAAGTTACTCAGTCGTGTCCGACTCTTTGTGACCCCATAGACTGTAGCCTATCAGGCTCCTCTGTCCATGGGATTTTCCAGGCAAGAGTGCTGGAGTGAATTGCCATTTCCTTCTCCAGGGGATCTTCCCGACCCAGGAATCGAACCTGGGTCTCCCGCATTGCAGGCAGACGCTTTACCGTCTGAGCCACCTGGAAAAAATTAAATGCAAGTAAAGAGCTTCCCTTGTGGTTCAGCTGGTAAAGAATCCGCTGCAAGGTGGGAGACCTGGGTTCTATCCATGGGTTGGGAAGATGCCTTGGAGAAGGGAAAGGCTACCCACTCCAGTATGCTGGCCTGGAGAATTCCATGGTCTGTATAGTCCAGGAGGTTGCAGAGAGTCGGACACGACTGAGCGACTTTCACTTTCACTATACATGGTAAGAGGGCTTACCAGGTGGTGCTAGTGGTAAAGAATCCGCCTGCTAATGCAGGGGACATAAAACATGGGTTTGATCCCTGAGTGGAGAAGATTCCCTGGAGGAGGGCATGGCCCCCACTCCAGTATTCTTGCTTGGAGAATCCAAGGGACAGCGAAGCCTTCTACAGTCCATAGGGTCACAAAGAATCAGACATGACTGAAGCAACTTAGCATGCATACACAGTAAGTGTGTGGTATAGAAAGCAGTTTGAAAAATACACATGATTTGATTTACACATTTATACAAATACATTTACATAAAATGCCCAAGATATGCAAAACTAGCTATTGCTCAGGATTACAAATATGTAATAAAAGCATAAAAGCAAAGGAAGTATTTAAAATTCAGGATAGCAGATTTCTCTCGTTGGAAACAGAAAAGATGGAATCACTGAGAATACCACACAAGACTTCTAAATAGCAGGAATGTCTTCTCTCTAAGCCAGGTACAGATTTCATTCATTTATTATTTTATAAATAATATTCTGGTATTCTGTTATCATCTTGACACATAATAAAGATATTTTTTAAATGTAAAAGCTATTATGTATAAAATAAGCTATAAAGTTATACTGTACAACACAGGAAAAATAGCCAATATTCTACAATAACTATAAATAGAGCACAACCTTTAAAAATTGTGAGTCACTATGCTGTACACTTGTAACTTATATAATACTGTACATCAACTACAACTTTTAAGAAAAGCCATAAAAGCAAAAAAAAGAAAATTCAACCGAATAAAACATATATATAACATACAAAAGTTTGGTGCATTCAAGAACAGAGTTAATATAAAATAATAAAGATTCTGCAAAAATTTCACAGCAAATTAAAAATGAACTAAATGAAGTACATAATAATAGAACCAATCCCCTTTAAAATAATTCCACAGAATTAACCATTTGTTATTATATCTAGCAAAAATATTTCCAATATTTGAGATAAAGTATCAGTACTTTCAGAAAACTGGAGGTTTTAAGAAACCTATGACCTAGAAATTCTAGATAAAAGATGTTAAGATCTTTTTAATGCATAAATGACCTGGGGAAAGATTAAGGGGATTCCTTGGAAGAACGAACTGACAAGAAAGTTCTTCCAGTGAGCGAGATAGTCAGCTTATGTCACATGGTATATACACATCCGTAGCGTTCCAGAGTCTGGGCATAATATGGCACATGGTCAAGAAATAGACATCTGGGCTTTGGGAACAGCAAGAGGTTAGACCAGAGAACACGGTATGAAATCCAGCATTCCTGAAAAATAATATTCTCAGTAGATGAAGTAGAAAAAGGGAGACTTTGAGCATATATAACCATCTCACCCTTGGATCTGAGTTGAGTGGAAAAAAGTAAATAAGTTCAGGAATCACATTGAGATTAAAAACTTTCAGAAAGAAAATATATAGGCAAGCTGCAACTCCCCTAGCTGTCAAAGATGGTGCCCTACAGCACAGGGCACAGCTGCACAACGCGGGCAAGCATCTTACCCAGGGTGATGTGGGCTTTACAGACCTCAGAGGAAACCTTCGCCACAGTCTCTCTTGGGCTGTACAGTTATTAATCTAATGGAGCGATCTCTCAATCTCAGACTTTATTGTAGTCACAAAATAAATTTTTTTTAAAAAACCGTTTACCATGGTTCTTATAAAAATGTGTTACATTACTCAAAGGTTTTTATTTTTATTTTATTTTATTTTATTTATTTGCTCATCACTCAAAGGTAATTATTTTAGACTCAAACACAAATTGAGTACTTAGGTTGATGTTGTTTAATTGCTAAGTTGTGTTTGGCTCTTTGCAACACCATGGACTGTAGCCAGACAGGCTCCTCTATTCATGGAATTTTCCAGGTAAGAATACTAGAGTGGGTTGCCATGCCCTCCTCCAGAGGATCTTCCTGATCCAGGGACTGAACCCGCATCTCCTTCACTGGCAGGCAGATTCTTTACTGCTGAGTCACCTGGGAAGCCGACTTAGGTTAATAATTACAGACTAATATGGTCGGTTCTAATCTACTGAAAATCTTGGAAACATCATTGCATATATTAATATCATATTTATTCATGAGTTAAAATTAAAATCAGAAACTCTTGAACTCATTTTTAAGACTATAATTAAAATTTCCACACAATGTAACAAACCTATCTGAAACAAAATATTGATGAAAAAGCTAAGGAAGTATAAATTTATGCATCTCAACACTACATATCCAAACTATTCTATTGGTTAAACACTATTTTTCAATATAGTATAACACAATAGTGGTTCTGTCCTAAAGGCATAATAAATTAGAGTACGTGCAAAAATGTATGCATATTTAAATGCACAATACATTATAATAAAAAATTGTTATAAGCTTATATTTTCCCTGATGGTTGCTGACCTCTGGAATTCAGGTACAAAGATAGAGGGAGAACGCTGAAGAACTTTAGTCCCAGATATACCATCAGAGAGGCAGAAAAAGCATTTAAACTGAATATTTGATTATTGAAGACCACCCCTCTAAGCAAAATATTTTCCCTCAATTACACTTAATTATTTAATTGTTTACATTTACTAATGAAACGAAACAACACAAAACAAACAACTGTCGGGGGCTGTTTTCAGCAGACACATAATCATCCATCAGCGTGTACAGAAAGATTCTTAAAATTATATGAAGCTGGTCTGTTTAAAGAGAAAGGCATATTTTATCCCAATCAATGCATAAGAGTAAAATTATCCATAACTGAGGCATGTTTCTCTGATGTACAGTTCAGCTGTAATGATCCCCACACACTGCTCTTGCACATCAATTATGATAATCATAATCACGGTCGTTGAGCTGGGTGTTCATTATTATCAGGATGCTGGTGACAGCAGATTCAATCACCGGGTGCTATGGGCAAGCAGTCACAGTCCCACCCAAGTTTCTGCAGACAGCGACGTGCCACATTAAATCTATGATGTGTTCCACATCCCACTCCATTCCGAACGCCGTCGACGGTAAAGGTCAACTTTATGTTCTGTGCAATATGCTTAGGCTCTCTAAATTAATTCTTTGGAGTACTAGATATTTTTATGCTTTGTAGCTTATAAAATTCTGTTTAGGACCAAAATGCATGTGAAAATAACACAAAAGGGCTGATCTACTGCTGTATTCACCTATAATAAGGCATAGGAGGAGAAGCTCTGTCAACATGAACCATCTTAAAAGTCTCTTCTTGAATTTTGCAAATACGGGAAAACATGAAGTGGTTCTATTATAGTCAGTTGTCCAAAATGCATATGAAACTCATTCTTATTCAGATAAAGGCCTGAGACTATCATTTCTGCTTCAGTAAATATGAACATGTTTGGATGTTTTGACAATCAAAAGAATGTTTTTAGTAGACAATTTTTTCTTGACCAACTCTTTTAGACCTAGTCAGATAGATGAAATTAATGGTGACTGATAGATTCTCCTTATTTAATTTCATTTCTCTTTCAGATATTGAGATCAGCACAACAAAGAATTTATAAATACAAAGTCTTTAGGTGAACTTATAAAAAGTTTGACCATTTAAGACACAGACCTAGAATCTAACAATTAACTTGGAGCATTTTACAGTTAGATAAAAGAAATATAAGTAAGTTATATGATATGTATACTTTATTATTGATTTCCATCAATTCAAAAGATGATATATATTATTTTTCATTATTGATTTTCAAACTGTCAGGAAAATTATATTATTTGCTCTTAATCTGCTGACTTTGTGATGTCTTTATATACTGTTCATGTTAATAGCATTAAAATAAAACAAAAATATTAAATACTATCTATTAGCTGATTTAAAGTGAATATGATTAGAGAAAAAATAATTTTACTTTTCTCTCAATGTATACCCTTTATCTTAGTTGTATAACGAATGGCCTGACAGTTACAATCTCCATGCTTAAAGAAAACAAAAGAGAAAAAAATTCTCCAGGCAGACAAACTTAAAACATGATGCAAAGAGTGGAGAACAGGAAGCAAATGTATTTGTTTCTTAATTTCAGTAAATCTAATGCATTCAACAAAATCTTATGTGTATTTAAATATTTGTAAATAGTCCATCTTCCAATAGAAGCAGCATAAAACTACACCAGTCTCTTCCCTCTTCAACATTTTGAACTCAACAACTCACTAAAACAATCCTCATCTACTAATAATGAATAAGTTGTGGTCTCATGTCTCCAAAATCAATAAACAAAGTTTTATATAAAATAAAGAAAAATCAGCAGGCTTTAATCATTTATTGGGCACAAGTTCACCCAGATCACTGAGCAGCAAGTCAAAACATAAAATATTTTCATAGAAACAATAGAATGGCTACCCTTGCACTTTGTAGAATCTATTGGCTACACAGGAATAATTTGTCAATCTAACAAGGTTATTTTAAGAGATCAGAGGAAGTGGAAAAGAAGGAAATGAGGAATAAAATTAAATTTGCATTTAATATCTTTCTATGTGATTTTGTGCAAGTGGATTAATGGTTTATTAAGACATAAGGAATCTCTACACTTTCTTAGTTTTCAGGATCTATAAGAATGATTATTTGTCATTAACTTTTCAAGTGTGTGTACTTTCTAAAAGTATACAGAGGCAACAATGATTCCTCCAAAAGAACAAAATAAACTTTTTTTTTAGTGAATATCCAAGAGTCTCTTGATTAATCTAGTGAGATGAATGCATAGTCTTGGAATATGTCAAACATATGAATAAACCTATGGCATAAAACCCAAAAGAACCATATTATTTTAGGAAAGAAACACTGGCGCAAGGAGTTTTCTTATATTGAAGTAGCACAGTGTCTTAAGGTAAGTCATTTACATTTTAAGGAAATGAAATGAGAATTTCCTTGAATTAAATAGAATGGTGACGGCCTAACAGCAAAAGATAAAATTCATGTCAAACAGAAAAATGAGATGTAGATAACATTATGTACATTCAAAATACAAAATGAAAAGGTTTAAAAATCATATTTACCCTATATTCTGAATGGCTGCATATTAGATAAAAAACAAATGCCTAGCATAGTCTTGCTATGGATTTTTTATGTAATAATGTTGTTATCAACTTTCAGGTTTATCAGTCAGTGGACCAGATTGAACTACTCATTGTACATATTCCTTATGCCATGGAATTACTGTTTAGTGTTCTAGAAGACCATTTAAAAAAAAAACAAAACAAACAAAAAAAAGACTTAGCAGCTACAAAAGAAAAAGCGACTTCCCAAGGAATCCAAGCATGAGTTCCCTTAGACAATGCCATTAGTTACAATGTCCTTAAAAAAGAACTTTTCTTAGAATTTGGCAAAGAAAGATCTCATTTCCCTTAAAGGTCTAACATGTTTCTTTCACTTGAGCAGTGAGGATGCCTCTGCAACTTTAGTTCTCTGCATCTTAGATACCAACAGGTTGCATTTCCTGTCTCTGACCGCCATAGTCACGTGCAAGCATGCTCCTTGCTCAGTCATGTGAGGCTCTTTGCAACTCCATGGACTGCAGCCCACCTAGCTGCTTTGTCCATGGGATTCTCCAGGCAAGTATACTGGAGTGGGTTGCCATGCCTTCCTCCCAGTCCCCCTTTATTTTGTGGGTATAGGTGCTCTTCTCCTCTAAGATTGTTTCCCTGTGTTTACATTTCTAGAATATGGCCTATGTCGTATTTGCCACTTGATAAGGTGCCTTCAGGGTCTTTCCTGGTGGCTCAGCAGTAAAGAATCCAACTGCAATGCAGGATACATGTGTTCGATCCCTGGATTGGGAAGATCCCCTGAAGAATGGCATGGCAACCCACTTCAGTATTCTTGCCTAGAGAATCCCATGGACAGAAGAGCCTGGCGGACTATAGTTCATTGGGTAGCAAAGAGTCAGACATGACTGAAGCAACTTAGCATGCACGCACGCAAGCAAGGTGTCTTAAATCCTTTTGGTAGGAGACTGGGTGTAAATGAATAAATCCTCATTGACAGACTACTAATAGAAACAATAGGCCTGGTAGTGTATGGAATTCAGTAGCTCTAGGCCCTTTCCAGAATATAATTTCCTGCTCCACTTTATCTGTATAATTTTGATATGAGTAAGTTTGAGTTTCTAATTGCTAGACAATAGGTTAAAAACCTAGTAAGAACTTTCCTTGTTACCTCCTATTGTGTAAGACATGTAGGTAGGTGTTTTCCCATTTTAGAAATTTTAATTAAGTGCTAGCAACTATAATTCTGGAATCCAAAAGTAAACATTTATCTGCTTTTTCCTTTTCTATGTCATATATATAGATAGGATATCATATATATCTCCCCTTCCTTCCTTCTCCCCTCCTACCCTCCCCTCTTTCCTTTCTCCCTTCCTTTCTTCTTCCTTTTTTCCTACATACCTATCTACATATACACGAAGGTTGAAAGCAAGCAAGGAAGCACTGATCTCCATGCCTGAGAGTTAGCTTAACACTATTCCACAGATTCAGACTTGACCCTAATTGGCTTTGCCAAAGCTAATGATCCATGCCATTGACCACAGGGTGGGCGAACCATAAAACACAAGAATACAACAACAAAAAAAATCTACAAAAAAACTTAAACCTCTTACTGACACAGTAAGCTGCACTATCTTTCTATAAAATAGCTAAAAATAATTATGCAACCATGAGGGTGTTAGTTGTAATAAGAGTATATTTGCTATAATCAGTGTCCATTTTTAGCCTTTTCAAAGAAACATTATTTTCTTTTTAATGTTGCATCAACTCACCTTGTTACAGATCCATCTCTTAGGATTTTCATCTCGGAAATGTTGAGTTCCATAAGCATCCGGACCATATTTGCTTGATAAATGCATTGTCGGAACATATTTTTTGTTTTTATGATAGGAAGAAAATGGCAAAAACCTGAAAGAAAATTAAGGTAATTGTCTTAATTTGATTTGTAGAGACATTTGACTAAAAAAAAAGAATTTAAAGAAGTCATAAATTATAGGGAAAATAACATAGGGCTTGCAATCAGAATACCAGGTCTTCACTTCAGTCTTGGCCACTGACTATCTCTGTTACTAACTTCTATGTATCTACATTTCTTTTCCCACAAATGGAGACACTAAAATTTAAAGAATTTTGTAGGTCTCAAATATTTGCTAAATATAGAAAATGTTAATTAATTGTGCCAAGTAACTCAAAACTCATAAGTAAAAATGCCCTTATCAAGATGATATTCCCCAAATGTAAAGGATGGTATCATTGGCATCTCTCATTGAAATGGGCTTTCTTCACATCTTAACTTACCCAAATAATAAAGACATTCTTGGTACAGAGCTTTTGAGTCAGTCAGACCTATATTTGCATCTTAGCTTTGCCCCTGCTATCTGTGTTCCCTCATGTTATGGAGTAAACTGGAAGGAAAGTGTTAGTTGCTCAGTCACATCTAACTGTTTGAGAATCCATGAACTGGAGCCCACCAGGCTCTTCTATCTATGGGATATTTTTTCCAGGAAAGAATATGGAGTAGGTCATCACTCACTTCTTCAGGGGATCTTCCTGACCCAGGGATCAAACCCAGGTCTCCTGCATTGCAGGCAGATTCTTTACCATTTGAGCCATGAATGAACAACTTAATATACACAAAACTTAACATGGTGCTGAAAACAGTAAGTAAGTATTCAGTAAATGATTGTATTGCAAAAGTAGAAGTAGCTTATTGTTACAGCTCTCAGTATTGGCACCACTATCATCATCACCATCATTATCATTATTAGTTTTAATGTAATTTTTAAAATTTTTATTTTTACTTTATTTTACTTTACAATACTGTATTGGTTTTGCCATACATTGACATGAATCCGCCACGGGTGTACATGAGTTCCCAATCCTGAAACCCCCTCCCACCTCCTACCCCATATCATCTCTCTGGATCATCCCCATGCACCAGCCCCAAGCATCCTGTATCCTGTATCGAACATAGACTTTTTATCAACATAAAAATAAAAATTTTAAACTCTCACAGAACATCTAAGATTATGATACATTTATAGTGTAACCTGATGAATTGTTTAATCCCTCATCAAAACCTTCTGAAATAAGAGTAAAGGGATTTTTTAAAAAGTTATAAGTTCATAGAAAAGAGGACAAAAGACAAAAAACAGAAGAGGAAAATGCTAACAAATTTTTGGCAGGTGGAATGCAGATAGAAAAGTCGAGTTCCAAAAGGGGAAGAGGCCAAAAAGAAATTATGCCATTAGTCCTGCAGAATCCTAGAAGTTCTGGAAGCTACTGCAATGGGTGAGAGTGAAGAATAAAGCTGAAAACAGGTGAGAAACCTATGCAAACCCCCAGGTTTCTCTCCCAATTCATATATTCATAAAAAGAGTGTATTCTCATAAATATTATATCAGAAAGCTCTGGGCTCAGGCAAGCAGGCCAGAGTGAGGCACCAAATGAAATATATGAATTCTAATTCAAAGAGTACTCACTGAACTCCTCCCTTGCTCCTCTTGAAGTGACCTGGCAGCTTGACTAATAGATTTCAGAAGACTAACTGTTTCTTCTCAAAAGATACTGAGAGTTCCCAGTGCAACAACTTCAAATATCAACATTTGGAAATTTCTTAATTAAAAGGTCATATCCCAGTGTCTATCAGTCAAATAAGCTACTCTCACACACAAATACACTTTTGAATCCGATGGTTAGAGTTTCCTTTTTAATATAAATTTATGAATGGATTGTCATTTGGGGAAACTACCAAGATGGAGGGCTTTCCTAGTGGCTCAGATGGTAAAGAATCTGCCTGCAATGCAAGAGACTAGGGTTCAGTCCCCGGGTTGGGAAGATCTCTTGGAGAAGGGAGTGGCTATCCATTCCAGTATTCTTGCCTGGAGAATTCCATGGTTTAATTAGGCCTTGGCTCACACGATAAAGAATCTGCCTGCCAATGCAGGAGAACTGGGTTTGATTTCTGAGTTGGGAAGATCCCCTGGAGAAGGGAATGGCAACCCACTCCAGTATTCTTATCTAGAGAATCCCATGGACAGAGTCCATGGGGTCACAAAGAGTCAGACACAACTGAGCAACTAACATCAAGATGAAAGAAAAACTCATATCTAAATATAAGAGATAATCTAGAAGAAACATATAATACAGGAAAGAGGAGTAAACATCAGAAAATTTTAACTAATGTAATCAAAGGAGACATGGTATCATTAATATTAGAGCTAGATCCTGTTTTAAATACAAGAAACTTTTAGAGGGAAAAAAGCAAGTGCTGAGAAGTAAGTATTTAATTTCAACTAAATTAAATATTCTGCCAAGAAAAATACTTTGAAATTCAGACACAGAAAAAATGAAATTGAGGTTAAACAAATTTCTGGAGAAGGGAATGGCAACCCACTCCAGTATTCTTATCTAGAGAATCCCATGGACAGAGTCCATGGGGTCACAAAGAGTCAGACACAACTGAGCAACTAACATCAAGATGAAAGAAAAACTCATATCTAAATATAAGAGATAATCTAGAAGAAACATATAATACAGGAAAGAGGAGTAAACATCAGAAAATTTTAACTAATGTAATCAAAGGAGACATGGTATCATTAATATTAGAGCTAGATCCTGTTTTAAATACAAGAAACTTTTAGAGGGAAAAAAGCAAGTGCTGAGAAGTATTTAATTTACAACTAAATTAAATATTCTGCCAAGAAAAATACTTTGAAATTCAGACACAGAAAAAATGAAATTGAGGTTAAACAAATTTTGGGGCAGATCCTGATATTTTCACACATATTATCTTATTTAATTAAGACAAGGAAAGGGCCTTTTTAAAAATCCAGATTCAATTGAAATTTCTCCCATTATATTCATGAATTTGTTTAAAAAATAATAAGCTTAGGAAATGTGTTATTTCATCAAGTTTCACACCTCTCTACAATTTCTTTTTAAGGTTTATTAAGAAATTCCTTTTAAATATTTTTCCTAAGAAAATACCCTCTACAACTATTTAAGATAAAAAGTAAACAGAACACAGACCTTGAATATACAAAATTACACAAGCATGTATTATATATGCCCTTGGGAAAAGAGCTCTCATGTAAGACAGATTATGGTCCTTCCAGTGCTAATTTGCACATGGGATGGACAACACTCACACAAAAAATTAATGTGGCCCCAATGTCCCTTAGTATACAGAGGGGGTGCTGTGAGCCGGCTGCTGCACTTACACTTTTTATCACTTCTGAATTGCATTTTAATAGTACATTTTTCTTTTGTGTCTGGGCAAAATTTGCTTTCTCAAGAGACTGGATGGCTGAAACGATAAGGCTCAAAGACTAGGTATTTCCCTGCACATGAATTAATTTTAATTCCATTGAGCCATAATGTTTCATTAGAGAAACATGTAGTGCATATTAAGTGCACATGTGTATGTGTATATCTGTATATATAATTAAACTATTTAGATTCATTTCTTTATAAAAGTACAAACAGCTATGAAAACCCTAAAAATAAATTGAGCTTTCAATCAAAAGTTCAGACAATGATTAATTTTATTTTTAAAATGGTATCTTTTAACTGTTTTAAATATATATTCAGATGTGCTTTATTCTTACAGAGAGTACTTTTCAATTCACTGAACATTATATTAAAGAAGAAGGTGTTATGGGTTTGCCTATTAATTTTTATAATTTCCTCAAAGACACAGATCTGGCAGAAATTCTTAAATTCAATGTGGAGATACAGTGGTATATACAAATAAGTCATTACTTGGAGTATGCAGAGTTAGAAAAGAATTGGTAGAGGTCTCAGGAAGCAAAAATTAAAATTAATCAACATATACAAAATATTGGAGAAGGAAATAGCAACACACTCCAGTACTCTTGCCTGGAGAATCCCACAGACAAAGGAGCCTGGTGGGCTACAGTCCCATGGGGTCGCAAAGAGTTAGACATGACTGAGCAACTAACACACACATACCAAATATATAGAAGTGAGCTAGAGAATGAAAACAGTTGCTAAGAAACTGAAAGGGGCTCAGCATAACTAGAAAATTGAGGTTTTATGAAGGAAGCAGAGGAGATCATGAACAGCTTTACAGCAGAGATGAGATGGCCCCAGGAGACTATGTATAGCAATATATTACAGATCTTTATAAATTGTGAAACATTTTCCTCCATATATATTGATTGCCCAAAAGAGTAGTTATCCAAGTCATGATGAACCCTGACTTAGGTAAATCATTTCAAACTGGGCATGGAGATAATGATTCATAGATAGCGAGACACATAGCTAGAGAACAAGTCTCAAATACCGGTTCAGGTTTCAAACATGTCCTCAAGAAGCCTTCTCTCTGTTAAAGGGCGACTAATGAAACATATGTATTAAGCTCAAAGCAGGATTAAGGGTACTTTATTACAAGTTAGGAATTTGACTCCAGATAACAATAAATTCTCCAATGAGTTAAGATCACAATAAATTCTCCACTGAGTTATGCAAAGCATGTGAATTAAGTCTTTTCGCCTGGGCTAGAAGCAGGAAAAAAGAACCAACTAGACCAAGTTTGAATGCAGAGTGCACTTGGAATGCAGAGAGTTCCAAAGAATAGCAAGGCCAGATAAGAAAGCTTTTATCAGAGGTCAATGCAAAGAAACAGAGAAAAACAATAGAATGGGAAAAACTAGAGATCTCTTCAAGAAAATTAGAGATATCAAGGGAACACTTTATACAAAGATGGGCACAATAAAGGACAGAAATAGTATGCGCCTAACAGAAGCAGAAGATATTAAGAAAAGGAGGCAAGAATACACAGAACTGTACAAAAAAGATCTCAATGACCCAGATAACCATGATGGTGTGATCACTCACCTAGAGCCAGACATCCTGGAATGTGAAGTCAAGTGGGCCTTAGGAAGCATCACTACGAACAACGCTAGTAGCGGTGATTGAATTCCAGCTGTGCTATTTCAAATCTTAAAAGATGATGCTGGGAAAGTACTGCAGTCAATATGCCAGCAAATTTGGAAAACTCAGCAGTGGCCACAGGACTGAAAAAGGTCAGTTATCATTCCAATTCCAAAGAAAGGCAATGCCAAAGAATGCTCAAACTACTGCACAATTGCACTCATCTCACATGCTAGTAAAGTAATGCTCAAAATTCTCCAAGCCAAGCTTCAACAGTATATGAACCGAGAACTTCCAGATGTTCAAGCTGGTTTTAGAAAAGGCAGAGGAACCAGAGATCAAATTGCCAACATCTGCTGGATCATGGAAAAAGCAAGAGTTCCAGAAAAACATCTACTTCTGCTTTCTTGACTATGCCAAAGCCTTTCACTGTGTGGATCACAACAAACTGTGGAAAAATTCTTCAAGAGATGGGACTGAGAAATCTGAGAAATCTGTATACAGGTCAAGAAGCAGCAGTAGAATCAGACATGGAACAACAGACTGGTTCCAAAATAGGAAAGGAGTATGTCAAGGTTGTATATTGTCACCCTGCTAATTTAACTTATATGCAGAGTACATCAAGCGAAATGCCAGGGTGGATTAAGCCCAGGCTGAAATCAAGATTGCCAGGAGAAATATCAACAACCTCAGATACGACACTGCTCTTATGACAGAAAGCAAAGAAGAATGAAAGAGCCTCTTAATGGAAGTGAAAGAGGAGAATGAAAAAGTTGGTTTAAAACTCAACATTCAAGAAACTAAGATCATGGCATACGGTCCCACCACTTCATGGCAAGTAGATGGGGAAACAATGGAAACAGACAGACTTCATTTTCTTGGTCAAAATCACTGCAGATATTGACTGCAGCCATGAAATTAAAAGACACTTGCTCCTTGGAAGAAAAGCTATGACCAACCTAGACAGCATATTAAAAATGAGAGACATTACTTTGCTGACAAAGGTCTGTCTAGTCAAAGCTATGGTTTTTCCAGTTGTCATGTATGGATGAGAGAGATGGACCATAATGAAAGCTGAGCACTGAAGAACTGATGCTTTTGAACTGTGGTGCTAGAGAAGACTCTTGAGAGTCCCTTGAACTGCAAGGAGATCCAACCAGTCCATCCTAAAGGAAATCACTCTTGAATATTCATTTGAAGGACTGATGCTGAAGCTGAAACTCCAATATTTTGGCCACCTGATGGGAAAAACTGACTCATTTGAAAAGACCCTGATGCTGGGAAAGATTTAAGGCAAGAGGAGAAGGGGATGACAGAGGATGAGATGGTTGGATGGCATCACCAACTTGTGGACATGAGTTTGAGCAAGCTCCGTGCGTTGGTGATCGACAGGGAAGCCTGGCGTGCTGCAGTCCATGGGGTCGCAAATAGTCAGACATGACTGAGTGACTGAACTGAACTGAACTGAGAGCAAGTTTGTCCCCACATTTATAACAGAGTTTGTGTAATCTGACTTGTCCTGAGTCTCATCAGCTAGCAAAAGTCAGAGATGTGATGAGAGGTGTGATAAGCGATAGGGCAGAAGTTCCCCTGGGGAGAAGAGTCTTTCTCTTTAACCACTTGTCAAAAGGGTAAAGGAAGGGATGGTCAAAGATTCTCCCCACTGAGAGCAACGTCAGGCCAGCACCTGAATAATGGGGTATACTAATAGGTCATGAGAAACTCTGGAGAGAGGTAGCCCTCATGGAATGTGACCCTAGGTGGGACCAGTCCCCCCAAAGAGCAGCATTCGCCCTCCCTGAGCTGAAGGGGGTGGAGATGGGCAGAAGGGGAGGCGAGGAAGCCAAAGGGAGATGTCTACTTTCCCTAGAGGCAGCTCCTTATAACACAGAAATGAATATTCAATTCTGGGCCTGTGTTATCAGATAACCAAATAATCAATAGTAAATACTAGGGGACTTGATTCAGAGTTAATTCAATCCACCATCGTGCCTTGTTCAGTCATGTCCAACACTTTGCGACCCCATGGACTATAACCCACCCAGCTCCTCTATCCATAGATTTTCCCAGCAAGAATCCTGGAGTGGGCTGCATTTCCTCCTCTGGGGATCTTCTCGACCCAGGGATTGAACTCATGTCTCCTGCGTCTCCTCCACTGGCAGAGCCTTTACCTGCTGAGCCATTGAGAAAGCCCACCAGATATGTCTTAATCTGTTCAATAATACTGTGTTCAGATACTGTGAGTATAAAAAGGTGAATAAGCAGAAGCCTCACCCTAAGACCCTTAAAATCTAATGACGGAAAGAGCAAATAGCTGTACCAGTATACAAAGGGAGAAAAACAAAATTTCATGATAAAGCAAAAACAAAAGGTATGGGAACAGAAAGCACTGGGGAAATATCTAATCTGTTCTTTAACAAATGGGTCAGAGTTCACTAGGCAGAAATGAAAACCGAAGAAGAGGATGCAAAAGTCATAGACCGGTATGGATATAGGCTCAGAGGCAAAACTTGGAACCCACGTGTGGGGTCTTGGATGTATGTAGTTCGTTGGCCTTGAAAATAGGAATGATGCTGTTTATAGGGTGCTTATACTGGCTCCTCTCAGAAGAGGTAAAGCTTCTGCAGCCTTATCTCATCTTCCTTAATATCCCTGTGGAATACTGTCCTCAGTTACTTTATCCTTTGCTCACAGATTCTGTCACCAAACTCTGTAACCATCTCTAGGGCTCTGTGTGGCCCTCTCTATGAGGGCAGACTTGCCCACAGCACATTGAAGGCTGATCCACACTGGGGACAGAGGAAGGGTGGCCCATTCCTCTCTCTCAAAACTATGCTGCTCATTAATACCAGTTTTCTAGAACCTATCTCCAGGGAAGGAATGGAGAAGCAGATACCGAGAACGGACTTGTGGACCCAGTGGAGGAAGGAAAGAGTGGGACAAACAGAGGAAGAAGCATCAACATTATCCACATTACCATGTGTAAATAGATAGCAGGAGAGAAGTTCCTGTATAGCACCGGGAGCCCAGCTTGATGTCCTGTGATGACCTAAAGGGGTGAGATGTGGGGAGGGGAGGAAGGTTCAAGAGGTGGGGACATATGTATAATTATGACTGATTTGTGTTGTTGCATGGCAGAAACAAACATAACATTGCAAAGTAATTTTCCTCCAGTTAAAAAATTAATTTAAAAAACACTATGTGGCTAAATTGGAAGCCGTGTGGTCTTTTGATATCAGATGTCTGACATTTTCCTTCCTTTTATTGGAGGTTTCTTACTAATGAACTCTAAAGTGAATACAGGATACTTCAATCCTTCACTCTCTTCATTTGGAAAAAAACAAACAAAAGTAAATACTTTTCCATCATCACAGATTGCGTGAAAAATGATTTGTCTTCAGGTCTGGAAACCTCCTACACTTCATGCTGCTGCTGCTAAGGCGCTTCAGTCGTGTCCGACTCTGTGCGACCCCATAGACGGCAGCCCACCAGGCTCCCCCGTCCCTGGGAGTCTCCAGGCAAGAACACTGGAGTGGGGTGCCATTGCCTTCTCCAAGTGAATAAAATATAATGAGATGCTAGCTTAGCAAAAATACTCGTATGAATTGTACTGTCTCCGTATTTGACTAATTGAATTTCGTAGACTCAAAGGATAGTTTACTTCTATCTTAAGAGTGATTCTAAGATGCTATTGTTTTTTAACTAAAAAATGACCAAAGAATCAGAAAAATCAATTGTCAGTTTTATCATATATGCTACAGAGTGGGAAATATGCCAATTTCTTTTTATTGTTCTTATAGGGGAACCATAGAACATGCTGAAGAAACCATAAGCTGCATTAATGAAGATCTTGGTCAATGAGCAGCCTGACTTGCTCCAATCATTGACAACTGGGAGGGCAGACAGGCCTAAACAGGATACAAGAGTCAGTGCTGGGGTTCACCCCAGGATCTCTGCTGAAAGGTCTATCTAAAATACTTGCAAAAGGAGAAGGTGTATTAAGAGTTTTGTGATGTTCAAAATAGAGCAGTTATTTAATTGTGTGGTATATAAAAAAAAGAGAATAAAAGGGAAAAAAAATCCACTACAGTCTAATTAACAGAAAGGAATTCCCTTAATTCCAGAGGCAATTCCCTCTGTTTTACAAAACTTAATTTGACAAGCAAGAATGCCTAGGTATAAGTTTGCAAAGAGCTGATGAAAGAATTAGGAGAGAAAATATGAACAAGGCAAGTCAACTTAATCTAATAAACTAATCAACAAACAAAAATTTCCATGTTATCATAAATGTACACCTGCTCAAATATTACATATTCTATTAGACTCTAGTATTTTAATCATTCTTGTAATATAGAAAATAACAAATTTAATGTTTTGAGGGCTGAGTTATAGCCAGTTCATTTCTGATTTCATTGCAGATGACTTAGTTCTCATTAACCAACTGTAGGAATTTTTTTTAAGGTAAAGCATTTTTAAAAGCCACTCAATTGGAAATATACAATTATTTATGTCAATTGTATATGAACTAGGATGAGATATGTTTTAAATTGGTAGTATGTATAACTGACAATGAATATTGACTAAATATAATGAATTAATAGTGAATATATAAAATTTCATGATACATGTAAGTGAAATCATTGTTCCATACATCTTAAACTTCTTTAGCTCTGTATGACATATCTCAATAAAACTGGAAAAAATGAATACTGAATAATCTCAGCCCTTCTAAAAATATCAGGTCAACTGTCCCATTCATAAGAAAGGGTTATAAAATACTGAATATCTCCTTTTTCCTTTATAACATAGAATAATATAAGTTTGAGAATGAATTTAGCAATTAAAAATATCTTTTTATAATCTTCAATATGAGAAATAATGTTTCACTGTCTGTATTCATAATATAAATGTCCAGATAAACCTAATATATATAGCTCATTAATACCAACAGAGGGATTTCAAAAACATCATCTAATAACCTATCAAGATGTTTTATCTAGTAGAGTTTCAGCTGAAGAGATGTTTGTAAAATGAGTAACAATTTGAAATAGGAATTAGGCAGACCATTTATGGATGAAGACAGCTTTCGTTGAGATTTTAATGTAACCATTGCTATAAGCATTTAATGTATAAAGTGTTTCATACTTAGAGTAAAATTCATAGCAGAAATTGAAAACTCATAAACTAGTCAAGCAGCAGTATCAATAGCATAAATTTCTCCCCCAGGGTGGTGATATAATATTTAAATATTAAAAATGCAAATGGCTAGACTATCTGTTCAGCTAGATAGTGAGCTTGTATTACAAACTTCTAAATCTAAATGGGAAGACCTATTTTGCCCTTCTCCTTATAGTTTTCTTAGCTTAAGAGGGCTAGCATTCCCTGGATATATTATTGTTATTATTAACAATCTCCAGGCACGCTGATTCAATAACTTATTACATCTGTGCAACTTTCCGAAACATATTTTACAGAGTTGACTTTACTTTCCTCTAGCTAACTGTGGAAAACGTAACCAAAAAAAAGAAAATCTCTACTAAAGAGATACTGAATTTAAATGTCCCAGCTACATAGCATTCACACAGGCTCTTCTCTTAAGAGGCCATATACAACATTAAATGTTTTGAGCTCAGATATTTTCAGGACTTGTATAATTGATATTAAAAAATATACAATTAAGCAGAGAAATAAGGCTGTGGGAAACACTTGTACAAACTATCCTTAAGAAAGTCTAAGAATGAAATAAGCTACCACTAAAAAGAAAAACTTGCTAAGAAAAAATCAAATGTTCTTTGTTGAGTTATATCAGAGCAGCATATTCCAAACCAGTCAGTGGATAAACGGATTCCGTGGCTAACTGTGCTATCAACTCTATGAAGCCAGGACACCTCTGCTATGTTGTTCATTGCCTCGTTCTTGGCATCTAACACAGCACATATTAGGCTGCAGTAATATTTGAGGAATCAATGAGTGATTGAGTTTGCAAAATGCTATGTAGTATATGTCCCCTCTTAGAAGTTTACACTAAATAAAAATATATTTACGACTGGAAAGCCCTGTAAATGCCAAAAAAAAAGTTTAACTATTTCAAATATAATTTCTCCCAAGTTTATTTGATAGGATACTCATTAATATTTTCCAGACTAGAGTTCAAGAGGCAAAGTTTGGAAAATGCTGTTCTGGGTAAGAAAAAGAAAAAAGAAAGAAAAGGCTGCCCTATTACTGAGATTGCTAGTATAGTGCTAATAAAGATTAAAGAGCAGTCACACTTGACTTCATTTCCTCTTGCTTGATTTATCTTTCAATGAGAATGATTTTGGTGATCAGATGGATTAAAACAAAACAAATAAAACTAGTTCAAGCTCAAGTCCAATATGTAAAAAAAAAAATGCTTGACAAGGATTGTACTAAGTGTACAGAATAAATCTTGGGCTCTTTCTTGAGGACCTTATCATCTAGACAAGGGTCTCCAATGTTCATATCTGGAAAGGCCAGGCAGTAACACACATTAAGCAAAAACTAAGAGTGCAATCTTTAATCAGTCATTGCCAGGTGAGACCAGGGGCCTGCTGTTTCTAGATCTTCTAATTTTTAATAAAAGCCAGAAAATCTGGACTTTTAAAAGATATAATTACCATTTTAAATTACTTTTCAATCAATATAACTTTTTGAAAATTGCAGGGTCCAACTATTACACACTTGGAAGCTTTACTCAACTGACAAGTTTGTAGTTAATGAGCTCTCTTCAGAATTTATAAATGAGCATCTCCTTTGTCAGTGACTTCCGAGGCTCTAACCAAAATACACTGTATCTCAAATTAGACTCAATCATCATTAATTATTCTTTGAAAATGGTGAATGTACTAAAGATATACAAAATATAGTTAAAAGAATAACAATTTATATTCTATGATATAAAGGTGGGCTTCATCGGATGTTAGTTTCAGCAAGATTCTAAAATGGAGTATTTAAATAAGTTAAAATTAAATTCTGCAAAAGTGGTGCCAATATATTTATCTATATGACACTAATACTATTTCATCTTAATGAAAATTAAGGAGATCAAACCAGTCAGTCTTAAAGGAAATATTCATTAGAAGCACTGATGCTTAAACTGAAGCTCCAATACTTTGGCCACCTGATGTGAAGAGCCAACTCATTGGAAAAGACCCTGCTGCTGGGAAAGATTGAAGGCAGGAGGAGAAGGAGATGACAGAGGATGAGATGCTTGGATGGCATCACCGAGTCAATAGACATGAGTTTGAGCAAGCTCCAGGAGATGGTGAAGGACAGCGACGCCTGGCGTGCTGCAGTCCATGGAGTCACAAAAAATCGGATATGACTGAGTGAATGAACAACAAAATTTCATTTAATATTCTATATTTTGATATTCTAAATTTTAAAATTAAATGTAAATTTAAAATATTTCATATACACATGCTTGCATCTGACTCTGCAACCCCATGGGCTGCAGCCCACCAGCTCCTCTGTCCATGGAATTTTACAGGCAACAATACTGGAGTGGGTTCCCATTTCCTCCTCCAGGGGATCTTCCCAATCCAGGGATCAAACTCACATCTCATCCAGTCCTTGGAGTGAATTCTCTTTTCCTTTAATTTGTAAAATATCTCCTGGAATTCTTCTTTGCTTGTGCCCAGTTTCCTGACTCATTTTCTCCCATACCTTGAATTAATGGCTCTTACCTTAACTAGAACTATGCATTAGAATCAGGTGGGCCTACATTTCAAACCCATATGCCTGCTGAGTCAAAATATCTGTGATTGAGACTATGGAATGCATATGTATATAATTTTAAGCTTCAAGGTGATACAGGTAAGCAACCTAATTAAGAATCACTGCCCTAACATTAAACCAATTCCCAGGAATCTGTACTAAATCTTTTCCCTCTGTAGTCTCTCCCCTCCCTAGAAGATGCTTCCCCCACCAAGAGTTTAACTGTCACCTCTGATCATTTCTAAATTTTTATCTCTAGAGACAGTGTTTTTCTTTAACTCAAGACCAGAATTTTCAAATAATCACAAGGAATATCTACCTAGATATAGAATAGGCACCTCAAATAGATCTGCCCACAAATTAATCTCATATGCCAAACCTCTACCCTATCATGCCAACAGAGCTTCTTACATTTTTTTTCTTAAGGACATCACTATCTGACTAGTCATCTCACTCAGAAGCTATCAAATAAAGATACTAGAGGACCGCTTGCCTCTGTACTCCTCAACCTGAGAAAATCTTTGCTCATGGCTACACTTTCATAAGACACTGTATTTATAATGTGGCACACTGTCCCCACCCACAGCTGTCATCCATTCATAAGTTAATTGAATATTTCCATTAACTTAACATGTATTTGTTAAACAATTGTGTTTTAAGACTACAACTGGTGTAGGACAGTTTGATTGAGCAGAACAGATTCTCTTTCAGGAAATTTGAACTGAAAAGCTGAATTAGCTGTGGATTCTGGAGCTGGAAGGTTATACTCATCAGGCCTGGAGTGGCGAAGAAAACTAAGGGCAAACTGAAGATTTATGGAAACAAACTAAGGCCACAGATAAAGCCAGCCAGTAGAAAGAAAACAGCACGCAGAAATACAGAGAAAAGTGGAGATGCCACTAGAGAGATAAAATGATGCCCCTGCAGCCCTAAGGGGTCACTTTAGTCCAGTTTGTCGTTGGTTTCTGAGACTCTTCAATGCGTCTTTTAAACACATCCTTAACTTCTGGAATCATCTTGAATGTATCTTTATTCACTGCACTGAGGAAAGCCCTAAGGTGCGTCTATGCCCCTGACCACACCATCCACACCATATCATGTTGGCCCCTATTTCTGGTTTAGGGTTTATAGGATTCCACCTATAAATCAGTTTGCCAGCCTTTCTCTTCCCTCTACTATCGCTGTCCTTGTTCCTGGGCAAGTCTTATTTATTTCAAAACTAGACTGTGGCAGTGGTATCCTAAATGGTAGGACTCCCATTTCTTTACCATGGACATAGCTAGTAGAGTGATATGTCTAAGATAACTGACCTTTTCACTCCATTGGTTAAAACACTGTGATGCATTTACACCATGTTTTATATAGTGAAGTCCAGACACTTTATCATGGTACATGTGACCCTTTATACTCTGGCTCCACCTCTACCTTCCCTCTCATCTCTGCCACTCTGCATAAAGTACCAAAGCTCTGAGCTAAGCATCACTAGCTACCTCAGAAGGCAAACTGAAACCCACATGAGCTCTGTGCTTGTTGACAGAGAGACGGCTTTGTCCAGGCCACGCCCTTCAGGTCCCCTTACTTGCTCCGCCTGGCATACTTCTGTTGAGCCTTCAAGTCTGTTCTGACCCTCAATGTACTTTTGAACCCTAAACTGAACTAGCAAAGTCTGGGATGTATAAATGCCATTCTCATATAAGAATGTGAGTATGTCAGAGAATGACATTCTTTCTTTTACAAAAGCAATTCCACATGCCTTGTAAACTGACCAAAAGCTAAGTGGCAAAATTTTACTAGCATATGTTAGCTACTGCAGTAGGGGGAATTCTTACAAAATGATAAAATCTAACTAAAAAGACTGAAAGTGTGTTTTTATGATTTGTCTGATTGCATATATCAAAAGTATATGCAAGATTTTCACAATACCAGTAAAAGTTGTCCAAGTTACCACCATTAATGTCAATATTAAAATTCTTAGACTTAGGTGTCTATAAGAACAGAATTCTAGGATTCTGTGGTCAGTTATTTAAAAAGCCATCTTTTTCAAGGAAACAGTGGACATAAAGAGAGTGTATTTCTCACTGTAGAGTTGAAGTAATAAAGGACTCTTTTGTAGACAAATTCTAGAACTTCTTAATTATACACAGGCTTATTATCTGTATCCCCAGTGTTATAAAGTACCAGAACTTCATTAGAAAAATTAAGCTGGAAAAATGAAGGCAGCACTTTGTAAATTTCCACTGGAAATTAGCTGAGAGAGGCAGAGGAATACTGGATCAAAAGAGGGTAATCACGCTTAACCGTGCCCTAGAGCACCCGCATGTATAATACGATTTGCACAGTAACTACCTCTCCTATTACTGCTTGTTTGGAGTATTCTGTGTTAATGGGGTTAGCTAATTTAGTATTTTAACTTAAAAAGGCTCTACTGATTAATAAATGTTGCACACTGTGCTAGTAATTAAAATAAATGGAAGAGTTACAAATAAAAGTTGAATTGTTAAGAAAACATTATCTGAAAATGTATGATAATCCCTATTTATCATAATACAGTAACAGTTCAGAAAGTATGCAAATTGTAAAAGTCTAAAGTGTTGCAAAATCACACAAGTCAAAAAAGTTTTGAGATGCATTAAATTTCCTTATCATCAGTGTTAGTGATAAATAATATAGCCCTATCTCATCTATGTATACACCATGGTTTTTAAATGTCCTTTAAAAAAAAAAGTTCAGTTCACTACTGTTCACCTACTCTGAATAATGAAGGTAGAAAAATATGCCATCCCAAAATAGGCCACTTTGGCCAAGGATTATTTGAACTAAATCCTCTTAAAAACAATTGGTACAAGAAAAGCGAACTTACTTTCTCTTTTTCCCCTAAAACCAGGAGATTACATTCCCACATAAAAGATGCCTTTCCTAAACCAAGAGGAGAGAAACATTCCTATCACCAGACATGTGAGGTCATAGTGAAGAGAATTCTGTACAAACAGACCTTGTTAAATAATTTTTATCTTCCTTTGGACTCCCCATATATTTTTGCTATTTTTTACAATTGCTTCTCATTGCTCAACTCAGTATGAAAGGACATAGGGTTTGTCACTTCTTTGGGTGTGCATTTTCTTTATGAAGGCTATTGTAAAACTTCTATTAAAAAAGTCTGTATGCTTCTCTCCTTTTAATCTGCTTTATGCCAATTAAATTCTTAGGCCCCATTGAAGATCCTAAGTGGACAGAAGTAAAGTTTTGCCTCTTCTACAAAAATTATCAGAAAATTGATATCTTTTATTTTTCACTGGACTGTCTGTATTCAGGCTCTTATGAAAGGCTACACATGTTTAAAATATAATATTCTGGGAATTTCTTGGTGGTCCAGTGGTTAGGACTCAGCTCTCACTGTCAAGGGCCTGAGTTCAATCCTAGTCAAGGAACTAAGATCTAACATGATGTGGCCAAAAATATAGATAGACAGATAGATAGATGAATAATTGAGCAGCCATTCCCTTCTCCAGGGGATCTTCCTGATCTAGGGATCAAACTCAGTTCTCCTGCAATGCAGGTAGATTCTTTATCATCTAAGCCATCAGGAAAGCCCAATATATATATTATCCTTACAATATGATTAAATCTTGAACTTCTCTTCATAGGAAAACTCAAACCACAGTAATATCTTTCTTTAATCTTCTAAGTGTCTGAAGAAGAAACTTGGATTCTTGGGGACCTAAGGATTTCCCTCAAATTTAGCTCAGGTTTGTAATTAATCTAAACATCAAAGTCTGATCTAGCAAGCTACCTCCTTGATTTGAAGGACACTTGTATTAGTTTTGCATTTCTGCTGAAGAAGTTACCATCACAGACTGAGTGGCTTTAAGAGTATAAATTTATCATCTGCAGTCTCTGGAGGCCAGATGTCTGGGATGGGTCTAACTAAAACTCAAGGCAAGGCATGGGAGGGCTATATCCTTTCTGGAGGCTCCAGGGGAGAGGCCATGTCTTCACCTTCCCCAGCTTTTAGATGCGGCCAGCATCTCTTGGTGGTGGTCTCTTCCTCCATCTTCAAAGCTAGCAAAGATGATTTATCCATCTCACATTGCCTCACTCTGATCTTTCTCATAGTCAAATCTCTACTTTTGAGAACACTTGTGATGACACGGGGCCCTCTGGATAATCAAGGATAATCTCTCCAACTTTAAATCCTGAATCACATCCACAGTCTCCTTTATCATAGGTAGCATATTCACAGGTTCCTGGGATTAGGATGTGGTCTCTGTATGGGGTCAATATTCTGTCTACCAGAGCAGAGACTGGCACCAACTTCCACTGCAATGTCTTACCTCCACTCCATGTTGGATATAGTTGTCGTCTTCATAATTACAGTCTCCTGTATTAAGCCAGGATATTTACAATTAATAGAAGGTATTAACATATAGGACTTTCAGTTCAGTTCAGTCGCTCAGTCATGTCCGACTCCTTGCGACCCCATGAATCGCAGCACGCCAGGCCTCCCTGTCCATCACCAACTCCCGGAGTTCACTCAGACTCACGCCCATCGAGTCAGTGATGCCATCCAGCCATCTCATCCTCTGGCGTCCCCTTCTCCTCCTGCCTCCAGTCCCTCCCAGCATCAGAGTCTTTTCCAATGAGTCAACTCTTCGCATGAAGTGGCCAAGGACCTTCACACCACTCATAAGTCTTTAGTGAAGTTGGTAGCAGCCTACATCACCTGATTCATGATCACTCCATTCCACCTCTGTTGTCTTAGTGTGACCCCATGAATCGCAGCACGCCAGGCCTCCCTGTCCATCACCAACTCCCGGAGTTCACTCAGACTCACGCCCATCGAGTCAGTGATGCCATCCAGCCATCTCATCCTCTGGCGTCCCCTTCTCCTCCTGCCTCCAGTCCCTCCCAGCATCAGAGTCTTTTCCAATGAGTCAACTCTTCGCATGAAGTGGCCAAGGACCTTCACACCACTCATAAGTCTTTAGTGAAGTTGGTAGCAGCCTACATCACCTGATTCATGATCACTCCATTCCACCTCTGTTGTCTTAGTGGGTAAACACTGCTCTGGTGCTGTGGCCTTCCATTTCTTCCATCTCTTAATAATGACTTCTTTCCCTACTTCATCTAGGTAACTTGCATGGTCCCATTTTACATTTGAAAATCATCCTTTAAATGCTCTGTGAAAAACCCTAAGTCAAATATGCATTGCTCTTTCCACTCTTTCTATTACTTTAAAAAATATTTATTTATGCATTATTTTTGGCTGCATTGGGTTTTGGTTGCAGGATCTTTGCTGTGGCATGTGGGATCTTTCACGAGGGCTCTCTAGTTGTGGCACATGGGCTCAGTAGTTTGATCCCTGACCAGGGGATCAAACCCATGCTCCTTTCGTTGGAAAGTGGATTCTTACCATTGGACCACCAGGCAAGTCTCTGCACTTTTTGAAAAGTAAATAAACAATTCTTTCTTATGCTTTTAAGTGGATTTGAACAGACTTAGTAAACCAAGGGAGGTTGGAAACCTCTTCATGGAAACAGAAGAAGGCATGGATATAAAGATGAATGGTAACAGCCCAGTAGCTCTGGACAGAGAGTTTCTTAGAGAATGCAGTGGCAGATTAGCTAGAGAAATAAGCCCAGATCCGATCCTGAAGGGCTTTGAGTCTTGCTAAAGAATTAAGATTTATCCTGGAGTTGATTTAAAAAAAAAGAAAGCCACAAAAAAGTATTTCGGGGAATAATAACTTGCTGAATTTTCCCTAGTGTGTTTGTGGTAGATGCACTGAATGGGCAGACCAGATGGGATTTATAGCATTTAAAAAAAGAAATTACAAGTCCTAAACCAAATCAATAGTGGAAAGGAAAAGAGGGGCTGGATTTGAGAGATATGTAAAAGGTAAAACAGACAGGATTTGGGAAGCAATAGAATTCTGGGGAGGGATAACAAGGTAACTCACAAGTCTCTACTTGAGTAGAGAAGTGGTACTGCAATACACTCTCAAGACAAGAAGAAGCAGGCCAATGTGGGGTCTACTGAGTTTGGGACACCTGGAGGAGATGCAAACGAAGAAGGCAGTTGAAAATATAAATAAGGAAGGTAGGAGAAAGACTTTTGAGACTTAAGGGTGGAAACCATGGTCACATGGCTATAGTTGAAGTCTCTCAAATGGAAGCAATCACTCAGAGGGATTATGTACAGAAAGGAGAAGGAAGTAAAAGAAAGAGTTGACTGTAGAATCCTGCCTTCACCTTAGTTCTACCTCTCACCAGAACTGCAGTGTTATCCTAGTGGGTTTCCTTCCCTCTAGCATATTTCTTCTCAAATACATCTGTCCCACAGTCAATAAATTCATATTATTTTCATAACATCCTCTTACTCAGAAGCCTTAAATAGTTCTCTATTATCTACTGATAAACCCTCAAATCCTTGGCCCTAAAGCCTTCTAAATTTTTCCTTACTATGCCTCCCACATAAAAATGAGTTTCTGTCAGGAATCAGCCATGGGTATACATGTCAATATATGGCAAAAAAAAAAAAAACCCACCACAATATTGTAAAGTAACTATCCTTTGATTAAAATAAATTAATTTTTTAAAATGAATTTCTGTCAGATTGGTCTTCTCATTTTATTCCATACCATCAACCTACTTTTTATCTACTTTCTCATCTTTCTTCATCAAAACTTTATCTATTTCTTTACAAAGAACCCATTCAGTTCCTTTTCTCTGAAGAACACCTCCTAGATTATCAGAGGATGAGTAAATTCTACATTAAAAAAAATATCATGGCACTTACTGTCTTTAACATATGCTTGACTATTTTCAAGTGCTTACTTCTTTAGAACTTCATTAGGTTTTTCAGTTCAGTTTAAAGCTAGAAGCACAGAAGTTTCATGAGAGTAGAGACTTGGTTTATTTAATTCAGTGGTATACTCCGAGAGCCTAGAACTATTCCTGATACGCAAACATTTGTTAGGTCAATAAATACTCCTTTACATGTCTTATGCTATCTGAGCAATTATTTACTAATTCTTATTTAATTTCTTGGCTTCATAAAGATAGATAACGTGAATAAGGAAAATCATAATCTTCTAGAAGGCATGAGAACAATAGAGTTTGTTTAGTAATAAGATGGCCTCTCTAGGCCCTCCTGCGCCCGCACAGCCATCACTCCTTGGACGTGGGGTTGCTCCTACCGGCTGCCGCCCCTAGCCTTGGGAGTGGGGGTGCTCCTTCCTGCCACTGCCCTTGGCCTTGGGCACCGCCCCTGGCCTCGGATGCGGGGTGGCTCCTCTCGGCCGTCACCCCTAGCCTCGAACGTGGNAAAAAAAAAAAAAAAAAACCCTGCATACTCTATATGTACAATATTATTGTCCCACTTTCTATGTTTATTTTAAAGAATATATTAAAGAATGTGACCTTAATTGAAAATATAGTCTTTGTGGGTTTTATAAGATGAGAACATACTGGAGTTGGGAGGGCCCTTAATTCAGTATGACTGGTGTCCTTACAAAAAGGGGAAATATAGAAAGACACATACATAGGAAGAATATCTATGTGAAGAGGGTGGGAGAGATTGGGGTGCTGTTTCTACTGATACAAGCCAAGGACCACCAAAGATTACCAGCCATCCCCAAAAGCTAAGGGAGAGACAGGGACAGAAGAAATCACCCCCTGCTGAGAACTGGATCCAGGACTTTGGCCTCCAGAACTGTGATACTGTAAATTTCTGTTGTTTAAGTCATCTAGTTTATAGTAGTTTGTTATGGCAGCCCTAGCAGACTAGAAGCTTAATGAGAAATCTTCTATAACTGATCGATGAAGAGCTCTGCTTGTGGTCCTCCATAACTTCTGGTTCATAGGGCAAGTAGATGAGATCCAGCCTATCAATGCAATCTGTGATTTCCTATCCAGATAGTTTGATGTCTCAGGCACAAAACTATTAGGCTTGGAGTAGACACAAAACATGATGGTAATTATCTTCTATTAAGACTCTCATGTGTTCTTGGCATACTTGTTATCTTATTCAATCCTCATTACAATGTTTAGGATAACATTTATCTCCCCATTTTACAGACAGGGAAATAGAGGCTCAGACTGGCTAAGTTACTTACCCAAGATTATATACTACTGTTGTGTAATGGAGTCAAGATTTGAGCTCATACAGATCTAGTCCCAAAGCCTATCTTTCTACTTTCACCTCAGTGTAATTTTCACAATGATATGAAAATGAAACAGTTAAATATATCAAGTCCTCTGATATAATGCTACTTTTTGAATCCCTAAGATTGGAAATGGAAAGTTCCATTTTCCGCATTTGGATAAAGGGTTCCCAGTTAAGGTCCTTGGATGACAAAGGCATCACTCTTACAGATGAAATTGGTAATGTGGCAGGGGGCAGGGGGCAAGGAAGGATTCCCTGCATTAAAACAAAACAAAACAACAACAAAAAAAAACTATGCATCTCTCTGATAAAAGTAGACTTTTGGCCTAATTTCTATCACAGAATTATTATCTTATAGACTTAAAACCTAAATTTCTAACATTTCTTTTGCCTCACAAGATACAATTAAGTTATGCAGAATGTGGAAACCAAAATGGTTTCAAAAGAAGCTACAAAACAATAGTTTCAGTTGTCTGAAGTTGAAGTTTGCATGCTCAGTCATGTCTGACTCTTTGCAACCCCATGTACTGTAGCCCACTAGGCTCCTCCCTCCAGGTTCCTCTTGCTTAGAATTTTCCAAGCAAGAATACTGAAGTTCTCTGAAAAAGTGGATTTCCATTTTCCCCGTTTGGATAGAGGGTTCCCAGTTAAGGTCCTTGGATGACAAAGGCATCACTCTTACAGATGAAATTGGTAATGTGGCAGGGGGCAGGGGGCAAGGAAGGATTCCCTGCATTAAAACAAAACAAAACAACAACAAAAAAAAACTATGCATCTCTCTGATAAAAGTAGACTTTTGGCCTAATTTCTATCACAGAATTATTATCTTATAGACTTAAAACCTAAATTTCTAACATTTCTTTTGCCTCACAAGATACAATTAAGTTATGCAGAATGTGGAAACCAAAATGGTTTCAAAAGAAGCTACAAAACAATAGTTTCAGTTGTCTGAAGTTGAAGTTTGCATGCTCAGTCATGTCTGACTCTTTGCAACCCCATGTACTGTAGCCCACTAGGCTCCTCCCTCCAGGTTCCTCTTGCTTAGAATTTTCCAAGCAAGAATACTGAAGTTCTCTGAAAAAGTGGATTATTCATAGGCTGGTTGTTAAAACCCATTACTAAAGCTTTTTGCTAAAAATATGATAGCTTCAAATTAATAAGTAATTTCTTTAATATTCCCAACTTAGTTTGTCCCTGATTGGTTGGTTATCCTAAAAGCACTTTTCAATCTGGAAGTTTCAGAGTAAATGGTCGTTAGCAACACTACAGAGGTTGAAAATATTTATAAGTATTCCACCGAAAGTACAAGCTGAGCACCTTTCTTTGGGGATGGCATTGATATCTGCTCTTTCTGGGTTTATCAAGGAAAATACTAAGAAAGGACACTGCAATATGTTTGATATACATTGATTTCTGTAGAAATATCAGTATGGTTGGGTTTCCCAGGTGGCTCAGTGGTAAAGAATCCGCCTGCCAATGCAGGAGACGCAGGAGACATCGGTCTGATCCCTAGGTTTAGGAGATCCCCTGGAGAAGGAAATGGCAACCCACTCCAGTATTCTTGCCTGGGAAATCCCATGGACAGAGGAGCCTGGCAGGCTATGGTTTATGGGGTCACAAAGAGCCAAACATGACTTGCAACTAAAACAACAATATACATGGTCAGTTATTTGTTTGAGAAGTTAATGTTATTTCATAAACCCTGGCATCACCGAAAATAGAAAATAATTCTGAATAATATAACTCTAGATATTCATCACTAAATTGCATATTTTGCTTGGCTGAGTCTGAGGAGCATTAATCTTCTATAATCTCTTTACTAAAAGAAATCTACCACCCCAAAATAATTGGGGGAAAAGTGTTTATTATTTTTTTATTCATTATATGTTAGGTAATAATCAATTATTGAAAGAATCTGCTGAATACTCTACAGCTAATATCTCACTTCAAGTAATCACTATAAAATGAAAAACTTTATGAAAATTACTTGAGATGCTTGCCAATTTTATGTTTCATATGAGTTTATTCAAAATTATTTAGTTTTCAAGAGTCTCTTCAGAAATGCATGATTAAAATAAAGCATATTATATATTCTTTCTGACTGATAAAACTATCCAAAATCCACTGTGCTGGATAAAAGGCAATTCTAGTTTCTTTATAAGTCAAAGCACACTTAGTAATATATTTTGGAATTATTATTATATAAATTATAATTATATAACATGTAAAATGATTAGTACATATTATATAAATAAGCAACTGCAGTATGTATTATGTAGTTAACTTATGTAATTATTTATAATATATTATATTAAGTTATAATAATTAAAATAATTTAAATTACAATAATATAATAATTGCCTTTAATTTATTATATATAATGGTAAATTATTATTATAAGATATTACAAAGATAATTTCAAGACACTTCATAGAATAATAGATTTAAATTGTCTTGTTATAAATTCCCTATAACTACTGATGACAAATGCCTGAAGTGTGAGGAAGTACTTTGGAGAAAGATGTATGAATTGAGACACAAATCAATGATACTAATATAATAATTTTAAATTGCATATGCTCTTAGATCACGCTTTATCTTCCTCAATATAAGGAAGCTAAACATTTACAATGCCCCTGACTTATTAAAACGACAGTTTATAGCAATGTATCAAAATAAAATTTCGTTCACTTTTAAGAAAAATTTTTTTGTTCTGTTGGATCTAATTTTAGAAGCATCAGAAATATGAATAGTTTCACTGGATAATAAAGGAAATTATCTTCACAGATATATGGAAAGTGATCACTTATCCCCTTAAAATGCCATTCAATCTTTTCTTTTTTCCTGTGAGTAATATATATGTATTTGTGTAATATGTATGTATGTAAAATTAACATCATCATCAATACCAACCTTATCTAAAACACTTGTATATCAAAAAATGGATGTCCCTGAATAGGTCAGGAGTGGTTTCACTTTTTAACACAAATAAAATGTTAGCAAATAGAAAATATTTTTTAAAACTTAAGGGACCAAATATGGTACAGTTACTTTTTTTAAGCTAAGAACTTACACATTGTCATTCACATTTCGTGCCCACTCCTGCTTCTGGAGCTGTGCTCTGGCCTCGGTTAGCCCATCGATGGGTTCTGCCACCCGCAGTGTCGGTTCCAGAGGCTTGTAGCGCTGTTCCAAAACTTCCGAGATGTTGCGGAATGGTCCCTGACAAGACAGGAGAACGTAAATATTTTACGATTTATGATCAAGCCTACTGAATGTCTACAAAGAAAAGCAAGTAGCATTTACTAAATTATTCTTAAACAAGAACTTATTCTTGTCTGAATTAGAAAACACATGAGGGAAGAGCATCACATCCTCAAGAAACGTTCAGACAAGTTCAAGTGATTATATTAAAAATGTTTGAAATTAGGCGGAATTTCCCCTACTTACAAGTTTTCATACAAGAATTAGTTAACTTGCAGTTATAAAAGTTCTTTGTTTTCTAATTTTAAAAAGCCCATTTCTTATAATTTAAAAAGAATTCGCTCCCTTTTTGAGTAAGCAGAAATACTAGGAAAGATTCTTGGGCCCAGCTTTCAAACAGATAGAAAAGGATGGCAAGTTATTTTTTTTTTAAATAAAGTTTTTAGGTGAATGCCAAATCTTATATTTGGTGGCCTCCTCCAAATAAGGAAGGGCCATATTTTAAAGTATTTTAAGTGTTTTTGTATAAAATTCTAAATTTTATTGCTTAATAATTATTCTGTTGGATCTAATTTTAGAAGCATCAGAAATATGAATAATTTCACTGGATAATGAAGGAAATTATCTTCACTGATGCATGGAAAGTGGTCATGTACCCCCTTAAAATAACCTTAAATAATTTTATTTAGTCACAAATAAAATATTTGTGATTTATCATTTCATGGGACAAATATATAGCAAAGTCCTTAAGCTGCAATGGTATGAAGTGGTTTATAGCATATTGCACCTTTAAATTAGCAGTTACTTACAGTAGTTACTAGAAGCTCCTGGTTGTCTAGTTAGTATCATATGAAACACACTACAAAACAGAAGCAGCTCAAGATTGTGCAATCAATTACACTTTGTTTTCGCTACCATTGTTGTGCAAAAGTGATATAAAATGGACAAAGATTTCTAATCATATCCCTTATCCTTAAAGATCTCTTCTTTAAATAGGTTATCACTAACAAGACACAGCTGGAGTTACTGCAAGCACTGAGTGAAGACTGTGGGGCTAATAAAAAGAAATGATTCACGCCTCATTTATGTTCACTTATGTTTTACATTAATAGAAACCAATAATAGGAACCAGTTACCATAAAAGTCATGGACCGTAAATAACACAAATGGCAAAGAAGTATCATCTAGTACTTTTCACAGCTGGACAGGAGGATTGCTATATTTGAAAGTAGTTAATGGATTTTTACTGGAACTTTAGTTTTTAAAGATACAGTAACATGATGACAAGTTCACAATTAAGAACTCAAATAAGGGTATTGTTTAGATTTTTAATCCTCCACTTGACAAATGTGTGATTTGAACAATATTTGGTTGTGCTGTGATTTGAACTATATTTGGTTGTGATTTGAACTTGATTTGAACAATATCTGGTTGTGATCTCAGGGGTAAATTACTTCTCTAGGCTCTTTCTCTTCAAATGTTGAGATGGAATAATAACTTCTCACAAAATTGCTCTTGAGATAATGCCAGACAATATAAGTAACACTCAGCATTGTATTTAGAACATACTAATAATAAATACACTAAAATTGTAATCCTAGCTTAATTTTTATTATTTTACTACTCCTAGTTTTGAGAGAAGTTTGAAAAAGATTTTGAACAATGGTAGCATCTAATATATAAGCAAAAAGCCAAGGCTATGACTTTGAAGGAACTGGTGTTCACAAGCGGTAAAGTCTTCTTGGTGGTCAAATTCTGCCTTCTGACCTTTGTTGATGTATCAATACAATGTACACCCATTTGTAGGCCTATTCCACTACTTATTCTGGAACTTGCTCTTCCCAACAAGATGAAGAACTGAAAGAGGAAAAATTTTACTTAAGCAGCAAAATTTAGAATAAAAATAGACCCACCCTTCTTTTCTCATTCACTAGAATCTTCAGGACCACAGTCCTTCATAATGTCCATCTTTCTATGTGTTTTGGTGCCTGGTCCATACATTTATATCTTAGACAATTAATACCTTGCCTTTGAGCTTAATAGAATACTTTCCTGGTTAGCAAACTTGACAGCTACTGTCAAGGTTCTCTTGTGGCAAGGCTTCCACTGACTTGTGTTTTTGTTGACAGGCTCTTTTAGACCTCAAGGGATCACTTGTATGAATCATACCTGGAGTGAGATGGCATCCCAAATTTCAGACAAAACTTCAAATGTCAGCTCCTCTCATTGTACTGGTTTTCAAATACTGATTCCTAGAATGTGTAGACCATTCAGGATTCAATCTGAACCTGCAAGTCTTCTTGGACTCTTAGCTATAACTCTCCAATATTTGAGGATGTGAGTCCAATTATAAGTCAAATAAATTATTCTAAATTTTTTAATAACCCAAATTACTTATAGTCATATTTATAAACTTTTCTCAAAGCTTAAATAATAGTGAGGAAAAAATGAACTTGTTATTATTGTCTCACATATCTAAGAAATTCACCTCACAAGTACAGACAGACTGTCAGAGTGTAAAACTATTATTTGGACTGTAGCATATATAATCTCATATGTCCCCAGTCATGCATGTACATTTTTATTATAGGTAAGTACAGGAAATTGGTTTCCCATCCTGTGAAAACAGGACAGGAAAGAAGGAGGGGAAAAAAGCAAGAAAGGAAGGGAGTAAGAAGAAGTCAAAGATGATAAGAGAGAAGGTGAGAAGATGAATGAAGAAAGAAAGTGAAAGGAAAATAAGAGAAAGCAGGAAAAAAAGGAAAAGAATGTATGATGGGGATGGGGCAGAGAATCAGGGGTAAGAAGGAAGGAGATGTGGAAAGAAGGAAAGGGAAAGGAAATTACTAGCAGGGGTAATTATTTTGTTGTATGTTAGATAAATGTATTCTATGATTATGTGCACATATGATTATGTGCACACCTATATATGTATATCAGAGAAGGCAATGGCACCCCACTCCAGTACTCTTGCCTGGAAAATCCCATGGACGGAGGAGCCTGGTAGGCTGCAGTCCATGGGGTTGCTAAGAGTTGGACACGACTGAGTGACTTCACTTTCACTTTTCACTTTCATGCATTGGAGAAGGAAATGGCAACCCACTCCAGTGTTCTTGCCTGGAGAATCCCAGGGACGGGGAGCCTGGTGGGCTGCCATCTATGGGGTCGCACAGAGTCAGACATGACTGAAGCGACTTAGCAGTAGCAGCAGCATATTATGTATATGTGTATGTACATACACATATATAAAATAAAATCTTCCATACAGATGTGTATTCCATATATATATGAATGTATATCTTTATGTAAATGTATACACATTTTAGTACATTATGTAAATGTATACATATATATCTTCATATATATACCACTGTGGTACAGTAAGAAATATTTGGTCTTTGTCCCTGGTTCCTGGCATAGAGCTCCTGAAATCTTTGCAATTTCCCAATGACAGGAGAATCTTTTGTTGCTCATGGCAAGATTACACCTAAGTTTATGCTAATAAGATGAGTTAGGCTAGAGCCCCTAAGTCCCTCCGCCTCCGATGAGACCAGTCACCAGAAAGACCAAGTAATGAGAAGACGGGCACTTCCAGCCCCACCTGTGACCTCGAGGGAAGGGAGCACTATAGAGACTGAACGAGGAGAGCCAGAGTCAGGAAAACCACCACCATGTGAGTGACCTTGGTAGCGGATCTCCGTACCCTCCTCTCCTTCCACCCACTGCCAAGCTGTGATACAAAATTACAGCCCAGCTGACACCTTGACTGCAACTTCATAAGAGGTCTTCAATCAGAGGCACTCACCCAAGCTGTACCTGCAACGCTGACCCACAGAAACTGAGAAAAGAAATGTGTGTTGGTTGAAGCCATCAGACTTTGGAGTAACTTGTTATACAGCAATAGATACACAGGGGCAAGTCTGTGTGTGAAGCTAGTCGGCAGCAGTTCTGGAAGCCTGGCTGCATGAACCAAAGTCAGTCCATTTCCGGGTGGATGCTTCCTGGAGGCAGTTGTCTAGTCCAGTTTAAATAGGGGTGGGGGCGGGGAACAGCAACAGAAGTGTTGTTCTCTGGGACTTTCAGGACAGTGACAATCATCAAAACTCACCACACTCCACCCTTTAGCCCTAGAAAGTCATGGATTGATCCTGCTATATCTTAATCCATAGTGAAGGGTTTTTTTTTGTCTTTGCTTGAATTTCGCATTTTTGGGGCCCCACCTCTAATTCTCCAAGTTATACTTTTTCAGTGACTCCCATCCAAATTAGGTTGATAATTGTATATGATTACACAAACCATCAGGCTTCCCCAGTGGCTCAGCAGTAAAGAATCCACCTGGAATGTAGAAGAGGCAGAAGACATGGATTTGATTCCTGGGTCAGGAACCTCCCCTGGAGGAGGGCATGGCAACCCACTCCAGTGTTCTTGCCTGGAGAAACCCATGGACAGAGGAGTTTGGCGGGTTTCAGTCCATAGGGTTGCATAGAGCTGGCCACGACTGAAGCAACTTGGCACACACACATGTACAAGAATCACCAGATGAGAAGCTGATAATATATAAGATTTTCTAGCAACAACAGGTTATAACAAATGCCATTACCACAATATTGTTACATTAAAAAGATACACCCTAGCCCCAAATTCTATGTGTTATTTTCATAGTCAGAACAATAAAATTCAGTACCAAGGAAACATTTGAATATTTGCTTGGTATATATTTAAAATGCACTTCATTTTTATTATTGAAAATTAGATTTGGGCGGATTATCTGGCAGTCCGGTGGCTAGGACTCAGTGCTATCACTGCCAAGGGCCCAGGTCCAATCCTTGATCAGGGAATAAGATCCCACAAGCTTCACGTCATGGCCAAAGGAAAATCAGATTCAATAAAAAATAATTTCTGTTTCTATTTACAAAGACAAAACAAAACACAATAACTTAAAAAAAAAACTGGAAAGAATACAATCACTGGGACAATTCTGATGTAAGATTAATGCGTACCTGACAGCGTTTCCTGTCAATAGGGGGCAGAATTCCGGACCGAGGAAAGGACCGGGCGCTGGAGCAAGCGAGCCAGTCGCTAAGGCAGAGGGAGTGCTTCCGCTTCACTTCAGGGTGTCGGTGTGTTAGAGGCTTTGCCTTCTGCAGCCTCAGCTCCCATGGGTCAGGATCTTTTCTGAACGGTGAATTATATATTCCTGGAATCTAAAGCAGAACCACATCATTTTGGTTTTATCTTTCATTTTCACATAAAGAGAAGATAAAGTTGTCCCAGACAAATTTGACTATTTTAAACTATATAAGAGGTGGACTTCAGATTCATCTAAGTGAAAGAAGTGTTAGTCGCTCAGTTGCTCAGTGTGGGACTCCTTGTGACCCCACCACACTGCTCTGTCCATGGGATTCTCCAGGCAAGAATACTGGAGTGGATTGCCAGTCCATTTCCAGGGGATCTTCCTGACCTAGGGATCAAACCCAGGTCTCTTGCATTGCAGGCAGATTCTTTACCCTCTGAACCACAGGGAAGTCCAGTTTGTCTCAGGAGATTACAAAAGACCTTTTGTCTCCAGGCCAACAGTTTTGGAATCTTCATGGTTGAAAACTAAATACACTAAGAACAACTGAGCTATAGTTTCTGCCACACATGACACATTTGACATAACTGTACCTGAGAGAAAAATAACAGAAAGACCTTAAGGTATTTATGTTGTTTTCTAACCATTAACTATGCATATGTATATTTAACCATCTCTAGACGTCATGCATTCACACACAAACTCAAATATATAATGTTTGAACCAGTTTCAGGTACAAAGTATGAACTTAATAAATATTTGATTATTTGAATGATTAATCATTATACAACCTAACTAATGGTAGTCATTTTAAGTTCTTTAAAATAATAATCTAAATGGTATATATATAAAAATACATGTGCATGTACATATGTGTGTATATTTATGTGTGTGTGTTAATGTATATAATCATTCAAAATAACATATTTTTTCATTATTGGAATATAATTGCTTTACAATATTGTGTTAGTTTCTGCTGTACAACAAAGTGGATCAGCTGAATGTATGCATCCTTTATTCCATGAGTTGTATCCACGTGGTTCTGTAATGTAACATTACCCTTGTTGTTTTATGACTGGCCTTGTCACACTCTGCATCAAAATAGTCAAGACTTATTTCATACAGTTCCTGTTATGCAATAGTGGTTCCATAGATGTACATGGAATAAAGGTTAAATTCAAGTTTATACTCCATTTTCTGAAAAATTCAATGATGTTTGAATACACAAACCTTATAGAACTACAGTTTTTACTCCTTTCATACATACAAATGCATATTCATGAAGAAAACCTATATTTTAAAGGACAGAATGAGTTGTTTGGTTGTTCTGTAGACATTCAATATAAAGAATGTATCCATTTAGCCTGTTTTTCCTAAAAATGTGCTTTTCTCTTATGCCACTATCAGATTCATAAATATTTCTAGTTATACTTACCTCTTTAAGCAAGTCTAAAGTATTATGATTAACTACAGTAGTTGACTTTGAAGAGCTACCCTGGGGAATAGGATGTTTTTATATTTTATAAGATAAAATAATTTTATTTTATATTTCCAGTCTAACTCCTCAGTAAGTATTAAGCTCTGTGTGTGTGTGTGTGTTCAGCTGTGTCCACATAGACTATAGCCATGCTGGCGAACCCACGGACTATGGAGTGGGTAGCCTTTCCCTTCTCCAGGGGATCTTCCCAACCCAGGTATTGAACCCAGGTCTCCCACACTGCAGTCGGATTCTTTACCAGCTGAGCCACAGGGAAGCCTAAGAATACTGGAGTGGGTAGCCTATCCCTTTTCCAGGGGATCTTCCCAACCCAGGAACTGAACTGGGGTCTCCTGCATTGCAGGCGGATTCTTTACCAGCTGAGCTATCAGGGAAGACCTATTCATAAGATAAAATATACCAACTGAGCTATCAGGAAAGATCTATTTAATGAGATAAAATATATTTTATGTTATATTTTATATTTCCAGACTAACTCCTCAGTAAGTATTAATCTCTCCATGTGTGTGTTCAGTTGTGTCCACATGGACTATAGCCATGCCAAGGGAACCCATGGACTATATAGCCCACCAGGCTCTCTGTCCATGGAGTTTTCCAGGCAACAATACTGGAGTGGGTTGCCATTTTTGACTCCAGGGGATCTTCCTGACCCAAGGATCAAACCTTAATCTCCTGAATAAACATGAGGATGCTTTACCACTAGTGCCACCTGGAAAGCCCACATTCAAGTTCAAGTTCAGTCACTCAGTCGTGTCTGACTCTTTGTGACCCCATGAATTGCAGCACACCAGGCTTCCCTGTCCATCACCAACTCCCAGAGTTCTCTCAAACTCATATCCATTGAGTTGGTGATGCCATCCAGCCATCTCATCCTCGGTCGTCCTCTCCTCCTCCTGCCTTCAATCTTTCCCAGCATGAGTCTTTTCCAAGGAGTCAACTCTTCGCATGAGGTGGCCAAAGTACTGGAGTTTCAGCTTTAGCATCATTCCTTCCAAAGAACACCCAGGGCTGATCTCCTTTAGAATGGACTGATAGGATCTCCTTGCAGCCCAAGGGACTTCAAGAGTCTTCTCCAACATCACAGTTCAAAAGCATCAATTCTTCGGTGCTCAGCCTTCTTCACAGTCCAACTCTCACATCCATACATGACTACTAGAAAAACTATAGCCTTGACTAGACGGACCTTTGTTGGCAAAGTATGTCTGCTTTTGAATATGCTGTCTAGGTTGGTCATAACTTTCCTTCCAAGGAGTAAGTGCCTTTTAATTTCATGGCTGCAGTCACCATCTGCAGTGATTTTGGAGCCCCCCAAAATAAAGTCTGAAGCCCATATTAAAGTGAAGTCACTCAGTCATGTCCGACTCTTTGTGACCCCATGGACTGTAGCCTATCAGGTTCCTCCATCCATGGGATTTTCCAGGCAAGAGTGCTGGAGTGGACTGCCATAACCTTCTCCAGGGAATCTTCTCCACCCAGGAATAGAACCTGGGTCTCCTGCATTGCAGGCAGAGGCTTTACCGTCTGAGCCACCAGGGAAGCCGAAGCCCATATTAACCTCTATCTAATTTTGAACTGTAGTGTTGGAAAGACTCTTGAGAGTCCCTTGGACTGCAAGGAGATCCAACCAGTCCATTCTAAAGGAGATCACCCCTGGGTGTTCTTTGGAAGGAATGATGCTAAAGCTGAAACTCCAATACTTTGGCTACCTCATGCAAAGAGTTGACTCATTGGAAAAGACTCTGATGCTGGGAGGGATTGGGGGCAGGGGAAGGGGACAACAGAGGATGAGATGGCTGGATGGCATCACTGACTTGATGGATGTGAATTTGAGTGAACTCTGGGAGATGATGATGGACAGGGAGGCCTGGCGTGCTGCAATTCATGGGGTCACAAAGAGTCGGACAAGACTAAATGACTGGACTGAACTGAACTGAACTGAACAACTGAAGTGAACTGAACTGAGGGCCTACCAAAGTCTTGACACTCAAAAAATGAATGCTAAATGCTTATAGAGAAAACAATGCACTGTTCAGAAAGGCCCATCAAGTCTATTTTACTTTTACTTTCCCAAGCCACATACAATCTTAGTAAAATTTGACTTTATTTCAAAATCTTACTGACTTCTTTTAAAGTTTTAGGTTATATCTTTTCACTTTTCTTAACACTTCAGTTTCAGTTTGCTTTTGAATACACTGTGATCTAGAACCAAATTATTCTGGACCTATTGAGTCACCTCCAACTCAATTTTTCCTATGCTAAATATACTTACTTTAATGTAAGTATATTTACCTATTTTAAAAATGTTTTGAACTGACTCTTCTTTGAGAATTTTTCCCTATATAATTCATACAAGAAAGAAAGTATTGAAAACATTATAGGCATTGTATAAGCCATTTTTAATGCCATGTTAACATATTCTTACTATAATACTAAATACAGAACAAAGTGGACTCATAAGCAGATATTTTTAATGATGCTAATATAAGAAAATCTATACACACACATATTCAAAGTAGCTTTCAGTGGATAGTAACTTTTAAGTGGATAGTAATTTTAATATGATTTTTTGGATGATTTTCTAAGATGAGACTATCAATTGTAATGAGAAATAACAATAAATATTATACTATTATATATGATATAATAGTATAAAAAGACTAAATAGACTAAAAAGACTAGTCTGACATAAAGCAGAATTAAATCTTCATAGTTTATGAAAGACATACAAGAGAATAGAATTCTGTTTTGTGATGGTCTAGTTAACTGAAGTCTGTTAGCTTATCATTTCCGTAATCTTACAGATTAAAATGGAAAAATGCATACAATGTAACTAGATTATAATTTATCATTTAAAAAAAATCCGTCTACCTGAATAACAGCAACCCACTGTTAACTTTACCCCATTAGAAATCTTTGATCTCCTTCACATTTGCATGTACATGTATACACAGGCTAGATGGGAAATGCAAATAGATCGGTAGACATGATAGCTTTCTTAAATTATATTTTGCAACCTATATGGAGACCTCCTCATGTGTATTCTCTTTGCAATTTCAATCATATATAGATGAAAAATATATTTTAATTGAATTGAAAATGTATCTTGAAAATCTTCAAGGTGTCAGTATTTTAGAAATTAATTTAATACATTTGCCTAACTTTTGTCAATGAAAATGGTCCACCCCCCCAATCCTATAGCAAGCAGATACTCTATTTATATTAATACAGTATTCATTTAATTATTATTTTCTTTAAGTAAATAAAACAGCCTTAACTACTGTCTTGATGGCTGTATTTCATTAATTTGCAAGCCACTTTGTGACTAAGGGTTTGTTGTGGATTTTTAAAAAAATTATTACTATGACTCACAGTAATAAGTAAAAAGTCAATCCTCAGGGACTATGACATATTTTTCTGTTTTCACATTTTTCACAACTTAGAAGGGCTACTGCCAAGCTTGCTTTGGGGACTTCATTTTCAGCAATAATTTTCTAGAGTGACCAACACTATGGGGAAATCTGTGCTAACTGTTTAAAAAAAAAAAAGAAGCCTACAACTGAGTTATTTGCAGTACTGTCATGCTAACATTCAACTCAATAAGACCCAAGAAACCTCAGGAGAGGACGCTGCTAATAGCTTCTTACTGACCTCCCTGGATCAGGCCTGGCTGCTGACTGGTGGCCCAGTGGTGAATACGGCAAATGAGGTGTGAAAGCACTGATTTTTTTTTTTTTAAGGCTATGATTCCGACTCGTCAAAAGGAAAGAAAAAAAGGCAATGAGTTATATAATAGATATATATTTTTCTTGAATTTCCCCCTTTAGACCCTCCATCATGGGAACTTAAGCATGACCTGGAATATTAATTATGTCAGGTTGAACAACGAGCAAATGTACCATTCGTTACCCAGTCACCCTTAGCATTACATTAATATTTTGAACCATTCCATATTTTTAACAATCTATCAGTTGGCTCTCCTCAGTTTCTATCGTCACACCAAAGTATTCTAAGGGAAAGTACTTTAAAAATGCAATTGATTTGAAAGCAAATGGATATAGTTGTTATATTTGGCACATCTACTGATGTATTTCATGAAGAATGTTTTTATGGTCATTTTCCACTCATCACTGACCTTTATTTTGTAATTGCCTAGAGGAAGCCATAGTCTAATTTTTTTCTCTTCTCCTTATTATTGAGGTTTACTTTTAAAATAAGTTTCTCAAAAATGAAAAGAATTTTAAACCGGACCACATATACCTATAATTCCCATAGCACAGATACTAGTGCTTCAATTTCAGATTTTATCAGGTGAGAAACAGTGATTTTTCATGATTTCAAAAGTGAGTGAAATCGCTCAGTCATGTCCGACTCTTTGCAACCCCATGAACTATAGCCTGCCAGCCTCCTCCATCTATGGAATTTTCTAGGCAAGAATACTGGAGTGGGTTGCCATTTCCTTCAAAGTAACTGCTTATTCCAGGAATGAAGTACTCTACAGGGTAGGTGGGAGTATTTAACTTTTACTTCTGCAAATGACAATTACATAGTGAACAGGAGCCACTGATTGCCATAAAAAGAAACAAAATTTAAAAGTATTTTTTCATATTTATAATGCTATATATAAAATAGGTAAATAATAAGGAGCTACCTTATAGCACAGTATACTCAATTTCTTTTTTTAAAAAAATTTTTTATTGAAGTATAGTTGATATACAATGCTGTGTTAGTTTCAAATATACAGTAAAGTGGTTCAGTTATACATACATATGTACATTCATACATATGTATATTCTTTTTCAGATTCCTTTCCCTTATTGGTTATTGTAAAATACTGAATGTAGTTCTCCTCAATATCTTGTAATAACCTATAATGGAGAAGTATCTGAAAAACAAGATATATATATAGATAGAGATATAGATATAACTGAATCACTTTGCTGTACACTTGATACTAATAAAACATTGTAAATTTTATTATACTTCAATTTTAAAAAAGATCTTAAAAGAGTATTTTCTTGCCCCATTAGTTAGATTCTGTGAATACCATGAGAGATGAACTGTTCTAAATGGAGGACTATCTAAAATTTGTGTGGGTTCTAAGTTTCTGTAAAATATGGTTTAAAAAAATAACACTAGGCAAGCACACAAAGAGTAGCAAAGGTCTCTAATAACTGGAAAAGTGGAAGTGAGCCAGGGAACTGTGAATGAAATATCTGCCGGGGTAGGGACTACTGAATCAACACTGACCAATGCACTTCATCATAATTATCGGGACATACTAGTGCCAGGGGATTTATAAAACTCCCACTCAGCAAACAATCGCTCTGCCATTAAGAGATAGTCAAGAGTGTTAACACTGTCACCGGCCAGCATTTAGTAAGATATTCTACATTCAATTACTCTTGCTGAGAACGAAAAGGACACATGGTCATTTCTCAGATACAGACAATAGTCATGTTAACCCTCAATACAGCACTGCAGAAGGAATAACAATTTCATGGAAACATTAGGGATTCACAGAGAATATATTTGGAATAGTTCTTACCTATCCAAGGCAATATTTTTTTAAAAAAGTATTACTGACTACAAATGCTTTTTCTCATCTTTCACTCTATGAAGAAATAAAATGTTTAAATGTCTTCAGTCAAAAGAAAGAGGGGTCATGCCATGTTAAATGCAAATCCCAGGTATAGCTGCTTTATTAGTTAACAAATGGTTTTTATGAATCATTAAGATATCCTAGTCATTATTATCATGTCAAAATATTCTTATGAAATGTTGATTTAAATGAAGAAATTTTAATAAGAAAACATTCTCTCTATATTAATTCCATTCAATAAATATTGAGCATCTACTAACTTTAGAAACACTTTGCTGGATCTCAGGTGGGTACAGAGATGAATAAAAAGTGATCATTCCCATCAAGCTGTTCTTGGGTGGAGGAGGTGGGAGGGATTAGGAAAACAATTTTGTTACTGATAACAACATAACCAGCCTGTGGCAAGTATCCTCTAATAACTTGTATAAGAAGTATACACCAAAGGTTATGGTAAAGGTAGGTATCATTTAGAAAACCCTGTGGAAAGAGGATCTGAATTTGTTCTAAAGATGAGTAGAATTTTCACAATAATAAAAGGAAAAAAAGTAGTCCAGGCTGAGGGAATGGTAAAATAAAGACATATGGAACAAATATAGGGCACATGTTCAATGAACATTACTTTGGCCAATTTATGCAGGAAGCCATAGTCAGAAACGAGCCCGTGAAGATAAATCAGAACCAAATTCTATAAGGCTGCAAGACTGCACTTAATTCTACATAGAATGGGAATCTCTTGATTTTTGCATTCTCCTTTAGAAAGCAACCTCATGGGGAAGTATGAAGCAGGACCTACAGTAGGCACACAAAGCCTACAGAAACAGACCCAGTGGGAACAGAGGCGAAAAAAAAAAAAAATTTTAAAGAGACAGAGCAAGCATCAAAACCAGACTCTAACATGGCAAGGATATTGGAATTTCCAGACCAGGAATTTCAAACAATTGTGATTAATAAGTGAAGGCATTGAACACACAGTAGGCAGCATGCAGGAACAGATGGGCAATGCTGGCAGAGATAGGGAAATTCTAAGTAGGAATCAAAAAGAAATGCCAGTGAGCAAAAACATTATAACAGAGATGAAGAATGCCTAGATGGATTTATTTGCAGACTAGGCAAGGCTGAGGAAAGATTTCTGACCTAGAGCATATTTCAGGAGAAACTTCAAAAAGCAAAAGAAGAAAAAAGGATGGAAAGAAAGGAACAGAAGAATTACTTGAAGAGACAACGACTGAGGATTTCCCCCATATTAATGTCGGACACCAAATCACATATCCAAGAAGCTCAGAGAACACCCAGTAGGATAAATGCCAAACAAAATGAATAAAAAACCCTCAAAACCCTACACCTAGGTGGGTGTATCATATTCACATTTCAATAAAATCAAAGATAAAAAACCTTATAAAAGGCAGAGCGGATAAACATCTTACTTAACAGAGGAGCAAAGATAAGAATTACGTCCAATTTTTCCTCAAAATCACACTTAGAAGATGAGAGTGGAGTGGCATATGCAACAGAGTGAGCCCTCATTATGCAGCTTGGGTGATAATGATGTGACACCACCCTTATGGCAGAAAGTGAGGAGGAACTGAAGAGCCCATGACAGTGAAAGAGGAGAGTGAAAAAACTGGCCTAAAGCTCAACATTCAAAAAACGAAGATCATGGCATCCGGTCCCAGCACTTCATGGCAAATAGATGGGGAAACGAAGCAGTGAGAGACTTTACTTTCTTGGGTTCCAAAATCATTGCAGGTGGTGACTGCAGCCATGATATTAAAAGATGCTTGCTCCTTGGAAGAAAAGCTATGATCAACCTAGACAGCATATGAAAAAGCAGAGACGTTACTTTACCAACAAAGGTCCATCTAGTCAAAGCTATGGTTTTTCCAGTGGTCATGTATGGATGTGAAAGTTGGACTATAAACAAAGCTAAGCACTGAAGAATTGATGCTTTTCAAGTGTGTTGTTGGAGAAGACTCTTGAGAGTCCCTTGGACTGCAAGGAGATCCAATCAATCCATCCTAAAGGAAATCAGTCCTGAATTCCTGAATTGGAAGGACTGATGCTGAAGCTGAAACTCCAATACTTTGGCCACCTGATGTGAAGAGCTGACTCACTGAAAAGACCCTGATGCTGGGAAAGATTGAAGGCCAGAGGAGAAGGGGATGACAGAGGATGAGATGGTTGGGTGGCAACACCAACTCGATGGACATGAGTCTGAGTAGGCTCTGGGGATTGGTGATGGACAGGGAGGCCTGGAGTGCTGCAGTCCATGGGGTCACAAAGAGTTGGACACGACTGAGCGACTGAACTGAACTGATGTGGGAGGAGGTAGAGAGTACAGTCATCCCTTGGTGTCCTCATAGGATTGGTTCCAAGATCTGCCTCCCCAATCCTGCAGATATCAAAGTGCAAGAATGCTCTGATCTGTTATATGAAATGGTGGAGTATTTGCATATAAGCTGCACACATACACACTCATATGTCAAATCATCTCTACAGTACTTACAATGCCTAACACAATGTAAATGCTATGTAAACAGTTGCCTGTGCACAAAATTCAAGTTTTGCTTTTTATGAACTTTCAGGCCTTTTGAGTACTTGAATCCATGGTTGGTTGATCTACAGATATGGAATCTGAGGATATGGAGGACTGATTTCATACGGCAACTTCTGGCTCAAATTTGCTATGAACTTAACATTGCTCACAAAAAGAAAAAGCCTATTTTTAAAAAGTTGAATACATGCTTCACATATAATACAACAATCCCATTCCTGGGAATCCACACAAGGGATATGAAAATATATGTCCACACAAAGATTTGCACGCAAATGTTTATAGTAGCATTATTCATAGATGCCAAAAACTGGATGTAATCCAAATATTTATCAACAGGTTAATAAATTAACAGAATGTAGTTACCCATTCAATAATAAAAAGAAATGAAATACCGATATATGCAGTCACACGGAAGAATCTCAAAAACATTATGAAAAATAAAGGAATACCATGCAATACCACATATTGTATATTGTGTTTGTATAAAACACCCAGAAAAGGCAAAAGTAGGTAAAGAAATGTGTAGAGCCATGAGGAACATGAAAATCCTTCTGCTTGATTTTGCTGCAAACCTAAAACTGCCCTAAAACAAAGCCTCTTAGAAAAAAAAAAAAAGTAAATGGCATCATCAGCTCTCAATATCTTAAGTCAAAAACCTGAGAATCATCCTTGATGATGAGTGATCTTCCCTCATTGCTTATAGCCACTCCACCAACAAATTCTATTAATTCTTCTTTCAAAATATATATCCAATCTGTAAACTTCTATTAATATCCATGGCCACCACCCTTATCTAACTTCAAACTTATATTTAGTCTCCCTCCATCTGCTCTGTTTTGAACCCCTGTTACCCTCTACAGGGAAACCAGAGTAAAATTACAAATTTAGAAATTGTTTTTGTCTCTAAAATGCTATATATGGCTTTTAAATGCACCTAAGAAAACCTAACAAATTCTTAACAAAGTCTTTTTTTCGGTTCCAACCTCGTTTCAGCCACTCTTCCCATCCCTCACCACATGCCATCCATACTGGCTTGCTTTTATTTCCTCAAAGCATGCCAGGCTCTTCCATGACTCAAATTCTCAAAAATGTTTTTCTTCTTATCTGCTTACTTGCCTGGCCAAACTATACTCATCCTTAAAACTTCACATTAAATATTACTCCTTTGGAAAGACTTGTGTTTTCACACACATTGTCCTACTATATCCTTTCTCTCAAAGTTCCCTGTTCATTTTCTTCTTGGCACTTATCACTTTTAATTTTACACATATATGACTATTTGTTCTTGAATGTCTGTCTCCCTGCCTATTAGAATTTAAGCTCCATAAAGAACAACATCCATTTTCTTGGCCTTTGTATACTTAAGTTTGTAGTTCTCAACTCTGGCTAAATGTCAAATTCATTTGGGGAGTTCGAAAAATACTAATGTCCAAGCCCCACTCTAGACCAATTCATCTGGCATCTTTGAAGCACATGTCCAGGTATTCATTTAGTTTTGTTTTTAAAGAAGAGTTGAGAACCCTGACTCATTACCTTTCTCAATACCTGGCTCCGAGCAGACCATCAAGCCATGTTAATCTGCATAAGTGACATAAGACCAGAAGTCTGTGAAGGAGGTGAAGCTTGCTTACCCAGAGGGAAGAACAGAGACTGGTGGGAACAAAAGAGTGACACGGACAGGGAGCATTTTATGGAAACAGAGGCAAAAAACACGGATAACAGGTTAATCAAGAAGAAAATAAGGGAGTGTAGCGTTGCGGGAAAATCTGGCCTTTAGAATCCAGGCAGAGAATTAGCAAGGAGAGCAGTTACGTGGGAATACTCACCTCTGTTTGGCAGACATTAGGACTGAGCTTCCCACAAAGCATTCAGGTTGAAAGGTCTAATGTGCTGTCGTCAGAGTAGGTCTGGAACTTAAGAGAGAGGTCACAGCCAGCAACCAGAGAGTTTCCAGAATGAAAAAGGGCTGGAGGTGTGAAAATGGATGGAGTCACTGAGAGACAGAAGAGAGACTGAGGGAATTTTTTCCAAGGAAGAAGTCTTAGTGGGTATTTATAAGAAGTAAAAGGGAGAAGAGAAGCTCATGAAGTGAGGGGCACTGGGAAAGCGGACGGCGGGGGTTGGAGGGCTTGGGCACGACATGAGGGAGAACATGGCTTCGCGGAGGAGGTCGCCAGGGTCAGATGCCAGGGAGGGTGGAACGGCACAAGGACAGACACCGCTCACCTGGAGAGGTACCTGGAAGGTGACGGCTGACCTCTGCAGAAGCAGATTCTGTTCTTGTGGCAGAAACATCGTGACTCATTGAATGTGAGGAGGAAAAAGGAAGAGGAGGCTGGTTTGAGGTTTCCAAAATACAGCATTATCATGATGACTCAGAAAACCTTGGGACTGAAAGAATATCTTCCTCCTCCCCAGTCAGGATTCTCCTTTAACCATATTGCATTATCAAAAGATTTTCTGAGAAGGATTTCCTGTAAAAGATTTCCTGGGAAATCTTGCCCATTATACGATTCCTTTCTCTCTTTATCTCTAAATGTTAGTGGTCCCTGCAAAAACTGATGAAAGTTCCTTGTCTTCTTCCTTAGGCCTTTCTCTAGACCTGTTCCTTCCCCCAGTCTGTAGCAAGCCGCACCCACCATCACCCCCACCCCCCCTATGATTCCCAGTTTGGCTTCCTTAATGTTTTCTTCTGTCTACTACCTTGGCAGGTTCTCCAGATTTGTCTTTGATTCCTCTCTTTCAATTTCAGTCACAGCTTCAATAGTTTATAAAACAAATAAAAAATACTGAAATTGAGTTGGTGATGGACAGGGAGGCCTGGTGTGCTGCGATTCATGGGGTCGCAAAGAGTCGGACACGACTGAGCCACTGAACTGAACTGAACCGTTAACGTGGACAGAAGGCCATCCTGGAAAGAGACAGTCCTGGGGAGGGGGGTAGGGCAGGCGGGGAGGATGCCCAGTGTCGAGCAGGATCTTGAAAGAAAAGATGGGATTTGTTTGGTGTGTAAAGTGGGAAGAGGTCACTCCCAGAAAACAATAACACAAACACAGCATACAAAGGAAGAGAATCTTAAATAACTTTGATATTAAAAAATTATAAATAGTCCCATATAATAACAGATAAACAAGATAAACAGGAATTACTGAAAAAAAGTGAGAAGAAATGATCAGAGTGAGAGGAAAAGCGGACCATATTGTCACCAAGGCCAGAGGAGGCCACAAGATCACGGGAGTGATGGGCAGCGTGCAGACCTCTGAGAGGTCCTATGGATTTACAGCTTAGAGATTCCTGGGTGACTAGATCAAGAGTTATTCTCAGTAGAGCAGTGAAAGTGGACACCCCATTCACAGTGATCTGGAAACTCCCTGCTTTGACTCCTCTGATACATAATTGCCACACATTCTGAACTGGCTTATTACACACACCAGTGAAACCTGAATCCGCTAAGGAAAATAGAGGAAACACAGCGAATGCTGTTTTTATGATCACCATCCCTCTAGAAACCTTTACTTACACACCTTTTTTTACTCTCTTTGGAAACCCCATGTTCTCTCTTGCTTGGTTCTTCAACAGAGGATTTGGTTTGAAGATGATTCCATAGTTTGGGGTTAAAAGGTGACTTCCAAGAAATTAGTAGTTAAAAGAAAAATGCTTGGCATTATAGAAACAGGCAAGTAAATGAACTTTTTCTTTTGTTGAAGAAAATGTACCAATGGAATGGGGCATTTGTCAAGCATCATTTCCAGTGTTCTATGGGACTCTGCTGTGTGGATCACAATAAACTGTGGAAAATTCTGAAAGAGATGGGAATACCAGACCACCTGACCTGCCTCTTGAGAAATCTGTATGCAGGTCAGGAAGCAACAGTTAGAACTGGACATGGAACAACAGACTGATTCCAAACAGGAAAAGGAGTAGGTCAAGGCTGTATATTGTCACCCTGCTTATTTAACTTATATGCAGAGTACATCATGAGAAACGCTGGACTGGAAGAAACACAAGCTGGAATCAAGATTGCTGGGAGAAATATCAATAAACTCAGATATGCAGATGATACCACCCTTATGGCAGAAAGTGAAGAGGAGCTAAAAAGCCTCTTGTTGAAAGTGAAAGAGGAGAGTGAAAAAGTTGGCTTAAAGCTCAACATTCAGAAAATGAAGATCATGGCATCTGGCCCCATCACTTCATGGGAAATAGATGGGGAAACAGTAGAAACAGTGTCAGACTTTATTTTGGGGGGCTCCAAAATCACTGCAGATGGTGACTGCAGCCATCAAATTAAAAGACGCTTACTCCTTGGAAGAAAAGTTATGACCAACCTAGATAGTATATTCAAAAGCAGAGACATTACTTTGCTGACTAAGGTCCATCTAGTCAAGGCTACGGTTTTTCCTGTGGTCATGTATGGATGTGAGAGTTGGACTGTGAAGAGGGCTGAGCGGAGAAGAATTGATGCTTTTGAAGTGTGGTGTTGGAGAAGACTCTTGAGAGTCCCTTGGACTGCAAGGAGATCCAACCAGTCCATTCTGAAGGAGATCAACCCTGGGATTTCTTTGGAAGGAATGATGCTAAAACTGAAGCTCCAGTAGTTTGGCCACCTTATGCGAAGAGTTGACTCATTGGAAAAGACCCTGATGCTGGGAGGGATTGGGGGCAGGAGGAGAAGGGGACGACCGAGGATGAGATGGCTGGATGGCATCACGGACTCAATGGACGTGAGTCTGAGTGAACTCCGGGAGTTGGTGATGGACAGGGAGGCCTGGCATACTGCGATTCATGGGGTCGCAAAGAGTCGGACACGACTGAGCGACTGTACCGAACTAATGGGACTCTGCAAAAAAACTGATATCCCATGAGTCATTGAAGAAGGATTATTTCTTAAGCAAACAACAGAAATTACTTTTAAACTTTATCAAAGTCTTATCAAAAATGTTAATTTTATCCATGCTTCTTGGCCATAGAACACTACGTTGCCTTAATCTGGTTGGCTACAATCTTGTGTCCAGATCCTAAAGGCCACCTCGTTTTCAGAACACTATGTCCTCACACAATTTTGTTCTGAAGACCTGTGGCTTCTTGGATGGAAATTATTAACTAGTACCCACCAGATATCAGTTATACCTGCCACTTTGTGACAACTGAGCTGGGTGATAAAGATTTTTGTACTTTTCTGTATGTTTCCATGGAGAAGGCAATGGCACCCCACTCCAGTACTCTTGCCTGGAAAATCCATGGACAGAGGAGCCTGGTGGGCTGCAGTCCATGGGGTCTCTAGAGTCAGACATGACTGAGCAACTTCACTTTCACGCTACACTATGTCCTCACACAATTTTGTTCTGAAGACCTGTGGCTTCTTGGATGGAAATTATTAACTAGTACCCACCAGATATCAGTTATACCTGCCACTTTGTGACAACTGAGCTGGGTGATAAAGATTTTTGTACTTTTCTGTATGTTTCCATGGAGAAGGCAATGGCACCCCACTCCAGTACTCTTGCCTGGAAAATCCATGGACAGAGGAGCCTGGTGGGCTGCAGTCCATGGGGTCTCTAAGAGTCAGACATGACTGAGCAACTTCACTTTCACGCATTGGAGAAGCAAATGGCAACCTACTCCAGTGTTCTGGCCTGGAGAGTCCCAGGGATGGGGGAGCCTGGTGGGCTGCCGTCTATGGGTTTCTAAGAAATAAACATTTTATTTTAGCTTTTTTAAGTTATCTTTTTGCTTTCTTACTTTTGCTCTGGTCTCCTTAATGGTAAGGAGCCTAGAAAATTCCATCCCATATGCTTCATGACCCTATTATCTTTTATTACTACTGAAACTATAAGTTCCTCTGGTGGTAATATAATTTGATAACATAGTTTTTTCAAAAGAACTTGGCCAATTAATATTTTGATCAAGAAACGGATCTATTCTAAAACAAATAACAGTCTAGTCTCTGTTTTGGGTGATGTACTGCTGGGTTGTTTTACAAGTTTGTATGCATTTTTGTTTTTGTTTTTTTTCTTCAAAATTTGAGGAAATAGTACTACCCTTGTCCTTTTTAATCCATAATTCACTTCCACTCTATAATATCACTGTACTAGCTGAATTAAAAAATAGGCACAGCAACTTAAATTTCTCCACAATAGGATATGGTCGGATCAAGCAACTACTTGTCTATTTGTTTTTTGGTGAAACTGAGTTTGCCAAAGAGTTTTCTGCTAAATTAATCACAGCTCTCCTTTACATTTCTGGTATATCCATCCTCAACTACCCTGTTACTCTTCCTCATTCCCTTGCCTAGAAGCTTTTCAACCTTGCTGTGTGGAACCCATCTCCTGTCTATGCTAACCCACTCAGCTATGGCTCAAACTTTTCAATACATTTTCTACCTTTTTTAAAAATTATAACTGAAGTTGCCCTCTCGTTTAGAGCACCCCTTCCCTTGCAGCCCTCCTGAGCAAAACATTCAGATGCAGTACTTCCCTGGATCGCAGTGACCAGGGATAGATTTGCATTATCTCAGTGCCCCAAAGTCACTTTCAAATCATGCTGCATCTACCTTCTTGCAGTCTGAATCTCTCTTCTTTTGTCCTTCTTATGGTTATTATATACAGACTCGCTGGGCATTCCTCCATATTCATGATAGCCTTTGGCATGTCATTCAGGCTTCCCCTCTACTTTGCATTCTGGCAAAATTTTGAGTGATTTTCATATATAGACAGGCAACCATTCCAACAGTTATCTTCACAGTTCTTCGACTCCTTCACCTTCACTGACCTTCACCCTGATACAGTGTTAGCCATGCCCTACATATCCTCGTCATCCAAGTCTGCTCTGTGTTAATAATTCAATAAGCTTAGACACAGACATCTCATCCTCTTAACTTTCTAGTCTACTAGATCCTACATTCTTAGTTAACCATAAGATTGATTCCCAAAAGATCTCAAGTGAAGTGATCTCTCAAGTTTTTCCTAATCTATTACCTCTTTTTGCCCTCACTTTTTTCCCGTAATAATCTGAATCACATGGTTGGTTATTTTAATGACTCAGTTTCCAACATCCACCATCCTGGCCATGCCCTAAACCATAATCCATTCAACTATGCAGTAGAACTTACTGGTTAATTAATTAAATCTGAATTCCCAATCTATCTTTTACTTCTGTGATCCTAGCCTGTATTACTTAAATTCACTGTAACATGGGTACTGTGCTAAGCCACTTCAGTCATGTCTGACTCTGTGGGACCTCATGGACGGTAGCCCAGCAGGCTCCTCTGTCCATGAGATTCTCCAGGCAAGAATACTGTAGTGGGTTGCCATTTCCTCCTCCTCCAAGAGATCTTTCCAACCCATGGATTGAATCTAGGTCTCTTACACTGCAGGCAGATTCTTTACTGTCTGAGCCACCAGGGAAGCCTCTGAAATAACAGAACTATCCCATCAGGCTACTGGAGTTTCAGCCTTAGGATCATTCCTTCCAAAGAAATCCCAGGGCTGATCTCCTTCAGAATGGATTGGTTGGATCTCCTTGCAGTCCAAGGGACTCTCAAGAGTCTTCTCCAACACCACAGTTCAAAAGCATCCATTCTTCGGCGCTCAGCCTTCTTCACAGTCCAACTCTCACATCCATACATGACCACTGGAAAAACCTAAGTTTGTATCAGCTACATCATTTTTTGGATTATGTATTTGGAATATTTTATAATTAAAAAAGAGAATGATAAAACAAAAAACCAAAAAGCCTGGAGGAGAAAACCCAGTAAATCTGTCCAAAACAATGCTGTCATCAACACTGTAACTGGAGGAGACCAAGGAATGAATAGTCATTACAAGAGATAATCGGAATTGTTTACTTGACTTTGCAGTATGTTTTACACTTAGACTTGTATATAAATGTGCTTGCTGGCCTGTACCCTCACATCTGTGTACCAAATACTGAGCCACAGCAGGGACACCTGGCTCAGGAGTCCCTTAAGGCTTGTCTGGCTGCCTTGTGAGATCTCCTAACCTGGCACCCCCACCTAGCTCCCAGCCCGAGGGCAGGAAGTCGCACAGAAATGCAAAGAAGCCCCTCTTGTCCAGTCTTTCTCTCCCTTTCTTTCTTTCTTTCTCCTACTCTCTCTTTTCCCTCCTTTTTTATTTTTTATTTGTTTTTGCCTGCTAATTTCTTAGGCCAGGGGAGTCTCCTTTCTTCCCTGTTACCTCTCTTGGGTTCTAAGGACCAAGAATCATCAGAAATGTTTTGTGAATGGGTAATGTCAGTTAAGAACATGAGACTATAGACATGCTAGGAACCATTCATTCATTCAACTACAAATCTCTGCTGCTGCTGCTAAGTCGCTTCAGTCGTGTCTGACTCTGTGTGACCCCAGAGATGGCAGCCCACCGGGCTCCCCCGTCCCTGGGATTCTCCAAGCAAGAACACTGGAGTGGGTTGCCATTTCCTTCTTCAATGCATGAAAGTGAAAAGTGAAAGTGAAGTTGCTCAGTCCTGTCCGACTCCTAGCGACCCCGTGGACTGCAGCCCACCAGGCTCTTCCATCTATGGGGTTTTCCAGGCAAGAGTACTGGAGTGGGTTGCCATTGCCTTCTCCTCAGGATGATTTTAGAAGGTCAACTAGGATTTTGAAGTCCTCAAAATGCAAATTTACTTCAACTTTCAATCATCCCTACAAAAATATCCACATATGATTCTACACTTGTTTCATTCCTTCTGACTTACAGAGTTAAATTCTCCTTCCATCTATTACAGCCTTCAACTTTTATGCTTGTCACCACATCCTCTCCCACCTTTATTGGGTCCATGCTTACTTAGTTATTTCATCTTTCCTGTAAACTTTCAATCCAGCTCTCACTGCTAATAAAACTAATACTATTGATTTCCATCTATTCTTTTCTCAACTTGTTCTGAACTCAAGCAGGCATAAGTGGGTTTAAATATTGGGCTCTTTATCACCTTTCTTTCCCTTCTTTGCCAATTTTCTGTCCTGACCATTCCATAATGGCTCTTCGCAAATACTGTGCTTCACTTCTACCATTAACTATACTATCTGTGATCCCATGGACTATAGCCTGCCAAGTGCCTCTGGAATTCTCCAGGTCACAATACTGGAGTAGGTAGCCATTCCCTTCTCCAGGGCATCTTCCCAACCCAGGGACTGAATCCAGGTCTCCCACATTGCAGGTGGATTCTATACCATTTGAGTCACCAGGGAAGCCCAAGAATACTGGAGTGGGTCGCCTATCCCTTCTCCAGTGGATCAGCCGAACCCAGCAATAGAATCAAGGTCTCCTGCATTGTAGGAGGATTCTTTACCAGCTTAGCCAAGAGGGAAGACCCTTACTGAATATATCAATAACTACAGCTTCAGTATTATCATTTGGGACATTGTTATGTCCCAGTTCTTTCACTGACATGAGCATTCATCAGGAATGAAACATTCATTCATTCATCAGGAATGAAACATAATGAAAGAAACATTACTAGTCAGATCGACAGTGAGGTGTCAAAGACATTTGTGTTCTTAGAGCTATCTCTTGATCTCAAATAATATGATCACAAAACAATGTGGAACTCCATGTAGAATAGGATTTCTGTTGTTTCAGAATTTCAGCTGATGCCTCAGAGATGAAATACTTAATAGACAAGTACCCAGCCTGACTCTTCTCTTTCCTTAACAAAGCATATACATTGCCTAAAAGCTACCCAGAAGTGCTCCTTGTCTTCTTATAAGAGGATCTTGCATCTTAGACTTATGCCTTCTACCTCCTGGTGTTTAAAGGAATTGATTAGCTAATTCACACAGGGATTAAAGGTAATGATGCTGAATATGTTGTCTACTGTTGTTGTTGTGTTTGAGACCCCATGAACTATAGCCTGCCAGGATCCTCTGTCCATGGGATTTCCTAGGCAAGAATATCAGAATGGGTTGCATTTCCATCTCCAGGAGATCTTCCCAACCCAGGGATTGAACCTGCATGTCCGGCATTGGCAGGCAGATTCTTTACCACTGAGCCACCAGGGAAGCCCATGTTGTCTACTAGATACCTTCAAATAAATATAACTTCAAAGATATGATTTCACCCATCATCCAGGAAAATGTTCTTGAAATAGGACCTATCTCAGCTGCCTTCAAACTATAACATAAAGAGAAAGTGTGGTTTTGAAGGCAGCCAGATCTGAGTTTGAAATTCATCTCCATGCCACCTAGTTGTAAAACCTGGTTTGATTTGGGATATATGAAGCCTTTAAAACTGTTAGTTTACCCTATGCATTTTCATTTTATATAAAATTTCCCCTTTAAAATACATAATATATTTTAGCAATATAAAAATCAGTTACTAAAAATTTTTACAGCTTTCAAAATAATTATTTTTAATAGTTTTTCAATGCAAAGAAGAACTAGTGAATAACTGAGATGGAGATAAAAGTTTCCTTTCTTATTTTGAATCTGAAATTATTGTAAATCAGAATTAGGACATGTATATAAGCCATTCATTTATTAGTCAATCGACATTACTTATGAACCTACTTTGGTATTGAGGATGTTAAAACAACATGATTGCTCTCTTTTATAAGTTCACCTACCTTAGGCCAAACTAGATGTAACCATAACACCAGTGGTAAATGTTATATTAAAACACAGAAGGGGAAAGGGAACAACTCTACCTTGGAAGGTTAGAGAAAGCTCAACAATAATTCTGACATTATTTCAATAACAGTTGACAGAGAAGTTGCTTTTGGTATGGCTATATAATTAAGAATGCAAGCAAAATAAATAGAATCATTTTAGTGATGTGAGTTCAAGAGCAATACAGATGATCAGGCAACTTATGAACATGAAGCATAAATACAAATAATTAATAGGAGTACAACAAAATTATATTATCTTAATGATCACAGGGCTGGAAAAGGTCAGTTTTCATTTCAATCTCAAAGAAAGGCAATGCCAAAGAATGCTCAAACTACTATACAATTGCACTCATCTCACATGCTAGTAAAGTAATGCTCAAAATTCTCCAAGCCAGGCAGGCATCAGCAATATGTGAACCGTGAACTCCCAGATGTTCAAGCTGGTTTTAGAAAAGGCAGAAGAACCAGAGATCAAATTGCCAACATCCGCTGGATCATGGAAAAAGCAAGAGAGTTCCAGAAAAACATCTATTTCTGCTTTATTGACTATGCCAAAGCCTTTGACTGTGTGGATCACAATAAACTATGGAAAATTCTGAAAGAGATGGGAATACCAGACCACCTGACCTGCCTCTTGAGAAATCTGTATCAGGTCAGGAGGCAACAGTCAGAACTGGACATGGAACAACAGACTGGTTCCAAATAGGAAAAGGAGTACGTCAAGGCTGTATATTGTCATCCTGCTTATTTAACTTATATGCAGAGTACATCATGAGAAACGCTGGGCTGGAGGAAGCACAAGCTGTAATCAAGATTGCTGGGAGAAATATCAATCACCTCAGACATGCAGATGACACCACCCTTATGGCAGAAAGTGAAGAGAACTAAAAAGTCTCTTGATGAAAGTGAAAGAGGAGAGTGAAAAAGTTGGCTTAAAGCTCAACATTCAGAAAATGAAGATCATGGCATCTGATCCCATCACTTCATGGCAAATAGATGGAGAAACAGTGGAAACAGTGGCTGACTTTATTTTGGGGGGCTCAAAATCACTGCAGATGGTGACTGCAGCCATGAAATTAAAAGACACTTACTCCTTGGAAGAAAAGTTATGACCAACCTAGATAGCATATTCAAAAGCAGAGACATTACTTTGTCAACTAAGGTCCATCTAGTCAAGGCTATGGTTTTTCCTGTGGTCATGTATGGATGTGAGAGTTGGACTATAAAGAAAGTTCAGTGCCAAAGAGTTGATGCTTTTGACCTGTGGTGTTGGAGAAGACTCTCGAGAGTCCCTTAAACGGCAAGGAGATCCAACCAATCCATCCTAAAGGAGATCAGTCCTGGGTGTTCATTGGAAGGACTGATGTTGAAGCTGAAGCTCCAATATTTTGGCCACCTGATGTGAAGAGCTGACTCATTTGAAAATACCCTGATGTTGGGAAAGACTGAAGGCAGGAGGAAAAGGGGATGACCGAGGAGGAGACGGTTGGATGGCATCACCAACTCAGTGGACATGAGTCTGGGTAAACTCCGGGAGTTGGTGATGGACAGGGAGGCCTGGCGTGCTGCAGTTCATGGGTTGCAAAGAGTCGGACACGACTGAGCGACTGAACTGACTGAACTGCATGATCACAGTTTATTTCAAATGGATATTAGAACTGAAATTCGCCTGTAATGCCTGAGACCCAGGTTCAGTTCCTGTTTGGGACGATCTCCTGGAGGAGGGCATGGTAACCCACTCCAGTATTCTTGCCTGGAGAATCCCCATGGACAAAGGAGCCTGGTGGGCTACAGTCCATGAGGTCGCAAACAGTCAGACACAACCGAGCAACTAAGCACAGCACATACATGGTTTAATTTAAAAGTAAATGGAAAAATAAATCCAAATAAATTTAAGAAAAAAAATTAAAACAATTTATTAGAGAGACAAACTAATAAACATCTTGAAAACATAACTTTTCTCAAAACTAAGAAAGATTATATCATTTTGGCAAATCTTTCAGTATAATAATAGCTAATTAAGACATGCAGTTTTTTTATTTTAGGTCCAAGGGATAGTCACAGTTAAGATTAAAGATAAATTCTTCCCCTTTCCTCCTTTCTCCACACCTTCCTTCCATTTTCTCATCCTTTATTTTACTGTCTGTTGTGATACTGTATGTATAACATAACTCACTTTTTGACTGAAATACTTCCAACTGTCAAGACTTACAGTAGATAGAAACAGTAATTGACAAGACTATTGGTTACACAGGAAACTTGCCACTTTATACTAAAATTCTTAAAATCATGCTCTACACATCAAAATGAAACATTTTATATACATTTAAAAATAAACAATTGCAATTCCTCTTTGTTTTTGTGACTATAATAAACACACAAACTACTGAGAACACTTTCTGTGTCTTTTAAAATATTTATCTAATTTATTCTGCATAGAATCTTAAGGTCATAGAAAATTTCTTGTGTTGGACTATGCATGCTGTGCTCAATCACTTCAGTCCTGTCCGACTGTTTGTGACCCCATGGACTGTAGCTTGCCAAGCTCCTCTGTCCATGGTATTTCCCAGTCAAGAACACTGGAGTGGGTTGCCATTTCCTTCTCCAGGGGATCTTTCAAACCCAGGGTTTGAACCCCTATCTCCTGTGTCTCCCACATTGCAGGAGGATTCTTTACTGCTGAGCCACCAGGGAATATTGAACTCTACCTTAACTTAACAAATACTCATGTTCTTAAAAGTGATCTTGACCAAATTAGCTACATTAGACAATGATTGAGTATCTTAACCATTGACTTAGTTAAGAGTTCATTTTAAAGAAACATTTGAAAGTATAATTTCTCTCCCTATGTTCCTACTTTTAATACAAAAGTGTGTTTGATTATGGACTTCCTTGGAGGCTCAGAGGTTAAAGCGTCTGCCTGCAATGCAGAAGACCCGGGTTCGATCCCTGTGTTTGATTATTGGATATAAAGGCTGGGGAAAGAGGTATGGAGGAAGAGTAAAGGAGAAAAGAGGAGGGAAGAAAGGAGATGAATTTTACCAAAGCCCGAGATTTTAAAATTTGGCCACCAGATACTTAGTTGAAGATTTCTGAAGTTTTCCAATCCAGAAGAGAGAATTAAATAGGGAGAGCAGGGCTTATCAAAATATAGTTATTCTTCTGGTCTTGCAGAAGAGCTAGGATGAATCATGAGCTAACAAATTCCACTTCTTCATTGTGTGTCAGTTATAACAGCATCTAACTTAGAACTGGTCTTAACCTAAAGTATCTATGAAAGTGAAGTGAAAGTCTACCACTAAATTGCATCTGACTCTCTAATCTCATGGACTACAGTCCGCCAGAATCCTCTATCCATGGGATTTCCCAGGCAAGAATACTGGAATAGGTTGCCACTTCCTACTCTAGGGGATCTTCCCTACCCAGGGATCAAACTCATGTCTCCTGCTTGGCAGGCAGATTCTCTATCACTGAGCCACCTAAAAACAGAAGAGTAGTCAAAATAAGAGGAATAAATCTTCAAATCTACAATGTATTACAGACCCAATTATTTCATCAGATCTAGTTAAACCAATGGTATTAATTTCCTTGGATGTCTAGATTTTGGGTTTCATTATATTATTAATAAAATTAGTGATATCAAAAGGAATCACCCCAAACTCAGTCTTGTCTAATCAATGAAGAAATGGATAGAACTGACTGCAATTAACTTACCAGCAACATTAACTGTATACAAAACCAATAGAAATAAGTACATAGTAGTTAGCTGTAAATTATTTTCCATAAAAGATTTATATACAATGCAATTTAAACTCTGGTGTGCTGGGGACAAGGATAAGTGGAGAAACATTTTACACTGAGGTAGGAAATGGGAATTAACTTTTGTGACACATTTTGTCCTAATTCTTTTCTGACTTGAATTTTCTCTTAAAACTGTATTGGATACCATTTCTAAGTAAAAAACAAACATACATATATGTACATGTTATATATAGTTATCTATAATATAGATCTATTCATGCATATAATATTACTAGAAGAACATAAACCAAATTTTTAACAGTGTTTATCTTTGGGATGGTATAATATGAACAAATTTATTCTTCTGTTTTATTCTTATATTACCAGGTTTTGGTACTGAATATATTTTAAGATTGTGATTAGAGAAGAGTCCCAATAAACATTAGTTAAATGTCTTTTTTTAAAAAAAAACAGTATTGACAATTTTATACAAGTCTGAATTTGTATGTTTGTATACATACATATTGGACCTCCCAATATGTATGTTTATAGCTCAGTTGGTAAATCATCTGCCTTCAATGCAGGAAACCCGGGTTCATTTCCTGGGTCCAGAAGATGCCCTGGAGAAGGAAATGGCAATCCACTCCAGTATTCTTCCCTGGAGAATCCCATGGACAGAGGAGCCTGACAGGCTACAGTCCACAGGATCACAGGAGTTGGACATGACTTAGCGACGAAACCACCAAACCACCAAACATACATATACATATAAATACATAATATACATATGTATATAGTTTATTTTTTAATATGTAATGAGAACTCTCTCTATTCCATAACCCAATACATTAAAAACTTACCAATGTGCTGGACAAAAGTAAATGGACCCTGAGTTTATAAAATAAAATGGAAAAGAAATAAGAAAGCTCCAAAGAAAATCAGGTGCTTCAATTTTAAAGACAGGATTAAAATAATACAACTTATTTAAATGTCTGAATGCTAGATTAGCTATCTGATTAAGCAGATGATTATTTAAAGCTCATTAAAATAAAAGTTAAATATTATGTGAGCAAGATTAACCAGAGCAGCAGGGTTTGGACACAGTACAAAAATGAAGTCCAACCGCAGGTAAAATAAGAGTGAAATTGATGAGCATAACCTTTGGGCCCCTTGTTTACGGTAGGCCCTCTCCAGGACAAAGGGAGGGACCCTGGCAATGTGCTCACATGGTTGTGTTTTTTGGTAAAATTTGAAAAAAAATAAAACAGTTAATTCCACTGATTCTCTATATTCTGCCTTATCCTTTTTATCATGCCCAGGTTGGGTGGCATGAGAATGGCTGTAGACATGTTCGGGATCAAGCTAGAAAGAAGGCAGTCATATATTTAATTTAGTTGGATATATTTGCATATATTGGAGAAGGAAATGGCAAGCCACTCCAGTATTATTGCCTGGAGAAGCCCAAGGACAGAGGTGCCCTGCCAGGCTACATTCCACGGGGTTGCAAAGAGTTGGACATGACTGACTGACTAACACTTTCACTTTCATATATTTAAGTTTAGTTGGATATATTTACATATATATTTGTGGATTATTTTTTTCTGGTACTTCCAAGAATACTTAAAATTTGTTAGTGATCCCAATATAGGAATAACTTTCAGGAATGTTCTACAACTCACTGTGCAGATTCACCAGGGATCACAAAAAAAGACACAGATCTAGAGACTGCAATGCAACACAAACTTCCTAAGGTGTATGGCCCTGAAAATATGTGGGTAGTGGACAAGAAACAGGGTTTGAAAAGGGATATAAACTGCCAGGAACTGACCATGGAAAATCATTTTAAAATTCACATTTGTGATAAATGGAGAATTTGATCCTCATCATTTACCTTACAAATGGAAGTTCTCCCTTTTCAAAACTGAGCTCAATAATGCAGCATGAGCAAATAGAAATACATCGTTTAACTTGTTTTGTAGTAATAAGAAATTTAGGTCAACATTCCTAGAGAAAAGAGTGAATAAAATTTTCCTTCTCACTCTAGAAAATATAACAAAATGACTGTCAAAAGAAGCAATGAAAGAGTATGAGGCCAAAATACAGAGAACACAGATTATAGAGCAGTCAGGCAGTTAATAAAACCACTGTCCTGTTTTGAGATTTTGAATTCTGGCATTGTACACATTAACACATGAAATGTGCACGAAATGATTTTTGCTCACTAAAAAAGGACCCCTCTTCTTTTATTTGTAACTGTACACTATCTTTTTTTGCATCTGTAACTATTACTTTTTTAACTTACATATACTATTGGCCCTGAAGAAGTCTTCATACAAACCCAAGGATTTCCTTAAATGAAACACTCTTTGCACTCCCTGGTACTTTCCCTGCAGTTACAAACACCATTCACCTCAGAGACACACCAAACCCATGTATCACAGAAAACGCAGGAAAATAGAGACCCATCATCTAAAAACTCATGTTGCTCCAGAGATGTGGCTGTCATCAAGTAAACACCTCATGAAATTGTATGAAGTGAAATGAAAGTGTCAGTCACTTAGTTTCCCACTATTTGTGACCCCATGGACCATAGCCTGCCAGGCTTCTCTGTCCGTGGAATTCTCCAGGCAAGAATACTGGAGCAGGTTGCCATTTCCTTCTCCAGGGGATCTTCCCAACCCAGGGATCGAATTCAGGTCTCCTGCATCGCAGGGAGATTCTTTACCATTTGATCTACGCTATCATCTTAAACGTGGATCCCCAACTTGTATAAGCTTCAAGCCCCACAACACATAAATCCACCCCAGTTCACATGTATAGGAGAGATTTATAGGATATTTGCTAAAGAGAAAAAAAATCTTTTAAAAAACATTATATTGAAAAGAAAAAATATATAAATAATTAAAGTAGCTAGGCACTTTTCTACTTAAGAAGTCTTTAATTTAATTTTATTTTTGCTTCTATCCATATGTTTGCCTCTGTTTCTTAGATGTGGGTGGTTTGATAATGGCAAGGACACAAGAGTGGAAAAGGGACTCATTTTGGGGACACAACAAGATATTTTCTTTCACCACTTCATCTGTCTCTTCAAAGAGTTCTGATAATGGATAATTTTACCCCTTTCACATATTACAGGATAATAAAAACTATAATGTTAAAGAGGAAGGAAATAAAATGTAAAAGTTAATAGCTAATTCATTCTTCATGGTGGTTCAGTCCTTGGCCTTTTCTGAACAGAGACTGCCAACAGTAACAAATTATATTATGATTTTGTGGTGTAGACAGTTCACTTGGGACCAAGAACAAATGACCAAACTTCAAGACCTGCCTCTTAAACTGCAAATCCGAAGATCGTAGGTCAAATCTTTATTCATTACATAATCTTCCTGAAAGAATATATCTGCCAAGTGTCCAGGGAAAAATGAATACCAAAAATGGCATTTTAGTCATCAGTAAGATAACTGCTACTTTATAGAATATCCTGAGGATAAACAGAATAAAAGTGCTTTGTGCTACTCATAGGAAGGCACCATAGAAATGTACACGATGTTCTGGCTTGCTTTACCCTTTCATGTGCAGGACCTGATGCTTCCTAAGGCCTACTTGACTTCACATTCCAGGATGTCTGGCTCTAGGTGAGTGATCACACCATCATGATTATCTTGGTCATGAAGATCTTTTTTGTACAGTTCTTCTGTGTATTCTTGCCACCTCTTCTTAATATCTTCTGCTTCTGTTAGGTCCATACCATTTTTGTATGGTAACAAAAGCTAGTGGAGGTGATGGAATTCCAGTTGAGCTATTTCAAATCCTGAAAGATGATGCTGTGAAAGCGATACACTCAAGATGCCAGCAAATTTGGAAAACTCAGCAGTGGCCACAGGATTGGAAAAGGTCAGTTTTCATTCCAATCCCAAAGAAAGGCAATGGCAAAGTATGCTCAAACGACTGCACAATTGCACTCATCTCACACACTAGTAAAGTAACGCTCAAAATTCTCCAGCCAGGCTTCAGCAATCTGTGAACGATGAACTTCCAGATGTTCAAGCTGGTTTTAGAAAAGGCAGAAGAACCAGAGATCAAATTGCTAACATCCGCTGAAATGAAAAAAGCAAGAGAGTTCCAGAAAAACATCTATTTCTGCTTTATTGACTATGTCAAAACCTTTGAGTGTGTGGATCACAATAAACTGTGGAAAATTCTGAAAGAGATGGGAATACCAGACCACCTGACCTGCCTCTTGAGACACCTGTATGCAGGTCAGGAAGCAACAGTTAGGACTGGCCATGGAACAACAGACTGCTTCCAAATAGGAAAAGGAGTACATCAAGGCTATATATTGTTACCCTGCTTATTTAATTTATATGCAGTAGATCAGCCCTGGGACTTCTTTGGAAGGAATGAGGCTAAAGCTGAAACTCCAGTACTTTGGCCACTTCATGCGAAGAGTTGACTATTGGAAAAGACTCTGATGCTGAGAGGGATTGGGGGCAGGAGGAGAAGGGGACGACAGAGGATGAGATGGCTGGATGGCATCACCAACTCGATGGACATGAGTTTGAGTGAACTCTGGGAGATGGTGATGAACAGAGAGGCCTGGCATGCTGCAACTGATGGGGTCGCAAAGAGTCGGACACGACTGAGCGACTGAACTGAATTGAACTGATGCAGGACCTAGTTTTTCTCTATCTTTGTACATGAACTCACTTAGAATCAGTTTCTTATAATACTAAGCCATTTCAGAGAGAGGGTAAAAAGAGAGTGCAATGAATTGTGGGTAACTCAAGGAGCAGTGCATAATCATAATGCTGTTGTTTTCAAGAAGGATAACTGGATGGTCATAAACCTAGAGAGAGAAGGACAGAGATAGAGATCAACCTAGAAACTGGGAACAAACAAAAATAATGTTTTGAAGTGAAAGAATTGGTTTTATAAGGTTCAAGAGGTCTAAAATGAGCCCAAGAGAATTTCTTACAGGGGTATGTTTTAATACCACCCTTGAGTTTCCCAACCATTGCTGTGGTACACCTTTGTCTAAGGACAATGCTCTATGAGATGACTCCCCAAAGGCACTTTCCAAACACATCACGAATGTGAAGACACATCACACACACACAAATACACAGAGGCAGGTTCACATTGAAACACAGCAATTCATCTGTTATTTCATCACCTCAAATTAAAAGCAAGCAATCACATAGAAAAAGGGGGGAGGAGAGTTCCTTAGTCATGTCTGACTTTGAAACCCCATGGCCTATACAGTCCATGGAATTCTCCAGGCAAGAATACTGGAGTGGGTAACCATTCGCTTCTTCAGAGGATCTTTCCAACCCAGGGAATGAACCCAAGTCTCCCACCCTGCAGGCAGATTTTTTGCCATCTGAACAACCAGGGAAGCAGTCACATATTAAATATTTAATATATTTAAGGCATAGAGCTTCCCACTTATGATCCTGGAAACATAGAGTTGAAAGCAAAAATGATTTGGAGGCGTTACTATATTTCTTAATTTATGCATTCTTTCATCTTATAAGATTTGTCTTATAAAGATGTACATATCAACAGACTACCACTTAATTTCTGGCATGTCAAATTTAACTTTTAAAATGGAGATATTTTCCTTCTGTATACAAATAAGATTTCATGCAATTTTAAAGGCAATGTAGTTGAAACCATTTGTTTCTCTAAAAAATATAGTAATTAAAAGTAAAGTTTTGTCAATATTTAATTAGAGTATGGCATCTTTTAAAAGGATTATGAATAACTGAAAGTCATTCTCTCAGTATTGATAAGATAACTTTAACTGCCCTTTAAAGGAAAAACATTAAAAATCTATTATATACCGATGACATGAAAGACATTTCCACAAAACATGTATTTAATTAAGTATATAATTTTAATTAAGCATATATTTTTTCATTTTAGTTCTAATTTGAATATGTATAAACTATTAAATTCCATAACTAAAATAAAATGTGGAAAAAGTGAGTGTCAGTGACTCAGTCATGTCTGACTCTTTGTGATGCCATGGAGTGTAGCCCCCCAGGTTCCTTTGTCCATTGAATTTTCCCAGCAAGAATACTGGAGTGGGTAGCCATTCTCTTCTCCAGGGCATCTTCCCAACCCAGGGATTGAACTCAGGTCTCCTGCTTTGCAGGCAGATTCTTTACCATCTGAGCCACCAGGGAAGCCCAAAATAAAATATGCCTAGTTTTAATATACTGAGTTGTAAATATATTTTGTATTTATTTATCCTTTTATTGGCATATTAAATTTTTTTAAGGGTAATATTTTCAGGAAACTATTTCAGGAAAGTAATATAATCAGGAAACTATTAATGTCTATAATTTTATATAATGACCTATATTTCTAAATATTAATTTTTCTGAAGAGACCTTGAGGTTTACATTTGTATCTATAACTTTGCTGACCTCCAGGAAGATCCTTGAATATTTGGAAACACTTCAGAAGCAGTATCTTATGACTCCAACAATAGTCCTTGCATGTATCTACCAGTAGGTGGAGCAGACAACATAATTTATTACCCAAGAACAAGGACAAGGGAATGAAAATCTGTTTATTTGGAATAAAACAAATTTGCAAAGGAGATTTTCTTCAAAGGAAATATGTCCTATATGTGTTAGATTTAGTTTGACTGGTTACTGAATCAAAATAAATAACTTTATTAAATAATCAATCTTTGCAGAAAGATAAATTAAATTTACAAATGTAAGCAGTGTTTGCATTTTACTTACTCAAATCAACTAAAATTAGCTTTCTTTTCATAAAACTTTTACAGAGACAGAGATTTTTTTGATGTGTTCATTTAATAAGGGCACTAAATCCAATCCTGCGTTACAGATGATGAGGTGCATAACAAACAGTATTTTCTGGGAAATATAATTGACTAATCTTATTATGTCTGTAGCAACAAATTAACCTTATTACTACTAGTAAATGGTGATTGATTATTTATGCAAATAAGTTACCATATTCAGTTTTCTCATTGAAATAAACATATACAAAAGGTGCTTTAGTATGACTTGAACTTTTTAATTAATAAAACCCTGAGGGGTCTATTAATTCACTCATTGTAATATTAGTTATTTACCTGAGTAATTCCTATTAGTGTTAATACATTTGCTTGCATAAAATTGTGATAATTATTACCATTAAGAATCAGTAATAGATTTTGGAACTATTTTAAGATGTATATTAGATTTGTACTAGAAATATGCTTAAAACTGACTTTAAAACTATGCTGGCAGTATGAGTACATCAGTATATCAGCATAATTATCTTAAAATTAATACATTAAGCAACACATGACTTCATTTATTATCTATACATGAATTCACAAATACAATTTTAGTTTACAAAATTCTTCACATTTTCTGAAGCATGGTCTGAATGTTTTATTTCAATTCATCTAAATTAAGCTATAGAATTATGAAATTAATATGAAAATTAGTATTCTATAAATTACATTAATATCATTCCTAAATTCTTGAAAGCACTAATAAATATTGTCTTTCTCCTGGCTAAAAATACAATCAGAAGACCTCAACAAAACTTCTCTTATCCTCCTACACTTCTTATAAAAGTTATTTAGGTTTAAATATTTTTTAAGTAAATTTTCAAATATCTGAACAAATTGAGTTAAAATTCACACAAGCCTTTCAAAATAATTTATATTTTGCTTTTATTTCATACTTAAATGTGTATTTAATATAATTTGAAAACAAAACTCTGAAAACAGGCAATGCAATTAATCTATAAACATTTGACTTAGGAATATTTTTATTTCTGCAGCTTCACTTCTTCCCAATAGCCAAGTAATCTTGAAAAACATCATTAACAATACTTGAAAGTGAAATATTATGTCTTTCATTCTCTGAGTCTTGCTTAGTTTTGGAAAAGTATATAAAGATTTTTATTAAAATAAAATAGTAAATGGAATCAACAAAATCATAAACATAAGATGTTAATTTCAGTGAGACTACCTGCAGAAGTTGAATCAGAAAGTTGGCAATTTCCTTCTACCTCTTCCAAAGAGACTAAAATTGGAGGGAATTCTTGTAGTTAAGGAGTATATACTATACATTTATATGACATGATCCTAGTCCTAGCATAGTATCAGAATGATTGTAGGTACAGAAAAATACATTATTTGGAGTAACTGATGAATTTTAAAGTTAAGATTTATATTCACTATATTTAGTAAATATCAGTGTTGCATATTTTTGTGAAGGTGAAGCTGATTTATAATTGTACCTGTAATATCAGTTTTACAATTCTACTTTTTAATTCATGATGAAAAGCACCTATTTAAAGCTAAGGAAAGCAAAATTGGTTGATATAAGGAATAAAACACTTAAAATTTCCCATACCATCCTGTTGAAAGTGAAAGTTGCTCAGTCATGTCTTACTCTTTGCAACCCCATGGACTATACAGACCATGGAATTCTCCAGGCCAGAATACTGGAGTAGGTAGCCTTCTCCAGTTGGTACAACTAAATCCCTGACCAAAGTAAACAGATGAGTCAGGATGATGCCGCTATTCTATCAAGGAAGAAAGAAAAGGAAAGAATGGAGAGAGAAAAGAGAAAGAAAGAATGGAAGCTGGAAGCTTGCCTTAGGATCAAAAGTGTGTCTAACAAAAGTGTGTCTATAGTTTCAAAGGTCTGTCCTTTTATTTTTAGTTCAGTTGAGTTCAGTCACTCAGTTGTGTCCGATTCCCAACAACTCAATGAATCACAGCACGCCAGGCCTCCCTGTCCATCACCAACTCCTGGAGTTCACCTAGACTCATGTGTATCAAGTCAGTGATGCCATCCAGACATCTCATCCTCTGTCATCCCCTTCTCCTCCTGCCCCCAAGCCCTCCCAGCATCAGGGTCTTTTCCAGTGAGTCAACTCTTCGCATGAGGTGGCCAAAGTATTGGAGTTTCAGCCTCAGTATCAGTCCTTCCAATGAACACCCAAGACTGGTCTCCTTTAGAATGGACTGGTTGGATCTCCTTGCAGTCCAAGGGACTCTCAAGAGTCTTCTCCAACACCACAGGTCAAAAGCATCAATTCTTCGGCACTAAGCTTTCTTCACAGTCCATCTCTCACATCCATACATGACCACTGGAAAAACCATAACCTTGACCAGATGGACCTTTGTTGGCAAAGTAATGCCTCTGCTTTTGATATGCCATCTAGGTTGGTCATAACTTTTCTTCCAAGGAGTAAGCGCCTTTTAATTTCATGGCTGCAGTCACCATCTGCAGTGATTTTGGAGCCTAAAACAATAAAGTCAGCCACTGTTTCCACTGCTTCCCCATCTATTTCCCATGAAGTTACTTGTGATCAAATATTAAAGATCAGTATGACAAAATATATTAACTTGCAAGATTCAAATGAAAATTCCTGACATGTTTACAATATTCCTCTCTTAGGGAGGTGATTTAAAAACATCATTTCTCTGTATTGCCCTCAGGTCAGTGAAGCCAGGTATGAAATGCAGAGGTAGGCGGCATCATTATGAACATTTCTAACTAATTTTCTTCAATAATTAAAGAAAGCAAAGAAAGGAAATGAGAAAATGAGAGTTTCCAACAGCTAAGACAAATAGAAGAAAGTCAAAGTGTAGAGTCTTAGTTTATCCTTGAAGCTTAAATTCTAATAATACGATTGTTATCATTTATTGAAAGTTCTTTAAGGGCCTGGAAACATTTTAAACATATTAAATTTAATCTTCACAATGTTCTTTCAAGGTGCAGAGTGAAACAGAGGCTCACACAATTCTAGGTAATCTCCCAGTGATTCTTCTTTGAGGCTATGGTACAGTAGAAAGAGTGTGGGCATTTATATCAAGCAAAGCTGAGCAGGCAGCCAAGCTCTCACTTAGGGTAAGAATCATTTCATTGGATGCCAGGAAGTTCTGGAGACAAGTGATCACTAAACTGAAGTTTATATACACAGATATTACTAGTAGTCAGCATGGGAGAAACAAGGAGAAAAATGGGATATACCATTGTTGGCTCGTATTGTTAACACAAACACAATAGTAATTGGTTTGAAAATTCATAAAGGTCCATGAGTCAAGTTACCTGGTCAAGTTTGTGAAATGATTTGTTACACCAGGCACTTAATTTAAAACTGAAAAGAAATCAAAATACTTTTAAAAATAACATGTATAAAATATCTGCCATATTCTCTGACACATGGTAAGCACACCATGGATATATGCTATTGTATTATTTTTATTAGTAAAACAGCTAAGCCTTTATGGTATTTCCAATTTATTACATTATATACCCAATGACTAAACAACTCTGGATAAAACAGAATTAACAGATGCTTCAATTAAATCCCACTTCATCAATTTTTAAATTGCCTTCTCTATTACACTACTAATCATAAGCATAAACCACACAGAATTCAGATTAAGAAAGTTTAAAAGTATAAAGGGAATTCAAAATTTTCCAAAGAAAAAAACTGTCACCAAGAATGAGCACTAGGTTTAAAGAATTACAGGATATATTTATAGCTGCCCTTCAGTCAGTTCAGTTCAATCACTCAATCGTGTCCGACTCTTTGTAACCCCATGAATCACAGCATGCCAGGCCTCACTGTCCATCACAACTCAAGGAGTTCACTCAAACTCACATCCATTGAGTTGGTGATGCCATCCAGCCATCTCATCCTCTGTTGCCCCCTTCTCCTCCTGACCCCAATCCCTCCCAGCATCAGAGTCTTTTCCAATGAGTCAACTCTTCGCATGAGATAGACAAAGTATTGGAGTTTCAGCTTTAGCATCATTCCTTCCAAAGAACACCCAGGGCTGATCTCCTTCAGAATTGACTGGTTGGATCTCCTTGCAGTCCAAAGGACTCTCAAGAGTCTTCTCCAACACCACAGTTCAAAAGCATTAATTCTTCGGTGCTCAGCTTTCTTCACAGTCCAACTCTCTCATACATACATGACTACTGGAAAAACCATAGCCTTGACTAAATGGACCTTTGTTGGCAAAGTAATGTCTCTACTTTTGAATATGCTATCCAGGTTGGTCATAACTTTTCTTCCAAGGAGTAAGCGTCTTTTAATTTCATGGCTGCAGTCACCATTTGCAGTGATTTTGGAGCCCCAAAAGTTAAAGTCTCAAACTGTTTCCCCATCTATTTGCCATGAAGTGATGGGATCAGATGCCATGATCTTCGTTTTCTGAATGTTGAGCTTTAAGCCAACTTTTTCACTCTCCTCTTTCACTTTCATCAAGAGGCTTTTTAGCTCCTCTTCACTTTCTGCCATAAGGGTGGTGTCATCTGCATATCTGAGGTTATTGATATTTCTCCCGGCAATCTTGATTCCAGCTTGTGTTTCTTCCAGTCCAGCGTTTCTCATGATGTACTCTGCATATAAGTTAAATAAGCAGGGTGACAATATACAGCCTTGACATACTCCTTTTCCTATTTGGAACCAGTCTGTTGTTCCATGTCCAGTTCTAACTGTTGCTTCCTGACCTGCATACAGATTTCTCAAGAGGCAGGTCAGGTGGTCTGGTATTCCCATCTCTTTCAGAATTTTCCACAGTTTATTGTGATCCACACAGTCAAAGGCTTTGGCATAGTCAATAAAGCAGAAATAGATGTTTTTCTGGAACTCTCTTGCTTTTTCCATGATCCAGCGGATGTTGGCAATTTGATCTCTGGTTCCTCTGCCTTTTCTAAAACCAGCTTGAACATCAGGGAGTTCACGGTTCACATATTGCTGAAGTCTGGCTTGGAGAATTTTGAGCATTACTTTACTAGCATGTGAGATGAGTGCAATTGTGCGGTAGTTTGAGCATTCTTTGGCATTGCCTTTCTTTGGGATTGGAATGAAAACTGACCTTTTCCAGTCCTGTGGCCACTGCTGAGTTTTCCAGATTTGCTGGCATATTGAGTGCAGCACTTTCACAGCATCATCTTTCAGGATTTGAAACAGCTCCACTGGAATTCCATCACCTCCACTAGCTTTGTTCATAGTGATGCTTTCTAAGGCCCACTTGACTTCACATTCCAGGATGTCTAGCTCTAGATGAGTGATCACACCATGATTATCTTGGTCATGAAGATCTTTTTTGTACAGTTCTTCTGTGTATTCTTGCCACCTCTTCTTAATATCTTCTGCTTCTGTTAGGTCCATACCATTTCTGCCCTTTATCGAGCCCATCTTTGCATGAAATGTCCCTTGGTATCTCTAATTTTCTTGAAGTGATCTCTAGTCTTTCCCATTCTGTTGTTTCCCTCTATTTCTTTGCATTCATCACTGAGGAAGGCTTTCTTATCTCTCCTTGCTATTCTTTGGAACTCTGCATTCAGATGCTTATATCTTTCCTTTTCTCCTTTGCTTTTCGCTTCTCTTCTTTTCACAGCTATTTGTAAGGCCTCCCCACACAGCCATTTTGCTTTTCTGCATTTCTTTTCCATGGGGATGGTCTTGATCCCTGTCTCCTGTACAATGTCACGAACCTCAGTCCATAGTTCATCAGGCACTCTATCTATCAGATCTAGTCCCTTAAATCTATTTCTCACTGCCGCTGTATAATCATAAGGGATTTGATTTAGGTCATACCTGAATAGTCTAGCGGTTTTCCCTACTTTCTTCAATTTCAGTCTGATTTTGGCAATAAAGAGCTCATGATCTGAGCCACAGTCAACTCCTGGTCTTGTTTTTGCTGACTGAATAGAGCTTCTCCATCTCTGGCTGCAAAGAATATAATCGTCTGATTTCGGTAGCTGCCCTTAGTCTCAATAAAATTGAAATTACCATTAGTAATTAACATTTGAAAAATAAGTTTTGCTAAAAAGATTTGTAATTCTGTCTTTAAAATGTAGCCCACTAATCACACAACTATAATGTTTACATTGCTATGGATTTTATAATAAAAACTGAAAATACTTTTACTTTTTAGTTTTCAAATTTTCTTTAAAATAGTGTATTGAGTGGAAAGACCTTAGTTTGAACACCAGAGCTATTACTACTAATTTTGTGTCTATGGCCAGTCACAAAATTATCTGAATTTCAGTTTCCTTGCCTGTTAAATGAAGACAATTCAGCTATCCAAGTTAAAGTAAATATTAAGATCATAATCATTACTGAAAGTATTGTTATTTAGACTACCAAATAGAAGCCAGAGGTACAAGAGACCTGTGTCCCAAATGTACACAGCCAGCCCAGTATTTACTATGGTTTTGACCTTAGATACCTTTAAGGAAGACATTCAGTCTTAAATTCACTCTCTCCCACTGGGATAGGACTGGCTTTCCCTGTCTGAAGAGATTTGCATATGCAACTCAGCAAGAACCCTAAAACTGGCCTTGAAGTCTAGGAGAAAGAATAAAGCCCAAGAAATTGCTAGTTTCCAGCCTCAAGCTCCCATTGGGCTTTCCCTATGGCTCAGCAGTAAAGAATCCGCCTACAGTGCAGGAGATGCTGGAGACTCAGATCTGATCCCTATCACGGAGATGCCCAGGAGAAGGAAATGGCAACCCATTCCACTATTCTTGCCTGAAAAATCCCATGGATAGAGGAACCTGGTAGGTTCCAGTCCATGGGGTTGCAAAAGAGTCAGATATGACTGAATGAACACAGCTTCAAGCTTAAGTAACAAAACACTTTTCAATCCCTAAATTCATGCTTTTTAAAACAACAACAATCTTATTCTTTGTGAGCAAAATATTCTACATGCAGTGTATATTTTCTTAGTAACCATGAGATCTGAGGCACTGAAATCTATCCACATTCAGAAAAGAAACATCTTAATATTCCAAATTCCACATGTACATCTCTATACGAATATACAACTGCTTGTGCAGTTTGGTTAAAAGCTATACCTGAAAACTTGCATCAGGATTTAGAAAGGATGGTTTTAATCTCAACATTCACTCAGTTCACAGAGACAACATGAAAGTGACCTCAACTTAATAACTTCTTAGTTCTTGATCAGTTCACAACACAACCATGAGCCACTCAGTCTGGGTTTGGAAACGGATGTTATGCCCTTGGTGGTGGACTTGGACCTTTCTACCAGCCTGGCCCAGCTGCCTCCATGAAGCTGCTGTCACAGGGCAGCCGGGGTGCCTGTGTGCACCCATAGAGCAGCACAGAATTGAACTTGAAGTAGTGTCTTTGCGGTATCTTTTCAACAAGTCATGTCCTATTCGGCCTGCTAGTTTATCTCTGTCAGGCTGGGGGCCCCAGTGGCTTCCACGAGCTGTCAGGGACAGGTAGACCAACCTGCTTCGTGCTGAGGAGGTAATGCATCTTTCGAGCCTGGTAATCTCTTTTTTTCTCCTCCCTTTCGAGGTCTGCCTTCTTCTCTTCGCTCTCTTTCATCTCTGCAAACTCCTCCAGGGCCTCCCTGCAGCGAAAGTTTGTGGTTATTTGTGATACGAAAGATATGCTAACCTTTTAATTCTTTCACTGATGAGAATCAAGTCAGTTTTTGAGGGGCAACCTTCCTCCACATTCATCAAAATCAGTGGAGTAATCGATCTTACCAGCACATTCTAAGTGAATCTTTGCAATCCTTAAAAAGCATTTAAGTGATCTTTCAGTGGTGAAATTTTGAAAATCAAATATCTACATATTATAATCAGTTCAGTAGCTAAAGGACTATATTAAATGCAAAGTAAGTTAATTACTGTGCTATCATTTTCCTTGGCTGAAGATTAACCATTTTAGACTTAAGAAAACATCTAAACTACTGATTTCCTTTAATTTGGTATTTACAAAGCTCTAGTTGTTTGTTTTACATACTTATGGCTAATTTTAAAAATATGATAGAGTTTTAAACATATACTTAATTTAGTCTAAATTTACTTCAGTTAAACAGTTCAAATATTATCAACAATAATACACGTACTATCTTGTCTTTGAAAGGCTGACATTTCATTCAGTTATACCAATAATTAGAATAAAAGTCAAACTGTGTGCATAAAAGTTCACAGCATTCTAAGTGTAACAAATCCCATTAAAATAATGAAACTTTTCATCATTTATATACATGTATCTAAGAAATTTAAACACAAAATTAGCTCTTAAAATATACTATGTGAAAAATACCTACTAAATAGAATAATAATATCAAACTATGGGAGAATAATCCTTTATTTATCAAAGAACAAGTTTAACCACTCACATTAAAATAATGTTTTGAAATTGTACTTTATTTTTTTTAATATGTAACATACTGTCTAGTTCTATAAGTAAAAATTTAAGTAAATCTTCTAGGCACATGCCTCAAAGATAGCAGGGAAAGTAGAGAGGAGAATTCCAAAAATTAAAAAAAAAAAAAAAAAAAGAGTTCCTACTGCAATGACTAGAAATATTTTTGTTGCAATTTTCTGTTAAAGGCTACTAATACAATACTTCATACAAGGTTACTTATGAAACACACTGACGTTTAAAAATCACCATGCCCTGCTATTGCAGCAGAGCTATTTTTTCCAACATAAGATTAAATTGCAAAATAAATGAATTACTTGGAGTGGCATGGCCCTCATTTTGCCATCCTTCTCTTGAAAATTGCTTATTAATATGAAAAAAGGAGTCAGAAAATAGCCTGTTTTACTTTATGCATAGTATTTTGGGGGCTTCTGTACCCACAGAGCGGGGCTGGCTGCACATTTAGATTGTGCTGGCAAGCTGGTACAATGACCTTTCTGACCTGCATCTCAAGGCTATTATTAATCGCTAAGTAACCTGGTAAAGCCAAACAAATTTGTTTCCATTGAAAGGATCTCTATCTGTGTCTGAGAATTTGTTCTGTACCAAACAAACCTCATAACTGTGTCCATTTTTGACAAAGAACCAGGAGTTAGAGGGATTGGTGACCTTTCTTTGTCCTTAGGTACACATTTCAAGGCAGTTACATATGAATGACTGAGAATTTTTACCAGGAAAAATAACAATCAGGTGTTACATAAAAAAATGAGCACATCATTAATTTTCATCTTTACTTTTGATACTATGTTAAAAATAAATATCTCTTCTATAATTCCTCTTATGAGTCTTTAAGAGAATTTAAAATAGCCAATGAACTGCTACTATTAGGATAATTACTCAAATATGCATGATCCAATTTTATGTTACCCCAAAGATAAGCACAGCAATATTCTGAATGATCACAAAAATTAAAAAACACATCTATAAAGAAGTTTGGGTTCTGTAAGTAATTTAATGAATATGAAGAGATCTAACATTAAAAAAAAAAGGCCCAATAAAATTGAACACATACACAAACAGGTAAGGTACAAAGAAGTAAGTAGGACTTGGATACAAAATCAGCAGTGGAAATTATTTAAAGAAGTGAAAACAGTTCATCAGGTTATGGAAACATAAAATTAAAACAATCTGTGTATACTTGAGAAGCTTGACAAGGAGAGTTAAAACTGAGAGGAATGTAAGAGAATGTTAGTTTCCAGTATACAAACACAGAGTAAATCCAGCAGGAACTGGAAAACCCTACAAAAAAACCCAGGAAATTTGAAAAATCCTAGAAAAAGTAATTGAGGGTAATCTCAAATCACAAAATTAATTAATTTAATAAATTCATACAATTACTGAAAAAAATCAATTTTATGCTGATTTGTTGCTCTACTTGAACAAGTACAGTCGTATTGAAAACCTCCATTATATTCATGTTAAATATTCTTTGTTAAATAACTAAGTAGGAAGAGCTGAATAAATTATTTATCCTTGATATGCAGGTTTTTTGTTAAAGCAATAGAGATGAAGATATGGCTCATTGTAAAGGATGCAATAGAAAATTATGATCCCATTAAAGATTAAAAGCTGGAAACCACTGAACTAGGGTTCCTACAAAAATATAAAATTCACCTATGTTTTCAATCCAGCAGTTTTTAAAATGCTTTTTAAACAATTACAAATTTTTCCAAATAGCTTCAGACTGTTATGAATATGTTTATACGTTTCAGGTATATAGTCCAATTTCTATCTGAAAAAAAAAAATCCTGTGATATATACGAGGTAGGTATAACTAACTGCCCTGTTGTTCAAATATGGAAATACGTAAAGAGGTGAAATGAGCCAATCTGAATAACAAATCAGTTAATGGCAGAAATGGAATTAGAATGCCTAGATTTGTAGAGCTTCTAACCTTATATTTGACTGTAGTCGTCCTGATACAAGAAATACTATACAGGAGATATTTTTATCGAATGAACCACACATATTTTCTTTCATCCTATGATCTTGTTTACTACTGTATAGTTAATGAAACTTGGATAAGTCCCAAGACTTAAACATTTTGAGATTCCCAAACATTTTGAGATATTTGTAAAAATAAGGGCAAAAATTACTGAAACTATCTAAAGCTTTACATATTTGAATACATTTTGCTAATGATATCTATAATGATAATAAAATATTTACATATTCTAACATGATAACAATAATAATAAAAATAATAATAGCCACTTGGAGGCAATATAGGAGAGCAGTTAACTAACACAGACTCTAAAATGACACCTGGTTATAAAATTTCTCCTGGGCTACTTACTAGCTGTTTAATCTTTGAGCCTTAATATCCTCATCTGTAAAATGCAAATATATTATCAGTCTCAGGATCTTCTCCATCAAGCTATTGTGATGATGAAATTGATTAATCTCTGTTAAAGTGCTCAAAGTAACGACTAGCACACAGTAAGGTATTACATTAGAGAATGTTTCCTGTAATCGGGGTACTAAACTACTTGCTTTATCTAGTCCACTGAATAGGAATCTTTTATGCTTTTTAAAATCTCCTCAGTGAGCTCCTCCTTTCTCTCTCCACACTAGTATGCACCTTATGGATAAAATTCCGTGAGGAGAGCACAGAGTCTGGCTTCCTACAAGGCAGGAAGCATGGGACAAACCTTGAACAGTGGGAAGTGAGGGACAGAGAAGATTCATGCAGAGAAATTTCCCCCTTTTTTCTGCCTTACATGTACTGCTTTAAGAGGTCTCCTTGCAAACTGGGAGAAATCCTGTATGGCTGAAAACAGCAGGCACACCTGCTGTGCTGGGTTGAGTCACTCAGGGATGTGATGGGAAGCAGTGGTCTGGGACTGAAGGAGTCATCCTGTGGTCTTCCTTTTGGTCCTCACTAAAGGACCAAAGCACCCAGTACAGCTGCCCTGAGTGTTAGTGGCAGACAGCTTGAGCTAAATACATTCCACTGGAGAAAAGCAGCGGCCCCATCCCAGGTTTTGCCACCCTCTACCACAGCTTGCACCCAGTAGCTGGTGACGGAAGGAATACAGAGGCCTCTGTGTCAATCTGGCACTACCTTCAAGGCCCATCTGAATCCCAGAGCTTCCTGAGATTGATGGAGACTTCTGATACAGGTCAGCTTCTCCCTCTGCTTTCCTCTTCCACTCTCTTCAAAATGTTGTTCCCCAAATGGCCCCCAACAACACTCATGAGCCAAATCATTGTCTCACAGTCTGTTTCTGAGACACTACACTCTTTCTAAAACACTTCACTCTCTCGTTCCTCACCCTCACTGCCCTGGACTAGAACCACCCAAATAAAGGATCAGTAGTTTAATCTTTGACTTACATTTTGTTTCCAAGAGCTTCCTGGCTAAGACATCTGTGTGCTCATTCAGTTGTGACTGACTCTTTTTTACCCCATGGACTGTACACCACCAGGTTCCTCTGTCCATGGAATTTTCCAGGAAAGCATACTGGAGTGGGTCGCCATTTCCTCCTCCAGGGGATCTTTCTGACCCAAGGATCAAACCTGCGTCTCTTGCGTCTTCTGTATTGACAGGTGGATTCTTTACCACTGAGCCACCTGGGAAGCCCTTTAAGGTATCTACATACCTCATTTAATCCTTCCACAGTCCTTGAGGGAGATATCACTCCTTGCATTTTGTAGATTAGGAAACGAGATTCACAGAGATGAGATCTCTGTCCAAACGCTCAAACTAGAAAGTGCCAGAGTCAGAATTTGAATCTAGGTCTGAGCAAAATCCACATCTTTAAGCACAATACTATATTCATATCATACATTTTGCCCAATCTAATATTTTATTTAGATATTGATAAACATTTTTTTCTGAGATGGTAACTTTGATGGTAGCAAAAAAAATCCATATTACTTTTCCAAAGTCCACAAAAGGAAGAAGCTGATCTGTTTTGAAAAAGTTTAAATTAATTGCAACTCTTCTTCATCATCAGATGACAGCATTAATAACTGGGGGAGTTAACCTTGAATATTCACTGGAAGGACTGATGCTGAGGCTGAAGTTTCAATACTTTGGTCATCTGATGGGAAGGGCTGACTCATTGGAAAAGACCCTGGTGCTGGGAAAGATTGAAGACAGGAGGTGAAGGAGCAACAGAGGATGAGATGGTTGGATGGCATCACTGACTCAATGGATATGAGTTTGAGCAAACTCCAGAAGATAGTGAAGGACAGGGAAGCCTGGCACGCTGTAGTCATGGAGTGGCAAAGAGTTGGACACAACTTCGCAAATGAACAGCAGCAAAGTGACAATGGAATACACAAACTTCTGCATTTGCAGCCACACATGTCCTCTCTTCTTAACACACACTTTCTACTTACTACTTTTTGAGTGTGTAAAGAATGCTAATGTACATCATTGTTGTTTAGCCACTAATTTGTATCCGACCTTTTGGCGACACTTTGATTATTGCCCACTGGCAAGGATACTGGAGTGGTTGCCATGTCCTTCTTCAGGGGATCTTTCCAGCTCAGGGATCAAATCGCATCTCATGCATCGGCAGGTGAATTCTTTACCACTGAGCCACAAGGGAAGCCCAGTGTGCATCATACTGGTGCATAAAACAAGACTGAAACTGAAAAGATGCTTAAGAGCTAATCAGCACAACACAACTAACAGACCAACAAACCACAAGGCCTTTGGGAACAGCCCTGCTTGTCTCTCCATCTCGCTTCACACCACATTCTCCTGTCACTACTATGCCTTAGTCACCATGGCCTTCTTTATTTCCCAGCAAACAGTTTACCCAATGACCCTAATTTCATTTCCTAGCCAACAATGTACCTCATTGTAAGGACTTTCACTTACATTCCATTTTCTGCTTTGAACTCCCTTTATAGCAAGCTGAATTTTCTCCCATTGTTGTTCTCACTCATAATACCATAATTTAGTTTTTTCCTCTAAACATTTTTAATTATGTCCTCATGGATAAATCTGCTAATTATCTTTGATCCGAAGAGAAGCCAGAGTATTTGCTTATTTAATGTATCTCACCCACCAGACTGCAAATTTTGTAAAGACTATGTCTGTTTTGTCCATGTCTATTTGAATGAATAAATAAATAGATTTTACAAAGAGAGTCTTAGACAGTAGAGCCATGATGCTGGATATAACTAATATTGTAAAGAATTTACCCTATTGTCTCCATATAAGTATGGAAGTTGTCATCGTATGAATGAGGACTGAAACCTGAGGGAAGTGATTACAGAAACAGGTGCGTGAGCCGGCTCAATTCTGAGCCCAGATGAAAGCTTCCTGTCCAGTGATCATACGTGTTTTCTTGCATTTCACATTCTCTTTCTGTTGTCACAATGACTTTTCCTTTCAAAAGTGTTTCTTGATTTTTCTCTAAGGTCTGAACCAAAGAAGAACAACACACTTACATAAACTATTGAAGAAAATAGAGCACTGTGCTCAAAACTATTTTCAGAAAGAAATAATATTTATATAGGATGAAAAACAGGCAAACTCATCATTAGAATTTGAGAATTAGTCCCTTCTATATACTACTGATTAAATTATTAAATTATTCAATACTTGTTCAGCAGACTCATGTAGTACTTGTTTTTACCCTAATAAAAATGATTAAGATGGTCATCTATGCCATTTAGAAGAGAGCAATATATTTTGTTATTCTGCTTCATGTCCTATTCATTTCAAAATATGTACTAAAATTTTTTGTGTTTATGATTTTTCTCCTCTCTTCTAGTCCAGAATAACAACAACTTCTCCCCGCCTCAAAAAAAACCCCCAAAATCTACCCTTTCCTCTAAAAGGGCTTGAAGATTCCCTTAATAATCACTACTCTCTAGCTGCTCCTGCTCTCATAATCCCTTGCCTTTCTTTTCAATATATACTATGTTCTATAGCATATTATACCTATAAACATGCATCACTTCTGTATTCCCCCTACCACATGCTAAGGTTAGGGTTAAGATGTGCTCATTGATGTGCCCCTCCAAAAATAGTTGGCCTAATATCTAGTGTAAATTAGGTGAGTCTCCTCTTTATTTATTTCTCAGCTGACTACTAGTACATTTCATCACTTCTGATGGTTTAATTAGAAGAGGGAAGAAACCACAATGACAAAGCCTCTTTTAGGGAAGGGAGAGGAGAACCTGGACTCTGGCTCTTTGCCAAAGACAGTGGGTGGTTCTCAGGATGTGATTCCCTGAACAGCAGCATTGACTTCACCTGGGGACTGATAGCAATGCACACTCACAGGCTCCAGCCCAGACTGATTCAGTCAGAAATTCTGGTGGGTAGGACAGTGAGTCAGCCTCTTGCCTGTTAAAGTCTGAGAAGCATGAGTGTACAGATATGACAATGTAAGCTCTGTTAGAAAGTAAGATGATTCGATTCTACTCATGAAGACATCATGAAGAGATGCAATTACATTCAGTTAATGATCTTAATATGAGTATCGCCATATTAGCTACAGCACTATGAAGTATTACAAGGGAGATATACATATATGTACACATCACAGTTCAGTTCAGTTCAGTTCATTCACTCAGTTGTGTCTGACTCTTTGCGACCCCATGAATCGCAGCACGCCAGGCCTCCCTGTCCATCACCAACTCCCGGAGTTCACTCAGACTCACGTCCATTGAGTCTGTGATGCCATCCAGCCATCTCATCCTCTGTCATTCCCTTCTCCTCCTGCCCCAATCCCTCCCAGCATCAGGGTCTTTTCCAGTGAGTCAACTCTTTGCATGAGGTGGCCAAAGTATTGGAGTTTCAGCCTCAGCATCAGTCCTTCCAATGAACACCCAGGACTGATTTCCTTTAGGATGGACTGGTTGGACCTCCTTGCAGTCCAAGGGACTCTCAACAGTCTTCTCCAACACCACAGTTCAAAGGCATCAATTTTTCACTGCTAGAGATGGGACCAGATGCCATGATCTTCGTTTTCTGAATGTTGAGCTTTAAGCCAACTTTTTTACTCTCCTCTTTCACTTTCATCAAGAGGCTTTTTTTTTAGTTCCTCTTCACTTTCTGCCATAAGGGTGGTGTCATCTGCATATCTGGGGTTATTGATATTATACATCACAGTACTTTCATAGAAATCATAATTTTGACAGAGGAATTTAAAAATTATATGCAGATTTTTTAAAAGCACAGATGTTCCCAGTTCCATAATTTCTCAAATAAAAACAAAAAGCTATCACCTGCACCATCTTTAAGAACAATTATAAGAAAGTGAATTTAAACAAGTCTCTAGTATCCTTACTCTCTTTGATGGCAAACAAAGTCAGTGATATCTTCTGTTGTATAAAGCCTTCAAAATAAAAATAGCTGAATAGCAGAGTTTCTGCTGTGGTATGTTATGTCATAAAAGTATTTTAGTTAAATTTATTGAATGTACTTATGATGTATCTCTAATGATTGTTTGCTCTCAATCTGTACATATTCATGTAACCAAATAAGTACATAATAAAAGAGAGAAAGCTAAGTCTAAAATATAAGTAAAATCACTAACCACAAATAAAGCAATTACAAACTTGAAGTTGGTGTATTGGAGCTTCAGATTTAGCATCATTCCTTCCAAAGAAATCCCAGGGCTGATCTCCTTTAGAATGGACTGGTTGGGTCTCCTTCCAGTCCAAGGGACTCTCAAGAGTTTTCTCCAACACCACAGTTCAAAAGCATCAATTCTTCGGCACTCAGCTTTCTTCACAGTCCAACCTCACATCCATACATGACCACAGGAAAAACCATAGCCTTGACTAGATGGGCCTTTGTTGGCAAAGTAATGTCTCTACTTTTGAATACACTATCCAGGTTGGTCATAACTTTTCTTCCAAGGAGTAAGCGTCTTTTAATTTCATGGCTGCAGTCACCATCTGCAGTGATTTTGGAGCCAAAAAAAATAAAGTCTGACACTGTTTCCCCATCTACTGCTTCACTTTCGGGCAGTCAAATCATTTAAATCACTTATGCTATCTACCTGGCTACCTGGGCCCTGGAATGTTGGACAGGTGTTGTAAATCTCATTAGGGTATCATTTTCAAAGGGGAAATACACTTTAAAAGTAAGCACTCCACAGTACATAGTCCTTGATACTCAGGCACTCAGGCTGCTACTGAACACTACACCTTACTCTGAAATCTAGAGTCAAGATTTTCACATTTTGAAAGGATTTAGAAAAGTGCTCTCATAAAACACTTCTCAGTTACTCTTGAAAATCCTTTTTTGCAATATAGATCAATTTCTCTTCAAAACGTTTAAGCTACTTTAGGAGTTAGTATCATGAAGAAAATTAACACTCATTTGCTTATTCACTCAGGCAGTCGTAAGTATGTTTAAAATAATAAAAGAAATGAACATGTAGCAAGTCCAGTCCCTGCCTTCAAGTAGTTTGCAAATAAAATAGCTGACAACCAACTAGCCTATAGACAGAATAAGTCTATGGAGAAATACTTAAGTGATTCTTGAGTTCAGCGAGCTCACCTCTGATTAGAGGGGTTGGAAAAGGCACTGTGGTCAGGAACTGAACAATGAGCAGGCTTTCACTAAAGAGAGTGAGCTGCAGTGGAGGGGAGTGCTAATGAAATGAGGCTGGATTCCCTGGTGGCTCAGACGGTAAAGCATCTGTCTACAATGCAGGAGACCCGGGTTTGATCCCTGGGTCGGGAAGATCCCCTGGAGAAGGAAATGGCAATCCACTCCAGTACTATTGCCTGGAAAATCCCATGGACAGAGGAGCTGGTAGGCTACAGTCCATGGGGTCGCAAAGAGTTGGACACGACTGAGCAACTTCACTTTCACTTTCATGCACAAGAAACTCCAGCTTTCTTTGGTAGACTTGAGCCATCAACAGCAAGCAGGGGGTGGGATAACGCACTTTAGAGCAGATGAAAGGCTTCCTGACCAAGGGAGAATGGGCTCTCTAATTAATGCTAGCAAATTTGTACTCTATAGATATTTTGAGGATGCAAAAAACTAAAAGAGAAGATAATGGTCAATGTTATAAAATTACAATACCATGACTTCACTCTGATCATAAAAAGGGAGCATCCAATTGCTCCATTATTTCATTTGCCTACTTTGCATGATTTTAAAAAGCAGTAAGACTCCATTCAAAAATCATTCATGAAAATAAATTTTTTTCTTCTTCTGGCTCTTTTGAATAGACTTAGTTGAAATGACATTTTTTGTACAGTATTCTTTCTAAAAAATATGCACATATATCACTGTAAAATTATTTTCTTTTTACTATTCTGATTAACTTCTATAAAAGGAAGTAAATTTTTATGTAATATATATGATGGCCAATAATTGAGAGTAACATTGAGCTAAGTACAACAATAGGCATAATAATAAGTATATTGACTTAGTGCATCATTTTAGGAGCTACTACTGCTTCACAGGCTTTAATTCTTCACAACATCTCACTGAGGTTGGAAAAGGGGCAGATATCATGAACAAAGTTCCTGCTCTTTGTGAAATGAAGTGACTTTACAGATGGTGTCTTTGAGACACAGTATGGGGGCTTTCCTGCAAAGAGGTAGATCGAGGCACAATATATTCTCTGCCCCTTGAGAGTGTATCATCACAGTGAATCAGTCAGCCATGGAGAATGAGGACCAAGCTAGTGAAGTTTTGTTTTAGGTAGAGGTCAGAGTTGAGTAGCTAAAGTTCCCACTTCATACGAGAATACCTGCAAGATCTTATTTTCTTTGTGATTACTCCAAAATCACACATTGTCTCTCAATGAAATGTGTTAACTCATTTTAAAGCAAAAATAATTGCAGCCACTTTTGCATACAATCCACTCAACACAAATGAGGGATGTCTCTACACTAATCTTGATGCTATCATAAAGCAGTGACCGACCACAGGATGACAACTATTTCAAAGCAGTATACCACATGTAACTTCAGTAAATTATCTAATGAGTTTGAGAAAACCATTTATTGACCAATGAATTTATAACTGATCTTAGATGTCACTTTCATATGAATGCTAAACAAAATCTTATCCTATGTACCATTGAGCAAGGTAAAAAAAGATTACAATATAGTAGTAGAAAGAATGGAGACAGAGAGAAAGAAACTGGGTAATTTTCTCTCTCAATTCTCTTCAATGTCACTCCTGAGAAAGGAAATAGATTAAAAGGGAAACAAGAAGGGAAAAAGCTTAGAAGCATTACAAAGCAGGGACAAAAAAAAAGTATTTTTTAAAATGTGATGATTTTTTGATTCACTGCTTTTGTAGCATGATATCAACTGCCTATATTTCCACTTTATCACAAAATGTCTATTTTATATATATATATGTATGTATTATTTATGCCTCTCTCTTTATACACATACACTCTTTAGGAATTCTTATTCTACAATAATATTTTAACTAAGACACATGTTAACAATTTTTTCAAACATTCAAGATTTTATGTATTATAATTATTTCAGAATACAATGCATTTATTTGGGGTATGCCTAATTCTTAAGCTAAGAATAGACTCTAAAATATAATCCTAATGTTCATACTTGACAGATTTCTAGGACTTCTAAGTCATCTTTTCCTATGGAACCCTTAAAAGGAAGGTAATACAATAGATTGCATTGATCGGATTTGTATTTTATCATTCAGGCAGCGGTAGGAATGAGGAATGAGAAGAGAGGGCTTGAAAAATAAGTGAAAGAGCTTGGTCATCAATAGAATGGAGAAAATCATCTTGAGTATGAATCTCATATTTCTGGCTTGGGCACTGAGATGAAAAATGGTCCAATTCACCATAAGAAGAAGGATTTGGAGGGGAAATTATTACTTCACATATAAACATGCTTAATTTGAGATGTCCGTGGATCTCCAAGTGTGGATGCAATGCTGGCAGGCATTTGAGTAAATCATCATAATCAGAACATTCTGGGCTGGAGAATATTCCAATTTATAAATCATCAGAATACAAGTGGTAACAGAAGTCACTAAAGTGGAGGAGACTGTCCAGAGGATAAAGAGTAAAAAGATAAGTACATCAAAGAGAGAATACTGATATTCAAGATCAGGCAAATCAAGGTGAGTACATAAAAGAAGGGCTTCGCCACTAGCTCAGTGGTAAAGAATTCACCTGCAATGCAGGAGCTGCAGGTTCATTCCCTAGAGTGGGAAGATCCCCTGGAGAAGGGGAATGGTGATCCACTTCAGTATTTTTACCCAAAAAATCCCATGAACAGAGAAAGCCTGGAGGGCTACAGTCCATGGGGTCGCAAACAGTCAAACACAATCAGTGACTAAAACAACAACAACCACACAAAAGAAATTAGACATGAAACAATCAGAAAGATAGCAATGAAGACAGGAGCGAGTGGCATCCGAGAACGCAAGTTATAACAAAGATTAGAAGAGAAAGTGATCAACAGTGTCACATGCTTCAAAGACATCAAATAACGTGAAGGCCAAATAGCCCACGGGATGGTATTTTCAATAAGCTTTTAGCAATAGACCCATTTTCTCCATGCTGCTGCTGCTAAGTCACTTCAGTCATGTCCAACTGTGTGACCCAACAGACGACAGCCCACCAGGCTCCCTCATCCCTGAGATTCTCCAGGCAAGAACACTGGAATGGGTTGCCATTTCCTTCTCCAATGCATGAAAGTGAAAAGTGAAAGGGAAGTCGCTCAGTTGTGTCCAACTCTTCATGACCCTATGGACTACAGCCTACCAGGCTCCTCCATCCGTGGGATTTTCCAGGCAAGAGTACTGGAGTGGGTTGCCATTGTGATAGACTTTCACAATAACTTAAATATATCTTCAAGTATGAGTGAAAAGTATATTAACAAGATATGAAGTACCCAAATCTGATTGTTACTACATGAAGTTACTCAGCCAGCAATATGAAAAGGAACTGTCCTGCACCTGCCTCCTGTCAAAAGATCAGCTAGGATAAGTGAGAGAAAAGAACTGCCAATCCATTCATTCCTCACAGTGGGACAACCAAGAGGCTAAGTCCACAAACCAGCATATTTGAGTCCGTTGCTTTCAAATGAGTACAGTTTACTGCTACATTCTGGCTTCTTTCCCCCTTGCCCCAATGCCCCCAAGATACCACCACAAAAAAAGAGAGACTTGAAATTCACAGAGCTTTTTTCTGTTAAAAAAAAAAAGTTTACAGAAGCCACTGTTCACTACATTATTCAGTGTCTCCCCTTGAAGATTCATACATGAAATTTCTAGAAACTTCTAGAAAAGCTGTTTTTTACATATACAGCAATATTTTCTCCATCTGACAATGGGACATACTTAACTAACTTTATCCTCAGATCAGTCATATCATTAGAATTGTCATTCTGTATTTTCCTTTACCATGGTTCTTATTTTTTACTCATAACTGTCTTTTGTACATTGCTTGAAATCCATTGTATAAAGAGTTAAATTTGAAAAATGTTTTAAAATATCTGTATATGTAGATATACATAGAAAAATTATACCCAATATAATAAGCCTTTTCTTTTTATTAAATCTATCTCAGTAATAAAGTTATTTTTTCCTTTTTATACACTTTGCTTTAAAAATGTTTTGAAATAGCAAATTGTTAAAGATAATGCCTTCTTGTTAACAATAAAAAGGCTGTGATCAAATAGTTGATATCATTTCATAGTTTAAGGTGATTATACGGATTATGTTTTTAATTACTAATTATGGATAAGTAGTAGTTTTAAAAGGAAAGATTACACATGTATTTTAAGTTAGACACTCTAGTATGTTATTATCTAAATTCTACCAAATTAATTGCTATAATCATTGTACGTTCATATATAAAGTGATTATACAGAAGAAAAAGTCATGTGTAAGTTAACATTACAGAGTAATTTTGTCCTTGAAAAGTAAAATGTTATTTTCTTCACATGTTAAGCTAGCTCTTACTAAAAGAACTTGTCATCTAGATACAATTTGATAAAGCCAAACTGCTATCATTTAGTTGGTTGAGATCAGAACATTATATTTTTAAATACAGTTTATTGAAACATTATCTTTTGGTAATCATATTTATGCTCCTTATTTACACAATATCTATGGTGTGCCACTATGTCCTTGAAATCGGGAACAGGGACACCCTACTATGAAAAAGTGGCCTCACTGCTGGAGTTCATAAATTTTGTTCAGCTTTGGATGAGTTCAAAGAATTGCCATGTAAGAAAAGCCTTACAGAGGGAATTTATCTGATTATGGCAGTAATAATTACCCAGCTGTTTATTGCAGATAGAGAAATAATTCATGTAGGCAATAGGCCGTGGTGGCAATGACACTCTGCATTTAGTAAATATGCAAACTGTTCACTTCTAATTAACCAAGCTAGAGGATGCCCTTATTAAATGTATAAACTAAAAGTGCCTTCCTGACAAGTGATGAATTGTTACATTGCACAAACTCTTGCCACAGAATTATTGGAGTGAACTTGGGGCTTAACTTCATTAAGAGATCTTGTGGGAGAGTTAAATGAGGATGGACAGCATAACAAGGCTCACCTGACAGCCAATGATATGTTAGAGTCGAATGGAACTGCACCTTTTCGTCTTACCTGCTTAACTGCTCAGATTCACGAGAGATAAATTGTGCGACTGTGTAGTTCATTTGAGTTCGAATAATAAAAATAAATGCAAGAACACAACAGCCCATTTGTAGAGGCTGCCTGACAGTTCACCTACCAAATGAATCTATGAAACAGCCTCATTTTATAATTCAAATATCTTGCATTTATCAACAATGGAAAATCTACCACTCCTTTCATTAACTCAAAATAATTTGTTTAATAAAAATAAGTGGTTTTATTGACTAGCTTTAATATAAAATATATTTCAAAAAGGAAATCAATTGACTTTGAATGGGTTTTATTTAATTTTACCAAATAATTATGAGCTAGTTTAGTGTCTATATTCCATTCTTAGCCTTACTTTAAAGTAACTATTCATTCTTTAACAAATGTCTATACAAATATTTCCATCCCAATTAAGGATCTTATGAAAAATCATACTTAGAGGAAAGTTGTAGCAAAACTAAGCTATCTCTAGCTGAAGTATAAAGTACGTGATAATATCTACCTTACAGGTTTATTGTGAAAATGGAAGGGGATAATGAGGATCAAAGGTTTAGCACAATACTTGGTATACCATAAGTGATCAATATTTCTTGTGCCTGTGTGCATGTTAAGTCACTCAGTTGTCTGACTCTTTGTGACCCCATATTTGACGTATACTTGATTTGTGTGCTGTGTGCTCACTCAGTCGTGTATGACTCTTTGCAACCCCATGGACTGTAGCCTGCCAGGCTCCTCTGTTCACGGGATTCTCCAGGCAAGAATACTAGAGAGGGTTGCCATTTCCTTCTCCAGGGGATCTTCCCAACCCAGGGATCGATCCCATGTCTCTTGCATCTCCTGCATCAGCAGGCAAATTTTTTACCACTGTGCCATAATGTGCTTGGGTTCATAGGGTTGCAAAGAGTTGGAAATGACTGAGCAATTAACGCTAACATGTGCTTGAGTGACAATACTTCTATTTGATTGAAAGATGGATCCCTAGTGTTTTCAATGGGAGGTTCGTGCTGAGGTCTAACACTCTATGCTTGCTCTTTCATCTGCATCCCAGAGCCTTTGAGAATATAAAATGTGTGAATTGGCACTTCAGATGATATCAGAATATTATTGTAAATGCTTGCTTAATTATACATTTACTGTAAAACATGAAACAATATATAAAAGCATGAACCAACTTGCAAAGCATAAATAGAGGCACAAAGAGAGAGAGAGTGTAGGCATGGGGCGGGGAGGGGTTGTTGGTTAGGAGTTGGAATTGACATGTATACACTTTCATGTGTGAGATGAGTGGCTGGTGAGACCTACTGTTTTGCATGGGGTGGGGGGAAAGTACAATTTGTTTGTATGACATATATTAAGTTAACCTTTAAAACACATTCCAATATACAGTAGGTACAGACAAATACTGTTTGACTCCATTTATCCTAGGTACCTGGAATGGTAAAATTCATAGAACTAGAAAAGTACATTGGCAGATGACAGGGGCTAGGGGACAGGGAGAGGTAATGGCGACTCAGTGTTTAAGGGACACAGAGTTTCAGTTTAGGAAGGCGAAAAATTCGAGAGATGGATAATGCTGAGAGTTAAACAACAATGTGGTATATTTAGTACCATTGAACTGTATAGTTAAATGTTGTTAAAGTAGTATGTTTTATATTATGTGACTTTTACCACAATAAAAAAAAGTTTTTAAAAAGAAGCATTATGGATGGTAACAATGACCGTATATGAGAGAAAGCAAAAGAGACACAGATGTAAAGAACAGACTTTCGGACTCTGTGGGAGAAGGCGAGAGGGTGGGATGATTAGAGAGAATAGCACTGAAACATGTATATTACCATATGTGAAATAGATTGCCAGTCCAGATTTGATGCATGAGACAGGGTGCTCAGGGCAGGTGCACTGGGATGATCCTGAGGGATGGGCTGGGGAGGGAGGTAGGAGGGGGGGTTCAGGATGGGGAACACAGGGCTGATTCATGTCAATGTATGGCAAAAACCACAACAGTATTGTAAAGTAATTAGCCCCCAATTAAAATAAACTAAATTTTTTTTAAAAAAAGTAAAAAGAAGCATTATGTATTTTAAGAGAATCATACTTTGCCACTATTGAGAGTCTAATATGGATCTTCCAGACTTATAGCACATAACAAATACTTAAGTACTATAGTACAATATATGATCCCATCTTCAAAATATTTATTCATTCACACATTTACTTATACACAGACATATTATTCAATGAATACTCTATGTTAAAAACTCCAGGAAATAGAAAAATGGTCAATATTACTATACAGATAAAACTTTCATATCTTAATAGAGTGTCGGGGGCCAGCGTGAGGAAGCCCACCCATGACAGGGTCACGTGGCAGACTCAGATGGCAGGGCAATTTGAGTCTTCAGGTTTCCCCCTGGTTTTTCCTGAGCATGCACCCCAAAAAATAAGAATCTGTCTGCTTTCCCACTATTTTCTGACAGTTTCTCGGAAAAAAAGTCAACACAGAGCTTTAGTTTCCTGCATTTGAAAGGAGTGTTTCAGCTCAACTCCCTTTGATAACACTCTAGCTTGCCTAACAGGCTCCCCTGACCTTTTACAAGCTTGTGAATTGCTTACAGCTCCCCAACTGTGAGGGGCAAAAAGGCCTTGAAGTATCTTCAAGTTGCAAAACCTTTTCTAAGAGCCAAAATCCTATTAGTGATAGGATTTCACTGTTGCCTCAACGATTGCTGCCAGACCTCCTTATTTGCACCTGCAAAGTTTAGCTATATAAACAAAATTTGGAAAGAGATATGTAGTAGTTTTTTGATGTTAGCAACACTAGGCTTTTGAGTTAATTACTTCCTTTTATAAATCATTGTACTCCTCTTGCTTGCTGTGTCCTTGCTCTGTAAGAATGCAACTTTGTTTAGTGCCTCCTGAGAATGGCACCAGACCTTGGAAAAAATAACACTTATCAGAAAAGAGCTGTAAATTGTTGAATTGGCCTTTTGGCCAGAAGATGATGTAAATTACCTAAGACTTGTGTATACAACTAAGTATGCAGAGAAAATAGCCTGGTCTCGATAAGAGTCAAGGCTGTTGATGTTGCCAAAATTTGTGATACCCATTGATCTTTATGTATAAAAAGGCCTTGTGAACAATAAAGTTTGGACCAGTTTCTCAGATGACTCTCTCTCGAACTAGCTTCTTTGAAAAAAGAAATCTGGCTCCCCCCATGTCTCTTTGTCTCTCTCCTCTCTTACTCTAATTTCAGGCTGAATTCCCATCTGGAATGGAGAGGCTCGCCATGTCTACTTACTTGCCCTGGGTTCTAAGATTTGCAAGAAAAGGAGCCCACGGTGGGGCACCTTTAGAGACTCAAGCAGACACCGGTGGCCCCACGTAGATGGTGCAAATCTCTTGTCCTGAGATTTTATGGGCTTTCCCCGTAAACCAAGTTATTCAGCCTCCTTTTTTCCACTAATTTTCCTACTACATTATTCTATCCTGAGCTATCCTATCCTATTCTATTCTATATAAATAATTCTGTCCACAGCCGCCTGCTCCGTCCCCGCTTTGAATATCCCTGGATCCACTGGGCTGGACCCCAGCAATAGAGAATACTAGAATCATGGGTTAAAATAAAACTGCTTTAATTAACAAAGAACCATGTATATGAATAATCAAAAAAGGGTTTATAAAGGCATTATACATGCAAAACAATAGGCTCCACAGCTTGAAGAAAGAATATGATTGGAAAAAAGTAAAGAAATGACAATAAATGCTGGTAGTGAGTGCTTGCTAAAATAATTACGTGTGGTTTTCTGGGCCTCCCAGGTGGCTCAGTGGTAAATAATCTGCCTGCCAATGCAGGAGATGTGGGTTCAATCCCTGGGTTGGAAAGATCCCCTAGAGAAGGAGATGGCAACCCACTCCAGTGTTTTGCCTGGAAAATTCCATGGACAGAGGAGCTTGGTGGGCTTTAAGGGTCATAAAGAGTTGAACACAACTGAGTAACTGAGCACCCACAAGCACACACATGGCCTTCTAGGAAGACAGTAAATGTATGCTCCTTTGCCTTTCTGAAATCAGCCAAAGGAACAAACAGAAACAAAACTATATGGGAAAAAAACAAGAAACAGTCAAAGTCCCATTATAAACTCAAGAGAATAACTAGGAATTGAATAAATGGAGAATATCTGTCATATTCAATTGAATTTTAAAGTACAAACTCAGGGTTTTCCCTTAATCACAAAGTAGTATGTGGGAAATAAATGAACAGGTGAAGAACCTAGCAACTCTTCCCAGCAAGAGGGATGAAGACAAGGGACTGTCTGAGTGGGATGCAGGACTGAGGGAGAGAATTTGAGGCCAATAATTTCCCCTGATGCTGGCAAAGACTGAAAGCAAAAAGAGAAGAGCGTGGCAGAGAATGAGATGGTTAAATAGCATCACTGACTCAGTGGGCATGAATTTGAACAAACTTTTGGAGATAGTGAAGGACAGGGAAGCGTGGTATGCTGCAGTCCATGGGGTCACAAAGAGGTGTAAGAGTTGATGGCAAAACTGGGCTGGAGGAGAACAGGGAAAAGTAGCCCGAGAGCTGCTGAATAAAGTAAACCGAAGAAAGAAAAGACAGCCCACGAGTGATGGAACTTCACCCTAATCTTGACTCATGACATCAATTTCCACAGGAGGTCAGAAGACTGGGAGGACAGTGGCAAGAGCACCGCTGCCCACAGCTCCAGCTCACTCTCCACCCCTCATTAGATAGGTGAGTGAATGCATAAGAAACAAAACCATTCATATCACTTAAGTAACTTAATAATTTGAGATCCAATTACAGTTATCAGTAAGGTATAAAATTATTAGGTCAAATATGTGGTTTTTAGTCACTAAGTCACGTCTGACTCTTTGCTACCTCATGGACTATAGCCCACCAGGCTCCTTTGCCCATGGGATTTCCCAAGCCAGAATACTGGAGTGGGTTGCCATTCCCATCTCCAGGGGATCTTCCTGACTCAGGGATACAACCCAGGTCTCCTGCATTGAAGGCATATTCTTTATCAACTGAGCCAAATATATTGCTTTTCTATATGTAAAAAAGAAATACTTAGAAAAAGAAAGAAAATGTCATTAGCAAATAGAACAGAAAAATATGAAATTCTTACAAATAAAATTATAAAATTAGCAAAAAGTATGTAGCCTCTGTATAATAAAATCTTATTAATAGACATTTTTTAAAAAATCCAAACAAATGAAAATGCCTCATTCTTTGGTAGGAAAACTCAAATTATAAAAATATTTTTCCTTTCACTACTTAAAAAATATTTTCCCCATACTACTTACATTTTCTCTATACTACTTAAACCCATTTAAGATCCTAATTTGATATTTTTGAAACATGCCAACATGACTCAGTATTCAGTTGGGTAAAAATTAATCAAAAATAGCCACAACTGAAAAATAAAAGTAATTTATAGCTACTTAAGCCATGTAATACTATACAGGATTACAAAGAGAGACAGAAATCAGATGGCACTGACAGTCAAGAAATAAGCCTGAGTACATGTGAGGACTTTTAATACATGATAAGATACACTTAAGAGTGAGAGATAAATGAATTACTGAATAAATGCTACTGGAATAACTGGTTAGTCATTAAAAAAAATCTTAAGCTGGATTTCAAACTGCTTATATCAAGTAGATTCCATATTGATTCAACATTAAAAGAATGACAAAAGAAACCTAAAGGACAAAAGAAACACTAAAATATCAAAAGAAATATGAGTAACTACTTTTAAAGTCATGCAAACTAAAAATCAAAAATGAAATTATTGAAAAAAGCAACCAGAAAGAATTAAAAGCCAGCATATTTCAAAATCTCCATAAATATGGAAAGACCATAGCAAACAAGGTTAGATGATTGCATCACTGGCATCCGGCCCCATCACTCCATGGGACATAGACGGGGAAGCAGTGGGAACAGTGTCAGACTTTATCTTGGGGGGGCTCCAAAATCACTGCAGATGGTGACTGCAGCCATGAAATTAAAAGACGCTTACTCCTTGGAAGGAAAGCTATGACCAACCTAGACAGCATAGTCAAAAGCAGAGACATTATTTTGCCAACAAAGGTCCATCTAGTCAAGGCTATGGTGTTTCCAGTAGTCATGTATGGATGTGAGAGTTGGACTGTGAAGAAGGCTGAGCACCGAAGAATTGATGCTTTTGAACTGTGGTGTTGGAGAAGACTCTGGAGAGTCCCTTGGACTGCAAGGAGACCAACCAGTCCATTCTGAGGGAGATCAGCCCTGGGTGTTCTTTGGAAGGAATGATGCTGAAGCTGAAACTCCAGTACTTTGGCCACCTCACGCGAAGAGTTGACTCATTGGAAAAGGCTCTGATGCTGGGAGGGATTGGGGGCAGGAGGGGAAGGGGACGACAGAGGATGAGATGGCTGGACAGCATCACGGATTCGATGGACGTGAGTCTGAGTGAACTCCGGGAGTTGGCGATGGACAGGGAGGCCTGGCGTGCTGCGATTCATGGGGTCACAAAGAGTCGGACATGACTGAGCGACTGAACTGAAATGACCTGAACTGAACTGAATGACAAAGGGTTTGTTTCCCTAGCATTCATGGGGATTTTTCACATCCATATGAATAATAACAATAATACAATGAAATAGGCAAATGGAACAAATATAAATAGGCAATTCATCAAATAATTCAAATGGCCTATATATATTCGAATTCCTAAAAACAAAAAAAAGTCAGATAAAATTTAGACAGAAGTGTTCACTTTATTAAATTGGCAGTAATTAGTTTAAAAAATCAACCTCCAGTACTAACAAAAGAAATAGAAACTTCTACGTACTGTTTTAGAAGAACAAATTGATACTTTTTGGCAGAGAATTAGCTAATATGCATCAAACTATAAAATGTTTAAAATTTCATAAAGTCCCACTTACATAACTATGCAAAAAAAAAAAGATAACAGTATAAATGCACCAAACACCTATGTAGAGGAATGTTCTATAAAACGGCCACCAATAAGGAAAAATTTTCCTAAAAATATTATGGTAAAATATCATATACATAAACACACACTATAGATGTTCAAAATTTTGACACAAATTTGTATCTATTGACATAGATGCTACTTGTTATAGTGAGGGGATATTACCCACTCACCTTGTTTTCTTCACAGGAGAGATGTTTAATCTGATTAGAGGATAGCCCAGCCTACCGGAAGACCAGGTCCCACCTTAGAATGAGGAAAAGATGAGCTGGGGGAAGACTGGAAGAAGGGAGAGTGACAAGTCTGTTCCTTCCAACCCAAGGGGCTGTGGACAGAAGGGCCTGTAGGAGACGGGTCAGAACCGAGTGACCCGTGCCTGAACTCTGAACTCCAGGTCAAAGTCTTGGAGGCAGAGAAGAAGGTTTGGCAGATGTTTCCTACCTCCTGTTTGGGATCCTGGAAGGATCTCAGTTGTACAAGGCAGCCCAAGAAAAGAAGGGGCAGCTCCAGGCCAAGAAAGGGGATCAAATAGTGTGGTCAGGTAAGAAGGGTTTGCTTAACACTGGGGCAAGTCTTCCTTGGCTCCTATATTATGTTGAGCAGTTCCCAACCTTTTTGGCATCAGAGACTCACTTCATGGAAGACAATTTTTCCATGGACTGGGGGAGGGGAGGGATGGTTTAGGGATAATTCAAGTGTATAACATTTATCATGCAGTTTATTTCTATTACATCAGCTCCACCTCAGATCATCAACCATTAGATCTCAGAGGCTGGGGACCTCTGCAAGGAGAAGGAAGTTCATATATACACTTTTAGGGACAAGAAAGATCTACACTGAGAGCCAGGGGCCAAGTCATAAGGACCACAATGGCAAAAATACAAACAACCTTGAATCAGAGTCTGCAGGGTAGCCTTGGCCAAGGTGTCATTTTGGCCAAGGTGTCATTTGAAGCCTGTGGAAGATCTCAGAGAGACTGATAGAAACAGATGATGCAGGGTCAGGTTAGCTAAGCAACCTCCATAACTAAATCAAGCTATGACTGGTTACATCAGATTGCAGGTTTTAGTTGCACATACCAGCAGGGGCTTCCCTGGAGGCTCAGACTGAAAAGAATCTGCCTGCAATGCAGGAGACCCGGGTTCCATCCCTGGGTTGGGAGGATCTCCTGGAGAAGCGAATGGTTACCCACATAAGTTTCTTGTCTGGAAAACCTCATGGACAGAGGAGCCTGGTGGACGTAACTGAGAGACTAACACTCACTTTTCTTCACCAGCAGAACACCTAGCAACAAGACAGATAACCGCAGAGCTTCAGACACCCGCCACTGCTTCCTGAAGATAAGTCAGGTAGGGCCACAAGGTAATACAAGTCCCTTATACGCCCAGAAAACATGTTGGAGAGGATGAGGAGGAACTCAAGAAATTATGAAAAACTGACATCTTAAAAGATTCTTTACACTATTGGGCCAAATGTGACTTTCAGTTACTTGCTCCCACCTATACAAATGCTGGGGCATCCCCAGTGACTAAAGGGTAAAGAATCCACCTGCAATGCTGGAGACGTGGGTTAGATCCCTGAGTCAGAAAGAAACCCTGGAGAAGGAAATGGCCATCCATTCCAGTAATCTTGCTGGGAAATCCCATGGGCAGAGGAGCCTGGCCAGGCTACAGTCCATGGGGTTACAAAGAGTCAGACATGCCTGAAGCAACTGAGCATGCACACAGGCCAAATGCTAGAAGGATGGAATGGAGTTGAAAAAATTCATAGACAATATTGAAGGAATAAAAAGTTGTTATATATCATGATATAGCTGAGTATGATTTCATTTAAAATAAAAACAATGGCTAAATCCACAATTCACAGCATATTATAAAGATGAATTTGGTAAATCTAAATATATATCTTTTTAGTAACATTTATACACTTAACATAGATTCAGTGAATATCACTAAGAATATTTTTATACCATACAAATTATAAATACATATATATTTAATTATGTTGAGGTATGATCATCATAGTCTTTTTCTATCACTAGTAAGATGGCTGTTGCTGCCTCAGTCATTCTGTGCACATTCCACAGAAAAGGAAAAAAAAAATGAAAGGAGAATTAGCTTGTCTCATGGGAAGAACTAAGTTATCTTGCCACTCTTAGCCAAAAGTTTTAGAAAACCTAAATAATAACAGAAGTTGCCAATGTTGGACTGCAAGGGTTAGATAATCAAATCTACGGAAGTTTCCATAGGTCACCTCACTGCAAAGTCAACATTTATGTCCATTATCAATTTTTTGCCGCTCAGCTTGAAATCTATCATTCTTTGCTTGATTTGCAAAATTGGCTCTTTGGATCCATAAACATTTTCCTTTTGCTGGCTAGCACACCATTAGCCTGAAAATAGAGGGTACTGGATGGCTGTTTCAAGGCATAGCAGAGGCAGGAGTTTCTCTTCTTGGTTCCAGTATACACCTGCTTCATTGCCTCCCTAGCATGACTGCCAGCACCATGCAGGGCCTGGTGGTGCCCATCCAGTCATGCCCAACCTCTAGTGGGCTTTAGCTTATCTGTCCCTGTCCATGAACAAAGCAATGGGCAGTGTTCTGCTCATCTGGGCCTGGCCCACCAACTACAAAACAGCTCTGGTCTGTGATATCTCAGTTCAGTTCTGGTGCTTGGTCATATCCAACACTTCGCAACATCATGGACTGCAATATGCAAGGCTTCCCTGTCCATCAGCAACTCTCAGAGCTTACTCAAACTCATGTCCATTGAGCTGGTGATGCCATCCAACCATTTCATCCTCTGTCATCCCCTTCTCTGCCCACCTTCAATCATTCCCAGCATCAGGGGCTTTTCAAATGAATCAGTTCTTCAAATCAAGTGGCCAAAGTACTGGAGTTTCAGCTTCAGCATCAGTCCTTCCAATGAATATTCAGGACTGATTTCCTTTAGGCTGGACTGGTTGGATCTCCTTGAAGTCCAAGGGACTCTCAAGAGTCTTCTCCAACACGATAGTTCAAAAGCATCAATTCTTCGGTACTCAGCTTTCTTTATAGTCCAACTCTCACATCCATACATGACTACTGGAAAAACCAAAGCGTTGACTAGATGGACCTTGGTTGGCAAAGTAATGTCTCTGCTTTTTAATATGCTGTCTAGATTGGTCATAACTTTTCTTCCAAAGAAGAAGCATCTTTTAATTTCATGGCTGCAGTCACCATCTGCAGTGATTTTGGAGCCCCCCAAAATAAAGTGTGACACTGTTTCCACTGTTTCCCCATCTATTTCCCATGAAGTGATGGGACCGGATGCCATGATCTTCGTTTTCTGAATGTTGAGCTTTAAGCCAACTTTTTCACTCTCCTCTTTCACTTTCCTCAAGAGGCTTTTTAGTTCCCTTCACTTTCTGCCATAAGGGTGGTGTCATCTGCATATCTGAGGTGATTGATATTTCTCCCGGCAATCTTGATTCCAGGTTGTGCTTCATCCAGTCCAGCATTTTTCATGATGTACTCTGCATAGAAGTTAAATAAGCAGCCTTGACATACTCCTTTTCCTATTTGGAACCAGTCTGTTGTTCCATGGCCAGTTCTAACTTTTGCTTCTTGACCTGCAGACAGATTTCTCAGGAGGCAGGTCAGGTGGTCTGGTATTCCCATCTCTCTCAGAATTTTCCACAGTTTCCTGTGATCCACACAGTCAAAGGCTTTGGCATAGTCAATAAAGCAGAAGCAGATGTTTTTCTGGAACTCTCTTGCTTTTTGATGACATCTCAGAAAACACCACATCTGAGTGGGCTGCTGCCTCCTCCTCTCCAGTGAAGTATGAATCTCATCATTAATGGGGGAGGGTGCCTCTTCCAGAGACATTCCTTCTTACAATACCCTTCCTTAAGCCTAGAGATGGCAACTTCTCTCAATATTTGCTATTTTTGTTGTCTTTAGAGTGTTCTTTTACCCTGTTAATGTTACTCACCTTTTAGCAGTTATGTCTTAATGTTAAAAGTATCCACTTACAATACACCCAGCACTCAACAGTGGAGGAGGAAACGAATAAACCAAACAGAAACTCTCCATTAGGAAAAAAGGGGGAAAGATGGCAGTTACTGAAAGTGAAAGTGAAGTCACTCAGTCGTGTCTGACTCTTTGCAACCCCATGGACACCAGGCTCCTCCGTCCATGAGATTTTCTAGGCAAAGGTACTGGAGTGGGTTGCCATTTCCTTCTCCAGGGAATCTTCCTGACCCAGGGATCGAACCCAGGTCTCCCGCATTATAGACAGACGCTTCACTCTCTGAGCCACTGTTACTGACCCATAGCAAATATCAAATATGCTACACAGCTTCAGTTTGAGGGGTGGATTCTTGAGGAGACAGTGTTCCTGGTCCAGCATCTTCCATTACCACAAATGAGATGGGCTTGGACAATGGGATGACCATTCTAAGCAAGTTCAGGCCTTATGATTGCCTGAGGGTAGCTATGCTGCAGCTGGCCAGGCTGAGATTTTTCTGGAAACAAATACTCTTGACAACAGAGTAGGCTTTGGGTTTTTTGCTTCTGGTAATTTCCATGCACAAATAACCACAACCAAGGATCTTATTTACACATAGTTTTCAAGCCCAGGGACTTAGAGTCTTAGATACTGGCTTCTACGGACACACAGTCTTTCAGCAGCCAGCGTGTTCATTCATCCAAAGCAACAGATTTGGGCTGGAAGATGGCAGTTTGCTAATCTGCCAAATTTTTCTAACTTGGGTTTTATTCTTTAAAGGTTTGGTTTGGCTGGTTTAGTCTGACCCTGGCAATTTTGACACATTAATACTTTGTGATTCTGTTTCCTTTTTTTTTTTTTTTTTTCTCTATTTCTCTCTCATGGTGTCTTGTTTTTCCCTGGTACTTTCACTGTGCATGGCATTGCATTCAAAAAGTTATTTGTAAGAATAATTTTAGGCCTAGAATTATGGGATCTTCTCTCCGAGAGGCTTTTTGTGTGCTTCTGTCTTGGGTCACTATTAGTCTAGGACCTCCTAAGTTCAAATATAAGACTTGAGGTTTCTTGAATCACTCAGGTAAATGGCAGTTTGACCTCAATCTCTTATTGGAAGGTGAAGGTGAAGGTGAAGTCGCTCAGTCGTGTCCGACTCTTTGCGACCCCGTGGACTGTAATGTACTAGGCTTCTCTGTCCATGGGATTCTCCTGGCAAGAATACTGGAGTGGATTGCCATTTCCTTTTCCAGGGGATCTTCCCGACCCAGGGATTGAACCTAGGTCTCCCGTATTGGAGGCAGACGCTTTAACCTCTGAGCCACCAGGGAAGCCCTATCTCTTATTAGGCTAATTTATTTCCGTTGTTACTTACTTTAAGGTTATTGCTTTTAGGGATTCTGGATGAAAGAACAGGAGGAAGTTAATCTGAATTCCTACACTGGGTGGCCCTGACTAGAATTTGGTTTCCTCCTGATCCTACAAGGCTGCCCAAAGGTTGTTCTTTCTAATAGACAGGTGCCTTTAAGGGAAGAGCATTTCTGAGTGTAGACTTAGATCTCATCTTCTCCTATTTTGGCCAGTCAGTTATTTTCTGTGTTAATAGTTCTTTGATGCTTAGATGTCTTCATGAGGATGGTTGGTCTGAATTATCAGCCATTATCAGACAAGATGACACCCTCAGTCTGATCTTTGCCTTAGAGCTCGCATGCTTGCCAGCCTTAGATTTGTCTCCAGCCACGCCCCTAAACTTCATGTTGCGCTCAGTCGCATATGACTCTTTTGCAGTCCCATGGACTGTAGCCTGCCAGGCTCCTCTGTCCATTGGATTCTCCAGGCAAACATACTGGAGTTGATTGCTAGCTCCTCCTCCAGAGGATCATCCTGACCCAGTGATCAAACATGCGTCTCCTGTGTCTCTTGCATTGACAGGACGGTTCTTTACCACTGAGCACTTGTGAAGCCCTTAAGCTTCACAGCCACTGCCTATAAACACTTCAGTTTGAGATATCGAAGCAGCTGGATTTTTCAGTACCACAAAGTTCCAAATGATAAAACTCTCATTAAATATACACTGTGCACAAAGAGCACTTCCCTTAGGAAAGCAGTATTACCTTCTCTCTCCGCTTACAGGTTGCCTGCGGACTACAAGTCCAAGTTCACCTTTTTTTTTTTGCTTTTCATATGAATTTGCTGAAAGAGGCTAGGAGGAGGCAGCAGCCACCAACATTCTGAAATGCACCTATCTCAGCTAATGTCAAAGACTCGATTGTTAATAATCTATAGCAGGGGTCCCCAATCCCCAGGCCATGGAATGGTACAGGTCCGTGGCCTGTTAGCAACCAGCCTGCACAGCAGAGGCTGAGCAGCAGGCAAGTGAGAGAAGCTGCATCTGTGCTTACAGTCGCTTCCCATCACTTGCGTTACTGCCTGAGCTCTGCCTTCCGTCAGATCGGGGGCAGCATTAGATCCTCATAGAGCACGACTGTGAACTGTGCATGGGAGGGGTCTAGGTGGCGCGTTCCTTGTGAGAATCTAATGCCTGATGATCTGAGGTGGAGCTGAGGTGGTGACGCTACACTGGGGGGCGGCCGCCCCTGCCCCCCATTATCCCCAGATGGGACTGTCTAGTTGCAAGAAAACAAGCTCAGGGCCCCCACTGATTCTGCATTATGGTGAGTTGTGTAATTATTTCATTATATGTCACAATGTAATAATAATAATAGAAGTAGAGCGCATAATAAATGTCATGCACTTGAATCATCCCCAAACCATCCTCACCTACCTGGTCCATGGAAAAACTGTCTTCAACGAAACCAGTCCCTGGTGCCAAAAAAGGCTGGGGACCACTGATCTATCACACACAGTTGATTAGATGGGTTCTGGAAAAATACTTTACACCACATAATAATGGTTTCTAATCTTACACTCAATTACCTCCAATAGTCAAATTCCCATTTTAACTGGTTACTTTAAACACTTCACTTCATTGGTCATGACCAAGTCACATGGTACCTCCACTGCAAGGAAGTCTAAGGAAGTGAGTTTTTAGTCTTTTAGTCTCAAGAGGAGAGAAGGTGGTTTATAAGTAGTTTGGAATACATGTTAAGTGAGCCTAGTACTGCTATATGGCACAGTTGAAATATAATTGATATATATAACTTGTAATAATTCAAAAGAACAAAGAGGCAGTATGTTTTGACTAGGGATTTGGGGACTGACATGTACACACTGCTATATTTAAAATAGATAACCAACAAGGACTTATTATATAGCACAGGGAAATACTCTGTAATAACCTAAATAAGAAAAGAATTTGAAAAAGAACAGACTCATGTATGTGTATAATAGAATCACTTTACTTTATACCTGAAACTAACACAACATTGTTAACCAATTCTCCAATAAAATTAAAAAAAAAATTTTTTTTGAAAGTTTGAGTTTCTATTCTGACAGTCTTGCATAAACACAAATTTCAGAAAGAAGATACCCATACAGATAGTCACTGGAATAAGTATTGTATGATTACAGAGTGTCATATATGTACAATTTCATATATGTGAAAAACTGCTACTATGCAAAGTCATGCACTTTGGCCCTCTCATGCGAAGAGTTGACTCATTGGAAAAGACCCTGACGCTGGGAGGAACCTGGGGCAGGAGGAGAAGGGGACGACAGAGGATGATATGGCTGGATGGCATCACGGACTTGACGGACATGAGTTTGAGTGAACTCCAAGGGTTGGTAATGAACAGGGAAGCCTGGCGTGCTGCGATCCATGGAGTCGCAAAGAGTTGGACACGACTGAGCGACTGAATTGAACTGAAGTGAAAGTCATGCAATTGCCCTATAGTTAAAGATCATTAGGTACACCTATACGGGCAAAAGTTTAGTTTGTAGGCTCATTGCAACAATGTAGACAGCCTACCTTGGGGAAATAGGAAGCATATCAGCAACAGGGAATTAGTAAGAAGTTGTTATAAGATTTTAGCTTCTGTTAGATGATTTTAATATTTTTTAAAACAGTTAAAAAAAAAAAGAAGACTGAGTTCAAATTTCCAGATCCACACTACTTAGGCATATGAACTTATCCCATCTACTAAAACCTTGGGTTTTAGTGTTTCACCTTTAAAATAGAGTAGTTCAGTTTAGTCATTCAGTCATGTCCAACTCTGTGACCCCACGGACTGCAGCACGCCAGGCTTCCCTGTCCATCACCAACTCCCGGAGTTTACTCAAACTCATGTCCATTGAGTTGGTGATGTCACCCAACCATCTCATCCTCTGTCGTCCCCTTCTCCTCCTGCCTTCAATTTTTCCCAGCATCAGGGTCTTTTCCAATGAGTCAACTCTTCTCATCAGGTGGCCAAAGTATTGGAGCTTCAGCTTCAGTATCAGTCTTTCCAAAGAATTATTCAGGACTGATTTCCTTTAGGATGGACTGGTTGGATCTCCTTGCTGTCCAAGGGACTCTCAAGAGTCTTCTCCAACACCACAGTTCAAAAGCATCAATTCTTCGGCACCAACTTTCTTCACAGTCCAACTCTCACATCCATACATGAGTAGTGAAAGTGAAAGTGAAGTCGCTCAGTCGTGTCTGACTCTGCGACCTGTGGACTGTAGCCCACCAAGCTCCTCTGTCCATGCGATTCTCCAGGCAAGAATACTGGAGTGGGTTGTCATTTCCTTCTCCAGGGGATCTTCCTGACCTAGGGATCGAACCCAGGTCTCCCACATTGCAGGCAGATGCTTTAACCTTTGCACCACCAGGGAAGCCCACAGTTCAAAACACCACAGTTCAAAACCATCAATTCTTCGGTGCTCAGCTTTCTTTATAGTTCAATTCTCACATCCATACATGACCGCTGGAAAACCCATAACCTTGACTAGACGGACCTTTGTTGGCAAAGTAATGTCTCTACTTTTTGATATGCTGTCTAGGTTGGTCATAACTTTCCTTCCAAAGAGTAAAGTGAAAGTGAAGTCGCTCAGTCGTGTCCAACTCTTAGCGACCCCCTGAACTGCAGCCTACCAGGCTCCTCTGTCCATGGGATTTTCCAGGCTAGAGTATTGGAGTGTGTCACCAGTTCCTTACCCCAAGGAATAAGCATCGTTTAATTTCATGGCTGCAGTCACCATCTGCAGTGATTTTGGAGCCCCAAAATACAGAGTTTGACACTGTTTCCCCATCTATTTGCCAGCAAATGATGGGACCGGATGCCATGACCTTTGTTTTCTGAATGTTGAGCTTCAAGCCAACTTTTTCACTCTCCTCTTTCATTTTCCTCAAGAGGCTCTTTAGTTCCTCTTCACTTTCTGCCATAAGGGCCGTGGCATCTGCATATCTGAGGTTATTGATATTTCTCCCGGCAATCTTGATTCCAGCTTGTGCTTCTTCCAGCCCAGCCTTTCTCATTATGTACTCTGCATAGAAATTAAATAAGCAGGGTAGCAATATACAGCTTTGATGTACTCCCTTTCCTATTTGGAACCAGTCTGTTGTTCCATGTCCAGTTCTAACTGTTGCTTCCTGACCTGCATACAGTTTCTCAAGAGGCAGGTCAGGTGATCTGGTATTGCCATCTCTTTCAGAATTTTCCACAGTTTCTTGTGATCCACACAGTCAAAGGCTTTGGCATAGTCAGTAAAGCAGAAATAGATGTTTTTCTGGAACTCTCTTGCTTTTTCCATGATCCAGCGGATGTTGGCAATTTGATCTCTGGTTCCTCTGCCTTTTCTAAAACCAACTTGAACATCTGGAAGTTCACAGTTCATATATTGCTGAAGCCTGGCTTGGAGAATTTTGAGCATTATTTTACTAGCGTGTGCTGCTTAGTGCGGCTAAGTTACTTCAGTCGTGTCCAACTCTGTGCGACCCCATAGACGGCAGCCCACCAGGCTCTGCTGTCCCTGGGATTCTTCAGGGAAGAACACTGGAGTGGGTTGCCATTGCCTTCTCCAGTGTGTGAGATGAGTGCAATTGTGCGATAGTTTGAGCATTCTTTGGCATTGCCTTTCTTTGGGATTAGAATGAAAACTGACCTTTTCCAGTCAACTTTATTGTTATTTACTAAATACACATAAATATGATTCTTGCCTGGAGAATCCCAGGGACGGGGGAGCCTGGGAGGCTGCCATCTATGGGGTTGCACAGAGTCAGACATGACTGAAGTGACTTAGCAGCAGCAGCAGCATGATATACCAACAGCCAGACATTTTTGATGAATCTTATAAAGTATTTATTTCATTTATGTTTGCAACATTTAAGCAGCTACTCAGTTATAACGACTTTTGTCTACACTGTACATGTCTTTAAAGAGGAAGTTATTAATATCAAGCATGTATGGAATATTGATAGAGTAGACAGACTCCAGATTCTTAGTGTGTTCATTAGTATTTTCCCCACTTAATTCTGACTTTCTAATAAAGTTGATGAAAGTTCTGGAGAATCCATATGTGACAGCAAAAGGGGGGCAAATACCAACACTACCTTAACTGATATTTTCACTTTAGGAGTTCTGGCTTTGATTCTGGGGGCCTACACTTGTTATTGGTCTGAAAGGACAGCTGATTTTCTTCATGTTTGTATTTCTCTGTTAATTAAAGCACAATAGAAAATGTGCTGCCAGACTAGGTTTAAAAAGCCTTCAACTTCAAAGTAGTAGAAATCTAGTACTGTGCTTCCCTGATGCAGAATGTTAAGCAATCTCAATGTTCTTCAGTTTTGTCATTAGCATAATGCATTTGTAGACTCTGTATGATTTCCTGCCAGAGTCAGATCACTTAAAGACAGGGTGGCCATATTGGGGTTTACAGATAACCATTATAAGGATGAGAAACTATGTTCAAATCTCCTGAATTCAGTTTCCTAAACACTAGATGCATATTTATAAAAATCACTCAAGGTTTTGTTTTTTGGCTTTATCCTTGAAAACAAATTCAAATCAGCAGATTACATGGATAATATTTAACACAAATATTGATATAAATATTATGAAACAGGAAACTGTTAATTCTGGATTGTGACTGTCATCAGTGGGAACAAACCCTGACAGTTTAACAGAAAATATAAAGAGAGAGAGGAATTGTCAATTTTAAGATCTAAGAGAATTTCTTAGAGTTCAACAGGAAGTTGTTCACACAAAAAGAATAGCAAAGGACCAAGGACAGAAAGTCAGAGTGTAATAAACTTAGTTAAGCATATGGCTATATGGATTCCAGAATAACCAAGGAGACCGAGAAAACAAGCCAGTTAATGTCAATTTGGAAGAGCAGCCTAGGAACCTTGGAAGCACTGGAGGGTGTTCTCATCAATGTCTTGTTTCATCAGCCCCACCCAGATCAGAAAAAGCTGATAAGGCATTTAATAGCCTTAGAAGGAAATTGAAGTCACTCAGTCGTGTCCGCCTCTTTGTGACCCCATGGACTGTAGCCCAGCAGGCTTCTCCATCCATGGATTTTCCAGGCATGAGTACTGGAGTGGGTTGCCATTTCCTTCTCCAGGGGATCTTCCCGACCCAGGGGTTGAACTCGGGTCTCCTGCATTGCAAGCAGATGTTTTACCATCTGAGCCACCAGGGAATCTCCCACCAATCTGGCATTTTGGTAAGTGTATCAATGAATATCGGACATGATTGAGCGACTGAACTAACTGATCAATGAACATAAGAATCTTAAATATAATATTAAAATTGGAATAATGGTCATAGTAATGATAAATACATTAGTCATTCTTCTCCAATACTAGTGATTTGTGGGGGTGTTGCCACTCTGAGACAACTTTTTCTAGCTCTGGGAATATAAAACAACCTTTATGCTTCAGGGATATACAAGTTGTTTCAAAAGTATCTTTTAGTATTACAAATATTTTTTGAAATTTCATGATAGGTTAGAGCACTATTAACTTTTAGACAAATTAAGGATTTAAAATACATAACTATAATATAATGTGTGTATACAAAATTTTTATTTATACCTATCATTATATCTGTCTTAGTATGGTAAACTTTAATACAATATACTTTCCTATGAACTCCTTATGCTATAGATTAGTCTTAATTAAATTTCCCTAGCATTTTTATGGAATTAAAAGTGCTTTGAGTTTTGTGGCAAATATATAGATTTGTTTCTTTCCAAACATATTTATTATCATATGAAGCAAATGATCTCAGATTTAAAAGGAGATTGGGAATCTTCTAGCTTGTCATCAAATGCAGAGATTTTTTTCTACACAAATGTGTACCTGACACTTAAGATGAATCCTTCTGTTGGAATATTTTGTATCTCACAAGTCAGTAAGTCAGTCTATTATTGAGTAGTATCTAATTATTGGAAATATCTTTTTCACATTGAATGCAAATCTACTCATTTTAATATAATTTTTATCTATTTATTTATGGCTGCACTGGGTCTTCACTGTTGCACACAGGCTTTCTACCCATTTTTCTTAAAATTTTCCCTTTTGATAAATGTAGTACATGATGGTTCTTTAAAATCTGTAGGCTGACATTATGCCTTCCTTTAGACATAATGTTTTCCAGTCTCAGAACTCCAACTCTTGATGATTTCTAAATCCCTTAAATTCCTGGTTGCTTTCTGTTGGATGCAGATTTTGGGTCAACATTCAACATACATAGCAGCATCCAGAATTAAACACTATGCATCAAACAGTCCAACTGAGAAAGTGTTCTAAGATTTTTCTATAATTTTATTCATTTTGTGTATATTCAAATAGTATAATATACTGAAAAGAACAGCATTTATGAGGCCATGAGATCTAGAATCCCATCTCAGTTCTGCTATGATTTAGCAACTGAAACTTGAGGTACACAGCCACAATGATCACACACTTTTGTGTGTTTTTTTAACATGTATGTGCAGAGAATGGTGGCATCCCGGTTTCAATCACTTAGGTCAGGGGTCCCCAACTCCCAGGCCATGGACTAGTAATGGTGAAGCTTCATCTGTTGCTTCCCATCACTTGCTCCCATCGCTTGCATTACCACCTGAACTACCCTTCCCTCATCCCTTGCACCTCCATCCCTGGAAAAATTGTCTTCCAAGAAATTGGTCCCTGGTGCCAGAAAGGCTGGAGACTGCTGTCCTAGGTAAGGGATCAAAAGTGTGCTCTCTGAAGAAATGAAAAAAAAGGCATAGGATTCAGAGTGGTCATTAGCAGGTGTGAAGTACAAGGCCATTCTTCTACAGTTCACTCAAATGCAGCTATCACTTTGTCTCCTTTGATAGAGTATCAGAAATCTCTTCTTTAGGGAAAGTAACTAGCCTAAAAGAAAGACCTCTACACACTGGCATTTGGGCATCACCCCCCAACGCCACACCACAGTGAAATGGGACAGCTTCCTTGTAAAAGCAACTGAAGCCTGCCAATCAACAAGATCTGTACATATATGTCCATAAACTGGCACTCCAGTTTCCCATGAGCATGTGTAAGCTAACAGAGGAAGATCGCCAATTGCATAAAGAAAGGCTCCAACATAGAAGAGAAGATGAAAATAACCGATTAAAAGAAAAACACCCTGGAGAAAATCAATAACACAGAGACTGGATAAAGGTGAACCTCTGAACTTGAATTATTCTCTGTGCTGATTATTTTTCACTGCCACACCTCCAGTCTCATCAACAAGATCTGTACATGTATGTCCATAAACTGGCACTCCAGTTTCCCATGAGCATGTGTAAGCTAACAGAGGAAGGTCGCCAATTGCATCAAGAAAGGCTCCAACATAGAAGAGAAGATGAAAATAACCAATTAAAAGAAAAACACCCTGGAGAAAATCAATAACAGAGACTGGATAAAGGTGAACCTCTGAACTTGAATTATTCTCTGTGCTGATTATTTTTCACTGCCACACCTCCAGTCCATTCTACATACCTCTATGCCCTGCCCTGGGACCAAGCCCTGCAAACTGTATCACTTTGGCAGGTTTCCAGATGGGTTAAGTTGTTTGTTTGTTTCTGGGGTTTTCTTTGGCTGTACCATGCGGCATGAAGCATGGAGTCTAAACCACTGAACAACCAAGGAAGTCCTTCCAGATGGGTTTAGTCTAACAAAACACTAGTGTTCAGGAGGAAGAAGTTAGTGGTATTTCTCCCTCATTTCTCTCTCTCTCGGTGAGGAGAGGCAATAGCTGAATTTCTGGCAATAACTGAATTTCTCTACAGGTAATAAAAAGGTCATGGCCAGGGGTAGGAGCTGTAAACTTCTCCTTGGCTCTCACTATAACCATTAAAGCTACTCTCCCTTTCATTCTTCCACCCTGGCAGTAGCAAAGTCTCACTGTGGTTGCAGTGAGCAACCTCTGGAGCCTAAGACTTTTCTGAGCCTTCACCCTGTTCACATCTCTGCAAGTTCCCTCTTTTTCTTCTTCTTTTTTTTTTTAGCAGTTTGAGAGATTTAATCTTGCTTTTTGGTTTATTGGAGTATAGTTGCTTTACAATATTGTGTTAGTTTCTGCTGTACAATGAAGTGAATGAGCTATATTTTAACACTATGTGAGGAATAAATCCTGAGGTGAATCTTGCCTCCTGCCAAGACCCAATGTGCCCCAGTATTTCAGAGAAATATAAGATACTTTATTAATAAAATAAGAACTGAGAAATATGAGATATTTTATTACTTAAAACAGAATGCTACAAAAAAGAAATGATCATACTAGTAGAAATAGTTCATGAAAGTTAAAAAACTATGGCTAAACTATGCATCAGAATTTCATTAGAAGGGTAGGAAGGAAATCTCTCACAAAAATAGAATGGGAGAGGTAGAGGCCCAGGGTGAAGGAGGGGACTGAGAAGTTTAAGAGACTCAACACGTAACTCTTGTAGATTCAACATCCAGCCAGCAAAAACCACATGAAGACAGAATAAAAGAAAATAGAAACAAGGAAATGAACACAGAAAGTGGTTAAGAAAATCAACATGATGAAAAGCTAATTTCTTTTGATGTATCACAAATTCATATTTAAAACAGACCTATTGCTATGCGCTATTATATCACGAGTACACTGAAGCATTAAAGTTGGGAAAATATATTATTTTTAGCTTGAATTTCAAAAAAAGTCAGCTTCTGCACTTGAAGTTAATAATGTTTTATTAATGCTACCAATCTGTAACTTTGTTGCTAATTTTTAATTTCATTATATAATTTTCTCATTTATAACCTGGGGCAATTTTTGCATATACAGCTAGATATTATAAAGAAACATGTCTACCAAATGCAAATTCAGCCTTAAATTAATCAATTCCATTTATCTTTGTGATAGGTCCACCTTGGTTATAAAAGTATGTTCTTGTATATGTACAAATATATTTCTTTTTTTACTATTAACTATAAAATAGTTAAACTATTTCTACTAACGAAAGAGCAGATGAAGTTAAGTCCAGTGTTGTCTGGTCTTGAATTGTGTAACACAATTCAAATGCAAAACATATTTTGATATAGACTATATTTTATCAATTTATTTTCTGTAAATGATTTTACCTTGCCCCAAAACAGAGGAATGCATTGAAATCCAGAAACTACACATTTTAATGCTTGCTGGTATAAGTAATTGGGCTATATTATAATCGCTTTGATGCAACAGCAAAGTCTAAAATACAATCTTGAAAATGCATCACATAAAAATATTGCCCTAAGTAAATGTACGGAGAAGGCAATGGCAGCCCACTCCAGTACTCTTGCCTAGAAAATCCCATGGACAGAGGAGCCTGGTGGGCTGCAGTCCATGGGGTCGCTAAGAGTCGGGCACAACTGAGCGACTTCACTTTCGCTTTTCACTTTCACGCACTGGAGAAGGAAATGGCAACCCACTCCAGTGTTCTTGCCTGGAGAATCCCAGAGACAGTGGGCCCCCGTCTGTGGGGTCGCACAGAGTCAGACACGACTGAAGCGACTTAGCAGCAGCAAGTAAAAGTAAAGTAACTTTTGTCCTAGGCAAATGCTGAAAATCAATATGCTGACTGAACAAACACCCATGCAAGTCACTGTACACGGAAAGTACCCTCTAAAGTGGCGTCCTACAGTCCCCATTCTGGAATTCATCCCTTGTGCAGTCCTCCTCCTTGAGTGGGATGAACCTAGTCTCTTGGTTTAAATGAACAGGAACACAGTGAAAGTGATGAGACGTCCCTTCTGACATTAGGTTATCAAAAGAGTGTGGCTCTCATCTTGGCTATTTCTCCTGTTCTCTTGTTCACTCGCTCTGAGGGAAGCCAGTTTCCGAGTTATAAGCTGTCCTATGGAGAGAGAGATCCACAGAGCAAGAAACAGAGGGATGCCAGTGGCCAGCAGGCAGAGGAACTGAGGCCCATGTGGGTGAACTTTGAAGAGGATCATCCCCCAGTTGAACCTCCATATGAGACCCCAGCTCTGGCTGGGAATAAGAGGGTAACCTCATGAGAGCTGAAGCCTAGAGTAAAGTCCCTCTCAGATTCCTGATGGACAAAATGATGAGGTCATGAATGTGTACTGTTTTAAGTTGCTTTGGGTGGAATTTGTTGTGAAGGAAAAGGGTAAAGTTCTGATTCCATGATTTTCAATGAAAAATAGAATAAAGTTACAATCCACCCCCCAAATGTTGCATATTCTTCTGTGAAAAAGAAGAAAACTTTCTCTCAGCAAAATTAATATCCTGATTGGTGATTTTAAAAATTACCAGACTATTGAAATGTATTATGAACAATGCAATTGAACGTGCATGCCAAAATACAGTTATAATCATGCCACTGCTCTTCTTAAAAAGGAAGTCCACTCCAATCTTAAACGTGGCCTAAAATGCCCTAGTGTGGTATGGTCCCTTCTATATTTATCCCTACCCAATTCTTCCATCATGCTCCAAGAACTAACCTCAGTCAAATGTCATGTATTAATATCATAATTTCTACACAAACTTCAGGGCTTAGGTTCATGGCCTCTGAGAAGCAACCTGAACCCCTAGATTCCATTCCACTGGTGTAGTGACCTACACCAAACACTTCTGCCGTGGGTGTTCCTCTATTCTATACAATGCCACATTTATAAAATTATTGATGTAACAGAAAGGAAAAATACTGTGATTTACAGTAAAAAGTTAACTATATATTTTCAACTTTGAGATAGAGTAAGATTATCTCCACTCACTTCTCTCTTAAACTTCTATAAAATAAAAAAGGCAATAAGAAATACAAAACACAATTTTATCATCAACAAAATCTGGAGCCACTTGTAATAATATATATATATGAAGAAGTACCACCAAGAATAGTGAAAATTCATCTAGGATTGGAAATATTAGAGAGATAAGATATTTAGAGATGCAGACATCAGACAGATGTGCCAGGTGCAAATGTCTTAAGACTAGGTGGCATATCCTGATGAGAAAAATAGCACTGCCCACCTTACTCAAGAGAACAAGGCTGTGGAGCAAAGTGTGGCTATGGCTAATTCCATGAGCTATACCAGAGACAAGCAGAGGAGGCAGGACTAAGTGATGAGATGCACAGGAATGACATCTATGCCACAGATCTCTAAGAAAGGAGAGTCTAAAAGCAATCAGCAGTCCTATAACTTCCATCACTGTCAGCTTAAAATGAACAAAAAAGCTAAGCCAGTTTACATACACAGAGACACATATCATATAGGCCTGTACTGTGAGCCACAGGGACCTCTCATCCTTCCTAGAGCACGGCCTTGGCCCTTCCCCTACACTGTCTTTTCACAATACCCATTTCCAGATAAAAATAACAATGATGACAGTAACAACAAAGAAACTATAAATATTCTATCAATAAATATAAGAACAAAGAGGGGGTAAATGATTAGGAAACTAATCACTGATGGAAAATATACACCTAAAAACATGCAGCCTCTAAGGTAGAAATGGTGAGGGACAGAGAGATGGTGGGGGACAAAGAGGTCTGGGGTGCCACAGTCCATGGAGTCACAAAGAGTCGGACACGACTTGGTAACTGAAAAATAACTAAGGTAGAAATAAAAGAATAAGTCAGTACTATGATACAGAATATGAGGCTAAACTAAATTGCCAGCATGGATGCACCAGACTCTCTAGTGACTAGAGACATTCTCTGTAAAATGAGGAACAAAACAAGATAAATTGAAATACCTACTGAACAGAAGAAACAGGCCTTTCTAAAACCACTTTTCACATATTTGTCTCTTTGAGGATCTTCTCCCATTCAGGGATAGGACTTGTATGAAGCAAACAAGACTTGCTTCAAAAATACAACATTTAAGGATACACTTAACAGGGTTGAGAAAGTGCAAGGTTGGCACCTCATGACCTTGACAGTAAATGCCTCCTTAATCCTGGTGCCTTAAGAACCTCCCCTTGCCTCATTCAGGCCCAGTCCTGCTCAAATTCTCCCTCTTGCATTTTCCACTAGCTCTTTCCTCCTGACAAGCTCAAGTATGCCATTTACAGATAGCCAGCTCATCTCTAAAATCTGGACTTCTTAGATAGAAATTAAGGGGCTTCCCTGGTGGCTCAGTTAGTCAAGAATCCACCTGCAATGCAGGAGACCTGGATTCAATTCCTCTATCGGAAATATACCTGTAGAAGGGAATGGCAACCCACTCAGTATTCTTGCTTGGAGAATTCCATAGACAGAGGAGCCTGGCAGGCTACAGTCAATGGGTTCACAAAGAATTGGACATGACTGAGCGATTCACACACACAGGAAGAGATTAAATATCAGTCCCTGTGGCCTACATGTTTCTGAGTCTTCCAACTTCTCTCATTAACTAAATCCTATTCCAATCTCCTCAAATCTTTATTGCTGCTTCCAAAGAAATCAATTTTACAAATTCCCCATACTTAATCTCCAAAGACCAGACCCTTTTATACCCACATATATGGCATAAAGTTAAAATTTGGGAAGAGAGTTTCCAGATTTTTCTTATAATATATATGATTGTAAGGTATCAGACAACACCTTTGTCTTAACAACTTAATATTGACTGTTTTCTTTAGTTTAAAAAATATTAAGAGTAAAATGAGATAATGTACGTGAAAACTGAAAGTAAAACTATTCCATAAATGCCAACTATGATTCATCACTATTTCCTTTTTACCTAAATCTATTATAAATGTATGTCACTTCTAAGTTACTAGAATGGGGCAATATTATAAGAAGAAAAGACTAGCTATTTTTTAAGAAATGTGAAAACTTACTACACAAAACTTTGGTAAAGATGATTGAACAGTGTTACAATAACTTAAAATCTGTAGAAGACATCGTCCTAAGGCCTAAATTCAGGTGTTTTCTATGTGCTTAAAGAAATGAAAACTGACAGTAAAGCAGTCCATTTTAATGTGTTCCATAATATTTTCTTCTTTGAGAGGCAAGTTCTTGACACTGAACATGTTTTGAGGATTGTCGTACATAAGGCTTCATCTATGTAATTATTTACGGATAAATCCATTTCAAAATGAGGTAATTTTACTGAAACTAAGCTATTTGCATAGTACAAGACAGGCCTGCTATACACATAGACATGTAATTTACAGTCAAAAGTACAAGATATTTAAAAATACAACGGCCATAAATGGATAAGATAAAAAGAAAAAAAAAATCTCTATCTTATCAATAAATTTGTGCTAAAATATCACTTAGCTTTAAAGAAACTATTCGTGAGTCTGATCATGATCCACACCCACAGAGTAACCTTCCTAAAACTGTCACTAGTGGACTGGTGACCATGCTACTCACCTAATCGCATCATTGGTCTCAGAAACAGCTTTCAGGTACTCCTTCAAATAATAATAATTAAAGCAGTATTTCCGGATCTTATACCCCCGCCATCGCCTCTGAATCTATTGACATAAATAAAAAGATAAAATATGTCAGCGAACATTTTTAGAAAAAAAAATTAACAGTTCTTCAAAATCAGGTTAATGATGGATGATGATTAAATCTTATCAAATAAATTCTTAGGCTTTTCTACTATTGTAAAGAATCCGCCTGCAATCTGGGAGACCCCGATTCAGATCCTGGGTTGGGAAGATCCCCTGGAGAAGAGATAGGCTCCCCACTCCAGTATTCCTGGGCTTCTCTGATGGCTCAGACTGTAAAGAATCCGGCTGCAGTGTGGGAGACCTGGGTTCAGTCCCTGAGTTGAGAAGATACTGTGGATGAATGCATGACAACCCACTCCAGTATTCTTGGGCTTCTCTGGTGACTCAGACTGTAAAGAAACCACCTCCGTGTGGGGAGACCTGGGTTCAATCCCTGGGTTAAGAAGATCCCCTGGAGAAGTGCATGACAACCCCCTCCAGTACTCTTGCCTGGAGAATCCCCATAGACAGAGGAGCCTGGCGAGCTGCAGTCCACGGAGTCACAAAGAGTCGGCCATGACTGAGAAGCACACACACAAATTTAACAGTTTGTTGTGTAGTTGCTAGTTGTGTTTCTTTTTCGACCCCGTGGACTGTAGCCCATCAGGCTCCTCTGTCCATGGGATTTCCAGGCAAGAATAATGGAATGGGTTGCCATTTCCTTTTTTCTAATAACAGTATATATAGTTGCAAATATAGGTTTACTCATAGATTTATAATAAAATATTATAAAGACAAAAACATACTCAAGGTTACTATAATTTATTTTATAACATTTATAGTGGTTTAAAAATACTAAGTGTGAAATTAACTATTGAAAGATCAAAAATTTGCTTTACTGATTCCTACCACTTCCACTTCCTCACCAGATGGATTTTTCATTTTTTTAATAACCAACTGGCTGGAAGATTGCATTTTGTCTCATTGAAATCAATGTTTTTTAAATACAGTTGTATCAAAATCTTTAAAGAAAATGTTTTCTTGTACCTTCATCTGCTGCTAAGTCGCTTCAGTCGTGTCCAACTCTGTGCGACCCCATGGACTGCAGCCTACCAGCCTCCTCCATCCATGGGATTTTCCAGGCCAAGAGTACTGGAGTGGGTTGCCATTGCTTTCTCCTGTACCTTCATCATCACATTCTAATTCTTCTTTAACTAACACTGCAGATGGTGAATGCAGCCATGACATTAAAAGACACTTGCTCCTTGGAAGAAAAGCTATGACCAACCTAGACAGCATATTAAAAAGCAGAGACGTTACTTTGCCAACAAAGATCCGTCTAGTCAAAGCTATGGTTTTTCCAGTAGTCATGTATGGATGTGAGAGCTGGACTGTAAAGAAAGCTGAGTGCAGAAGAATTGATGCTTTTGAGCTGTAGTATTGGAGAAGACTCTTGAGAGTCCCTTGGACTGCAAGGAGAGCCAAACAGATCATCCTAAAGGAAATCAGTCCTGAATATTCATTGGAACGACTGATGCTGAAGCTGAAACTCCAATTCTTTGGCTACCTGATGCATTGGAAAAGACCCGGATGCTGGGGATGATTGAAGGCAGGAGGAGAAGGGGACGACAGAGGTTGAGATGGTTGGATGGCATCACCAAATCAATGGACATGAGTTTGTGTAAACTCTGGGAATTGGCAATGGACAGGGAGGCCTGGTGTGCTGCAGTCCATGGGGTTGCAAAGAGTCGGACATGATTGAGTGACTGAACTGAACTAAACAATGACAATATTTAACATTTATTGAGTTATTATATGTGGGGCACTATTCTAAGTATTTTGCTTGTATTTATGCATTTAATCTTTAACCGTTCCTATGAGATAAATAGAGAAGGAAATGGCAACCCACTCTAGTATTCTTGCCTGGAGAATCCCATGGGCAGAGAGGCCTGGCAGGCTACAGTCCATGAGGTTGAAAAGAGTCAGACATGACTGAGAGACAGAACAAGAATGAGGTAAGTACTCTCTTCACCTTATCTATAGATGAGAAACTGATAAAAGGGAGATATTCAGTTTTCCCATAATTATACAGCTATTATAATTGTAGTTTTCCCATAATTATATAGCTATTAGTGATGGATTTAAGAATCAAATTAGAACTTCAGGGGGCCTGTTCTCTAAACCATTGCAATACAGAACTGTGAACAAAGGGAACTGTAATTTTCAATGAACAAATATTTGTTTAAAGTATCTAATTTTTTAGATAAGAGGAATGTTGGTGTCTAAAAGAACATACTTATTAAATGGGCTACTAAATGCCTTCAAACCCCCAATAATCATAAGGAAAATCAATCACTTTAAGCTTTATGTTTGCTAATATAATCACTATTAGAAAAACTTAAAACAAAACTTTTAATATGTAGATCCTAATTTTGTGGAAAACCGAAAGTCTATAGTACCAAATACCTCAACTTCTTTAAAGGAGTAGAAGAAGAAGAAATAGAAAAAAATTAGAAAAAAAAATTTGACTTAGCCTTGCATTCTTTAAAATTTTCAAGTAATTTGCATATATTTATAAATTATTCACACACTCCAATATTTTGGCCACCTGATACAAAGAGCCAACTAATTGGAAAAGACCCTGTTGCTGGGAAAGATTGAGGGCAGGAGGAGAAGAGGGTGACAGAGGATGAGATGGTTGGATGGCATCACCAACTCCATGGACATGAATTTAAGCAAACTCTGGAAGATAATGAAGGACAGGGAAGCCTGGCATGCTGCACTCCATGGGGTCACAGAGTTGGACACGACTTAGTGACTGAATACCACACACGATGAACAATTTTATGTGGATATGAAGTCCTTCCAATGTTTTGCACAGTTAGCTGGGTAGGAACACACATCTTCTTTAAACAATTTTTTTTCCCATAGGAAAAAGTGACTAATAAGAGACTGAACTTCAGTCCACTGAGTTTTATCCAAAAAGCCTAAGGTTTTTAAGCTAAATATGTTGAGTTTAAAATCTTTATAACTTGAATGCTAGATCTATATGAATAAACAGGGAAAAAATGTCTTACTTGAATTTTGATCCTCTAATTTCCTCTGTTTTAAAATATGGCCAGTTAAAAGGTATTTTACAATCTGAAATATTAAATGTGAAGACTTTGAAGTAATGTTTAGTCAACCGCCTAGTATAAGAATGACTAAAATAATTGAAGAGATGCTAAACCACTTATTGTTCATATTGTTAGAGCAATTAAATAGAGAAATTAGTTCTGGAAAGTAAAACTAAGTAGAGTAACAAGCTAGCGTAACAATGCTAGCATAACAGTGCCTTTCTAAATATTTTTCAAATGATCTTATTTTAGAGCTTTATTCTCTAAATTAAGAAAAATTAATTTTTCTAGAGTTCTATTTTACCGTCTGAGCTACCAGGGAAGCCCAATTTAGAAACTATCTTCTAATTTGACAAACATCATATTATGGCTGGCAAAGAAATGGGAGGGATTGATACAAAAAGCATTTTCCTAATGAAAAAGAATAGTCTATTGGAATACATATACATATATAAATCATACATGCAAATAATGACTATTTTCCTGGCTTATTTAACTTAATCATTACAGTATCATTCTGAGGTGGAGATTATCATTAGCTTTCTTTGATAGAAGAGAAAATTGATGCTTAGAGAGCTTAAATAAATGCCTGAGGTTATACATTAATAGCTGGTTGGATGGCTTCACATGAATCTCAGCTTACTTTTATTGCATATACAGTAATAATTATATTAAACACAGGAATACTTACAAACAAAAGTGCTGATAGACTATCCATCACCAGCAATAGAAATGACTCAGGAAGCATGGAAAATTTTAGGATATCAAACAGTGTTAAGGGGTGGACTACCTACTCATAGAAACACCATTAAATTCTAAATAAGATTAGATGTGTCAGAAAACGTAAAAGATGCATGCTAAAGTCCTGAGAAGGAAAGATGGCAGTTTATGTTTAGGACATGGCAGAGTAGTGGGGACAAGCTGAAAGGGCTTCACTTGGGAAGAAGCTGAAAGGGCTTCACTTGGAGAGAAGCTGAAAGGGCAGAGTCTGCAGCTGGCTGAAAAATCTGTGCCAATAGCCAGAGAACTAAAAGAAGCCCATGGGATGGACTCCTTCCCACTCCACAGGGAGCAACCCCCAGAAACAGCACCAACCACATCCACAGAGTCTACAAATGCACTCTCAGAGTCTCGTAATGCCCTAAGTCCCTAGGCATCCACCCACAATCACGCTACAATTCCCTTCCAGATATTACGCTAACTGCCTTAATTGTCATGGTATCCTTGTGAATAGGGCACGATCTCCATGTTAAAAAAAAAAAAAAAGAAACTGAGGTTAAGTAACTTGATCAAGGTCACAGCCTAACCAGTAAAACAGTCAATGGCAGAACTAAACTCTGCTCTGTCTTATTCCAGAGACCAGGCTCTTTCCACTAAAACATCTGATGAATGCACTGTATAAAGAGAAAGAGTGTGTGCATCTTCTTTGATTTAATATGCATTGCATGTTTTTTTTTTTTACATTAGAGGGAGTCCAGTTTAACCAATATTTATTTAATGGACATGAGATTGAGTAAACACCAGGAGATGGTAAAGAACAGTGAAGCCTGGCATGCTGCAGTCCATGGGATCAAAAACAGTCAGACACAACTTACTGACTGAACAACAACAATTGATATAAGATATAATATAGCTGGGGTTCCACTATACTTCTTGCTATAGGAACAAATATCATCTTAAATCTTGCCTAAATTTCCTATTGATATCCCAGTACTAGTGAATAGTAGCAATAGAAATTGGCTTATTTAACTGGCTTATTTAACTTTTAATTTTTTAAAAAACAAAATATTTTCAAGAGGCAAGATGATTTTTGATAAGTTCTTCTTAATTTCAAGGTGAGTAGGTTACAGTTTCCCAAAAAAGGCTTAGTGTTCATGTCCTTCAAAGTAATTAGCAACTTTCAGAAGTGATAGGTATAAAACAATTATTGTCATTGATCAGCTCTGAATAGATAATTTTAAACAAAGTCACTGCATGCTCAGCAGATTACAGCTTGTTAACGGGCAAGTTCTAAATGACCTCTTAAGCTAGTCAAATCAATGATGCATATTCCTCATTAAGTAACATCAAAATGTAAGTGGTCTTATAAATAATGTTTATTTTAAGCACTAAAATAAATGGCAAAACCTTGATATATCAAAAGCCATCTGTTCATAGAAAATATTTTCCCTCCATTGGGTTTATTACTATTCCTCAAAATTCACAGTAATCTTAATGTTGTCAAAAGAGAGAAAAAACATTTTCACACTTAAAATTAAAATCAAAATATGAAAGACAAATTCACTGATGATAACCAGCCTGGGACTAAAGCTGTACATGAGAGCATTTAAACAGGACTCTTATTCATAACATTACTTTTACTTATTTGAATGTTGAACATTCTGAAAAGACTATACAGTGAGCACAGAAAAGTGGGTTTACCAAATTTTCAAAGATGGGGTGTTTAAAACTAGTAATATCAAAGTTTTCATTCTCAATGTCACCATATTATCATGTCAATATGTAGAAAAATAGACATGTTTTTAAACTAGAAATATATATATTTTTAACTAGATGTTTTTAGCTATCTGGAGATTTTGGATAATTATTCCATATGCAGTTTCTTCTCTTTAATATTCTGTTTCCCTACTCTACTGGTCATTGTTCTTCTTTTCTCTACAAATTTCTTTAATCATTTCACAAAGACATTGATACCAGAAGTAGAGGAGGGAAAAAGAAACAATTTTTTGCATGGGGATGGAACATTTAAATCTGCCTACCATCCAGCAAAAGCTAGGATTTATCTAGAGGATCCCTTCCCCTCTTATTCCTTAGGCTGACATTTTAGGATAGCTTCTTCATGTGAATAGCACTGTGTCTTAGTTGTTTTGTATTCTTAGAACCCAACATATAATCTAGTAAGTAAGAGAACATCAGGGCTTCCCTGGTTGCTCAATAGTGAAAAAGTCTTCCTGCCAACACAGAGGGCATGGCTTCCAACCCTAGTCCGGGAAGATATGATATGCTGAAGGACAGCTAAGCCCATGTCCACAACCATTAAGCCAGTGCTCTAGAGTCTGTGAGTCGCAGCAACTGAGCTCATGTACAGCAATTACTGACGCCCATGTGCCTAGAACCCATCCTCCACAACAAGAGAAACCGTTGCAAGGAGAAACTGGCACCCTGCAACTAGAAGTAGCCTCCCCTCACCACAACAGGAAAAGGCCCGTATGCAGCAACAAAGACCCAGTGTAGCTATAAATAAAATAAATAAGTAATTTTTTTAAAACAGAGAATCAGTATTTTCTCCCTGAATTATTTTATCTCTATCTGGTTTTGGAGTCATTATTCTAAACATAAATACTTCATAGTAGTATAAATATGAAAGCAGGGTTATAAATAGTTTAGGAGATTGAGACGGATCCTTATATATCTGATATATATTTAACCATTTTCTGATTAAAGCCACAGAATATAAACTTTCCTTATAGTTTTCCTACTTTAGACACAAAAAGGAAACAGAAAAAGGTCAATTGATGCTTTGAGTTAGATTTTTTGTAAACAAAAATTTTTATTACATAAAAGAACCAATACATTTATGGTTATTTTGAAAATTGACTATTTTAATTTATCTTTAAGTCTAGTGGCCCTCTTATTATTACAGCTCTTACTTTCCTTACAGTGAGGATTTCTATCTGAACTAAAATGTGTTAAGGCACTAATTTCAAGTGAAATCATTTAAAACAACTGTCACAATAAAGGTTCAGATGTCCATGAACACCATTAAGAAAGTATATGTGGTTGATTGAGGACAAGGACAAGGTTTCTACGGTAAAAGAAATTCTCCCTTGAACAATTAATTACATCTGTAGTTCTTTAAAATTACTAAGTTTTAGATTATTACCAGTTTTCATTCCTCACAGATCTTTGAAAACAAGAGGGAAAAGTCTAATGGAACATACTTTGGAAGAGAGATCTCCAAGATACTACACATTAGCACTTCTTACAATCTGCGTGCATATGAGATTATTCTGGTTGTCCAAGGACAGACAGACAAATGAGAACTCAAGATGTATCTGATGACCCAAAGGAGGCTTTTCAAAGGTATTGCAAGGAATCAATAACGCTCAGTTTGCCTTTGCTAACTTCCAAAGTCTGTGCCAGATTATGGCTCCTCATTAAGCTGAGTTTATTGAAGACGAGTATAGTCTAAGAGTTAATGGATAAAGAGAGAGAGTTGCAGTTGAAGAATAGCAGTCCTGATAACTATTTGGTGGGGCTTCTAAAGTTTTAACAAAGTTGGAATCCTCTGTTCCATTAATTTTTCAGGGTCCAAAACAGACATGATAGAGGTTCAAATACAAATGAATTACAATTTTTGGATCAGAAAAATCTATGTGATCTGCATCTTGTGGTCCAAGTAGGAAAGAAGAGACAGATTTGTTTTTAGTTTGCTACATCTTATCCAGAAATTCATCTTAAATTGTATCAAGAATGGTATTTAACCTGGGGTTATGATGGATGTCAAATTCTGTGTTAACAATAGCAATATGTGAAGACTATAGCTCAAATATTCACTTATAAGGTGAGGTTTTTTCATACTAAGCCATCCAATTCGGCCTACAAGGGGACGCACGTGCCACTGAACTGGGATGTCTCAACTTAGTTTTCTACAAATTATCACTAAATTTAGAATTCCCTGAATGGAATGTGCTACCACTAAAAACGTTCATGAATTACCAGGGCAAGGGGTTCAGTTTACCAGAGTGAAAGTAATAAAATTTCCCTAAGAGACTGATGCACGGGGACAATCCAGAGAGAAGGAGTGGGGCAGGAGGGGGGAGGTGAGGGTCGGGATTGGGAGTTCATGTACACTCGTGGCTGATTCATGTCAATGTATAGCAAAACGAATACAGTATTGTAAAGCAAACCAAACTAAAAAATAAAAATCAATTTAAACTCAAAAAAAAAAAATTTCCCTAAGAGCTTGGTCTAGGGTTCATATAACAGCTCTCATCCAGATTTTTGAAGAAAGGAGAGGAAGACTAGAAGTAAAGGCAAGACCATAAGTGGCTAGATATAACAGGAATGTGGGTACCAAACCTCCTGGGTTCAGTTCCTAACACTGTCACTAGCTAGGTGACGTTGGGCAGGATATCTTTCCAATTTCCCATCTTCCAAAGTGGAATTATAATGATATCTAGAGAGTTGGACAGAAAGTGAAGAGGAACTAAAGAGTGTCTTGATGAAGCTGAAAGAGGAGAGTGAAAAAGCTGGCTTAAAACTCAACACTAAAAAAAAGAAGATCCTGGTATCTAGTCCCATTCAGTCAGTTCAGTTCAGTCACTCAGTCGTGTCTGACTCTTGGCGACCCAATGGATCACAGCACGCCAGGCCTCCCTGTCCATCACCCAGTCCCGGAGTTTATTCAAACTCATGTTCATTGAGATGGTGATGCCATCCAACAACCTCATTCTCTGTTGTCTCCTTCTCCTCCTGTCTTCAATCATCTCCAGCATCAGGGGCTTTTCAAATGACTCAGCTCTTCACATCAGGTGGCCAAAGTACTGGAGTTTCAGCTTCAGTATCATTCCTTCCTATGAATATTCAGGACTGATTTCCTTTAGGATGGACTGGTTGGATCTCCTTACAGTCCAAGGGACTCTCAAGAGTCTTTTCCAACACCACAGTTCAAAAGCATCAATTCTTTGGCACTCAGAATTCTTTATAGTCCAACTCTCACATCCATACATGATTACTGAAAAAACCATAGCTTTGACTAGATGGACCTTGATTGGCAAAGTAATGTCTCTGCTTTTAATATGCTGTCTAGGCTGCTCATAACTTTCCTGCCAAGAAGTAAGCATCCTTTAATTTCATAGCTGCAGTCACCATCTGCAGTGATTTTGGAGGCCCCCCAAAATAAACTCTGACACTGTTTCCAATGTTTCCCCATCTATTTCCCATGAAGTGATGGGACCAGATGCCATGATCTTCGTTTTCTGAATGTTGGGCTTTAAGCCAACTTTTCCACTCTCCTCTTTCACTTTCATCAAGAGGCTTTTTAGTTCTTCAATTTCTGCATTAAGGGTGGTGTCATCTGCATATCTGAGGTTATTCATATTTCTCCTGGCAATCTTGATTCCAGCTTGTGCTTCTTCCAGCCCAGCATTTCTCATGATGTACTCTGCATAGAAGTTAAATAAGCAGGGTGACAATATACAGCCTTGATGTACTCCTCTTCCTATTTGGAACCAGTCTGTTGTTTCATGTCCAGTTTTAACTGTTGCTTCCTGACCTGCATACAGGTTTCTCAGGAGGCAGGTCAGGTGGTCTGGTATTCTCATCTTTTTAAGAATTTCCCACAGTTTCCTGTGATCCACACAGTCAAAGGTTTTGGCATAGTCAATAAGTCAGAAATAGATGTTTTTCTGGGACTCTCTTGCTTTTTTGATGATCCAGCAGATGTTGGCAATTTGACCTCTGGTTCCTCTGCCTTTTCTAAAACCAGCTTGAACATTTGGAAGTTCGTGGTTCACGTACTGCTGAAGCCTGGCTTGGATAATTTTGAGCATTACTTTTGAAATGGCAACCCAGTCCAGTACCCTTGCCTGGAAAATCCCATGAATGGAGGAATGTGGTAGACTACAGTCCATGGGGCTGCAAAGAGTCAGGCACGAATGAGCGACTTCACTTATAGTGTGTGAGATGAGTGCAATTGTGCACTAGTTTGAGTGTTGTTTGGCATTGCCTTTCTTTGGAATTGGAATGAAAATGGACCTTTTCCAGTCCTGTGGCCACTGCTGAGTTTTCCAAATTTGCTGGCATATTGAGTACAACACTTTCACAGCATCATCTTTCAGGATTTGAAATAGCTCAACTGGAATTCTATCACCTCTACTAGCTTTGTTTGTAGTGATGCTTCCTAAGGCCCACTTGACTTCACAGTCCAGGATGTCTGGCTCTGTGATTATCTGGGTCGTGAAGATCTTTTTTGTACAGTTCTTCTGTGTATTCTTGCCACCTCTTCTTAATATCTTCTGCTTCTGTTAGGTCCATACCATTTCTGTCCTTTATTGAGCCCATCTTTGCATGAAATGTCCCTTGGTGTCTCTAATTTTCTTGAAGAGATCTCTAGTCTTTCCATTCTATTGTTTCCCTCTATTTCTTTGTACTGATCACTGAGGAACCCTTTCTTATCTCTCCTTGCTGTTCTTTTGAACTCTGCATTCAGATGCTTGTATCTTTCCTTTTCTCCTTTGCTTTTCACTTCTCTTCTTTTCACAGCTATTTGTAAGTCCTCCTCAGACAGCCATTTTGTTTTTTTTGCATTTTTTTTTCCTTGAGGATGGTCTTGATCTCTGTCTCCTGTACACTGTCACGAACCTCCATCCATAGTCATCAGGCACTCTGCCTATCAGATGTAGCCCCTTAAATCTATTTCTCACTGCCACTTTATAATCATAAGGGATTTGATTTAGGTTATACCTGAATGGTCTAGTGGTTTTCCCTACTTTCTTCAATTTAAGTCTGAATTTGGCAGTAAGGAGTTCATGATCTGAGCCATAGTCAGCTCCCGGTCTTGTTTTTGTTAACTGTATAGAGCTTCTCCATCTTTGGCTGCAAAGAATATAATCAATCTGATTTCGGTGTTGATCATCTGGTGATGTCCATGTTTAGAGTCTTCTCTTGTGTTGTTGGAAGAGGGTGTTTGCTATGACCAGTGCATTTTCTTGGCAAAACTCTATTAGTCTTTGGCCTGCTTCATTCTGTATTCCAAGGCCAAATTTGCCTGTTATTCCAGGTGTTTCTTGACTTCCTACTTTTGCATTCCAGTCCCCTCTAATGAAAAGGACATCTTTTTTGGGTGTTAGTTCTAAAAGGTCTTGTAGGTCTTCATAGAATCGTTCAGCTTCTTCAGCATTACTGGTTGGGGCATAGACTTGGATTACTGTGATACTGAATGGTTTGCCTTGGAAATGAACAGAGATCATTCTGCCGTTTTTGAGATTGCATTCAAGGAGATCAACCCTGGGATTTCTTTGGAAGGAATGATGCTAAAACTGAAGCTCCAGTACTTTGGGCACCTTATGCGAAGAGTTGACTCATTGGAAAAGACCCTGATGCTGGGAGGGATTGGGGGCAGGAGGAGAAAGGGACGACCGAGGATGAGATGACTGGATGGCATCACGGACTCAATGGACGTGAGTCTGAGTGAACTCCGGGAGTTGGTGATGGACAGGGAGGCCTGGCGTGCTGCGATTCATGGGGTCGCAAAGAGTCGGACACGACTGCGCGACTGAACTGAACTGAACTGCATTTCGGACTTTTTTGTTGACCATGATGGCTACGCCATTTCTTCTGAGGGATTCCTGCCCACAGTAGTAGATATAATGGTCATCTGAGTTGAATTCACCCATTCCAGTCCATTTTAGTTCTCTGATTCCTAAAATGTTGATGTTCACTCTTGCTATTTCCTGTTTGATCACTTCCAATTCGCCTCAGTTAATGAATCTAACATACCACGTTCCTATGCAATATTGCTCTTTACAGCATCGGACCTTGCTCCATCACCAGTCTCATCCACAGTTGGGTGTTGTTTTTGCTTTGGCTCCCTTCCTCCATTCTTTCTGGAGTTGTTTCTCCACTGATCTCCAGTAGCATATTGGGCACCTACTGACCTGGGGAGTACCTCTTTCTGTATCCTATCATTTTGCCTTTTCATACTGTTCATGGGGTTCTCAAGGCAAGAATACTGAAGTGGTCTGCCATTCCCTTCTCCAGTGAACCACATTTTGTCAGTGGTCCCATTGCTTCATGGCAAATAGATCAGGAAACAATGGAAACAGTGACAGACCTGATTTTCTTGGGCTCCAAAATCACTGCAGATGGTGACTGTAGCCATTAAATTAAAAGACATTTGCTCCTTGGAAGAAAAGCTATGACAAATCTAGGCAGAATATTAAAAAGCTGAGACATTACTTTGCCAACAAAGGTCCATCTAACCAAAGCTATGGTTTTTCCAGTAGTCATGTACGGATATGACAGTTGGATCATAAAGAAGGCTAAATGCCAAAGAATTGCTTTTGGACTGTGATATTGGAGAAGACCTTGAGAGTCCCTTGGACTGCAGGAGATCAAACCAATCAATTCCTTTAGTCAACTCTAAAGGAAATCAATACTGGATATTCATTGGAATGACTAATGCTGAAGCTGAAGCTCCAATACTTCCACCTGATGTGATGAAGCAACTCATTAGAAAATAAGACCCTGATGCTGGGAAAGACTGAAGGCAGGAGGAGAAGGGGACAACAGAGGATCAGATGGATGGATGGCATCACTGACTAAATGGACATGAGTTTGAGCAGGCTCCAGGAGTTGGTGATGGACACAGAAGCCTGGTTGTGCTGCCATGTCCTTGCAAAGAGTTAGACACAACCAAGCAACTGAACAAAAGAAGAGAGTTGATCATTTCAGGAAATAGTTAAAAATATTTAAAATACCTAGGTGCCTAGAGAGCAGTAACTGGTAGGCAATTGCCAAGTCTTAATGTTGCACAGTGGTAAAGAATCCACCTGTCAATGTGAGAGCCACAGTAGACATGGGTTCAACCCCTGGGTCAGGAAGATCCCCTGAAAGAGTAAATGGCAACCCATTCCAGTATTCTCTCCTAGAAAATTCCATGGACATGGAGCCCAGTGGGCTACAATCCACAGTGTCACAAAGAGTCGGGCAGAACTAAGTGACTGAGCATATGTGCACATCATTATTATTTACCAATGATTCTGATTTACTGAGATTTGGGAATATGTGGTATTGCAAGCTCTTTCCTCAGAGACATATAGCTCTCACTGGCAGTTGGTTTGACTAAAGTATACCCAAGTTATCTACCAGCTATATCCACTCATGCTCGGGTAGTAACTATGAAAATCTGGAACCATTCTATTGCAGAAATGGGGGCTCAAAGACACAGTTGAGGCTGAACGGATGTATCCCTAGAAATGGAAGAATTATCTATATGCGCCATTCCATATAATAGCCTTCCCTCTAGAAGGGTTCAGTGAGTAAACAAAAGCCACAGAGAAGCAAAAAATTCTAGATGTCACAAACTGTAAATCAAAGTACTGGAGAAAAGAACAAGTAAAAGACCTTTAGGACAGATGAAACAATTCCACTAAATAGCACTTTTTTTTTTAACTACATGTGGATATTTTAAGTGGAGTTTCTACACATAAAGTAATACTGCTGTTCATCTTTATATTAGTACTATTATTAGAACACTGATTCTCTGAGTCGCCTCTTTGGAGGGTCTGAGGTGACACCATAATGCTTAAGTCAATGCTCACTAACATCTGAAATGGAGGGTTAGTTCTATAGTCTGTAAAAGGATACACTATTATACATGTAGATGAACCAGGGAGAGAAAGAAGTTGAGCAAAGGAATCAACTCAGACATTTGCGTAAGATACTAAAAGCTGTTCAAAGAGCAAGAACTGAAAAAGAAAGTGTTGGAGGACAAATTTGAAAGAGATCCACAATGGAGTGGACAAGATGCTGGAGGAAAAGCAGAACTCTAATCTGGAGTAAATTCAAATTAAAGACCAGAAAGGCAATAAAGTGGTGCATGGAGAAACACGAGGAATAGGGCCCTGGGAGCTAAGATAAAAATTTACTGAGCAAGTTATTGCTGTATTAATTGACTGTCACTGGCCAAGCTGCAAATCAGTAGCAGGGGTTTTGTACAGGCACACTGTGGGTGCTAATAGCAGGTGATATCATAGCAGACCTCCTCCAAGCCTGTAAGTCTTGTAACACTTTGGCAAGGTCCCAAAGCTCATGAGACCTTCCATTCACATTTGAATTACACTGACCAAATATTACCTTCCTCTGTGCAGTTTACCTATACCACCTAGCCTAATCAAGCACTCAAGAAAGCCTTAAAGATCTCCCAGCAAGGGCTTAAATAATTTCCAACAAGGCCACCAAGGGACTTAGACATGATTTTTTGTCTTTTAAAGAGTACTTGAAACAAACAGTTTTTGTTTTTGCTTTTACTCTTTGTTTAAAAAAACATGAGCCAATATTCATTGATTTATTCAGGCCATTTATTTAAACACCTAGTATAAGCCAGGAACTGTAGATTCAAAGACTAAGAGATAGGATCCAGGCCCCAAGGGATGTACAGTGTGTGGGGAGTGGATACAGGCCTGTAAATTAATAAGGATAATAAACTGTTACAGGTTCTATAACAGAAGTATGTTGATGGTAAAACAGGGACATAAAAAAAGAGAGTGATCAATTCTACATGGGTAGGGGGATTGTAAAGTCTTTAGAGAAAAGGTGACCCTTTAAAAAATAAATGCAGCAAATTGAGATATGAATAACTATGTCATTAAACAATCACATATATATAATTTATTCTTCATTATACAAAAGTGACATCTATTTAGGAATGGATAAGCCACAAATGAAAATTTTGAATTCCTTCTCTTTTCAGAAATGCTCCACTGGCCTCTCACAATTGAATATAATTTGTCATGCTTGGAGTCAATAGTCAAATACATAATTTGCAATTGACTCAGTATATGAAGTAGAGTAAGACAAAAGTTTTTTTTTTTCATTTTCTACTATATGATTTAGGTGTATATATAAAAATATACCTGTATGAATATGATTGGCCATATATATTTTCTGTAGTTATCAGTTACTCTTAGAAATTCTTCTTCCTGTACAGTTACTATCACCCATATTTAAATTATTTAAAGGGTAAATCTTTTGAGCAAAATTATTTGGTAGCTTACAAACTGAAAAGGCAGAGTTGTAGAAATTAGAAGTAAAACTTCAGCTGCTGATATCCAGTTAGGGTTGTAAGCTCCAGATGAGTACAACATAGAAGGTATGTGGACCACACATTGGTCTCTTTAGCCTTTCACTCCCGCAGAGAGCAAAATTTTCAGAGCACCATCTTGCAAAGAAATCCATTTACAAATAGATGTGCCCATGTCCACTTACAAATAAGTTTCGTTCTGGCCATGTGATCACCCCATGGTAAAAATTAATCTTTGTTAGGCAGTCACACCAGTCTCTGTGCAAGTGAGCCTTAGTCCTGATTCCTCGTTACCAAGTTACCAAATTGACTCATCCAGATCTCTGAAGGAAGTCTTTGAACGTCTTTGAGAGAAGTGTTTCTATTTCAAATTTCCCACAGTAGTATTTACACACTCCACAGAGCCTCGCAAGAATTCCTGTGTCTTCAGTGGATCATTTCAACCTCTAGGCAATGCTCAAGTCTTCCTTCCTTTCACTTAATGACCACTGCATTCCCACCTTTACTCTTGTCTCCTGGAATGTGTCAAATAAAAAAAAATCTGGACATGGCCAGGAGAGACTTGACTTGAAAGAATTACTGCAGGAAACTGGGGATGAATGACTCCTGCTGGAGATGGAGGTGGACTATTGAGACACGGAGACTCTTTGGCCATAACAGTTGCAAGCGTGGTGGAAATTAGGCAAAAAGAGTTTTTCTTTTATAAGAAGGTGTGAACAGGGCTGGGAAGAACCTGATATGGGCAAGTGAGAATGAAAGGGCGGCATAATCAGATAGCAGATCAGAGAACGCTTTACCCCAAAGCCCATTCTCATGAGGAGGAACTAATGAGACTCCGCGTGCTGACTTTAGTCAAGGGCCCTGGGAGAAGGGGAGAAGCTTACCCACAGCTTGGTTATTGAACCTGTTTTTTTCCAGACAAACAGTTCAGCTAATCAGTTGTGAGGTGAAGGAGGAATTTGGGGGACTGTGTCTAGCTTTGTTATGGGTGAACAAGGGGGCATCTGTACCTCTTAATAAGTCATGTAGGAAAGGGTGGTTTTTTTGTTTTCAGTTTTTTTTTTTTTTTTTTTTGCAGTAAGCTGCTTCTGAAACACAGGAGTTGGGGGGCAGGGGGGCAGGTGCGTTCAAGTTTGCTGTTTTCTAAGATCATAGGAACAAGGCAGAGTTCAACATCTTCCACTGATATTAATCAAAGAAAAGGTGAGACTGGGCAATGAATGCTATCAGGAGTAATTGAGCAGGATACTATGGGGCCTTCACGGAAAAGAACCCCACCCCATGTTCTCCGACTGCCTCTTATTTGTATAAAAACTAGCTTCCTAGGCCTTCCCTGAATTTCGAAAGAGTACATTTAATCAGAGAAGTGAGAAATGCAGAAAGAAAGGAAAATGGTCAATCAAGTAAAATATTAATAATAATTGTTTAGCCATTAAACAAAGTCAAAGAACTTTAGCTCCTTCTCTAGGATTATAGCTAATATTCCGAGCCATGCCCTTGGCTGTTTTGCAGATACTGAAACCCCCACCAGGTGGAAAAAGTGAACTGTATACTGCCCACAAGCATGGAGAACTCAGACCCCCAGACTCGCTGGACTTGGAAGGTTTTCTTGACTCCCAGTTACCTCACCATTAACCAGAAGAATGTCCAGGCAGAAGAATATCCATGAGCTGACCACCCACCCCATAACTCCCCACCCTCACACTGTCCTTAAAAACCTTTCCCTGAAAGTCTTCAGGAAGTTTGGGCCTTTTAAGCACTAGCTGCCGGGACTCCTTGCTTGGTTCCTGCAGAAAGCACTGCAGCTTCCTTCACCACAACATGGTGTCAGTAGATTAGCTTCACTGTCTGGGGGCAAGTGGACCCGAGTTTGGTTTAGTAACATTAGGAAATACATATTTTAGTATGATGTTCAGTTCAGTTCAGTTCAGTCACTCAGTCATATCCAACTCTTTGCGACTCCATGAATCGCAGCACGCCAGGCCTCCCTGTCCATCACCAACTCCCGGAGTGCACATCCATCACATCCATCGAGTCAGTGATGCCATCCAGCCATCTCATCCTCTGTTATCCCCTTCTCCTCCTGCCCCCAATCCTTCCCAGCATCAGAGTCTTCCAATGAGTCAACTCTTTGCATGAGATAGACAAAGTATTGGAGTTTCAGCTTTAGCATCAGTCCTTCCAAAGAACACGCAGGACTGATCTCCTTTAGAATGGACTGGTTGGATCTCCTTGAAGTCCAAGAGACTCTCAAGAGTCTTCTCCAACACCACAATTCAAAAACATCAATTCTTCTGTGCTCAGCCTTCTTCACAGTCCAACTCTCACATCCATACATGACCACTGGAAAAACCATAGCCTTGACTAGATGTACCTTTGTTGGCAAAGTAATGCTCTGCTTTTGAATATGCTGTCTAGGTTGGTCATAACTTTCCTTCCAAGGGGTAAGAATCTTTAATTTCATGGCTGCAGTCACCATCTGCAGTGACTTGGAGCCCCCAAAAAATAAAGTCTGACATTGTTTCCACTGTTTCCCCATGTATTTCTCATGAAGATATGGGACCAGATGCCATGATCTTTGTTTTCTGAATGTTGAGCTTGAAGCCAAGTTTTTCACTCTCCTCTTTCATTTTCACCAAGAGGCTTTTTAGTTCCTCTTCACTTTCTGCCATAAGGGTGGTGTCATCTGCATATCTGAGGTTATTGATATTTCTCCCGACAATCTTGATTCCAGCTTGTGCTTCCTCCAGCCCAGCGTTTCTCATGATGTAGTCTACATAGAAGTTAAATAATCAGGGTGACAATATACAGCTTTGACGTACTCCTTTTCCTATTTAAAGCAGGGTGACAATATAAAGCCTTGACGTACTCCTTTTCCTATCTGGAACCAGTCTGTTGTTCCATGTCCAGTTCTAACTGTTGCTTCCTGACCTGCATACAGATTTCTCAAGAAGCAGGTCAGGTGGTCTGGTATTCCCATCTCTTTCAGAATTTTCCACAGTTTATGGTGATCCACACAGTCAAAGGTTTTGGGGTAGTCAATAAAACAGAAATAGATGTTTTTCTGAAACTCTCTTGCTCTTTTGATGATCCAGCGGATGTTGGCAATTTGATCTCTGGTTCTTCTGCCTTTTCTAAAACCAGCTTGAACATCTGGAAGTTCACGTTTCACGTATTACCAAAGCCTGGCTTGGAGAATTTTGAGCATGACTTTACTAGTGTGTGAGATGAGTGCAATTGTGCAGTAGTTTGAGCATTCTTTGGCATTGCCTTTCTTTGAGATTGGAATGAAAACTGACCTTTTCCAGTCCTGTGGCCACTGCTGAGTTTTCCAAATTTGCTGGCATATTGAGTGCAACACTTTCACAGCATCATCTTTCAGGATTTGAAATAGCTCAACTGGAATTCCATCACCCCACTAGCTTTGTTCATAGTGATGCTTTCTAAGGCCCACTTGACTTCACAGTCCAGGATGTCTGGCTCTAGGTGAGTGATCACACCATTGTGATTATTTTGGTTGTGAAGATCTTTTTTGTACAGTTCTTCTGTGTATTCTTGCCACCTCTTCTTAATATCTTCTGCTTCACTTAGGTCCATACCATTTCCGGCCTTTATCGAGCCCATCTTTGCATGAAATGTTCCCTTGGTGTCTCTAATTTTCTTGAAGAAATCTCTAGTCTTTCCCATTCTGTTCTAGTCTTTTGCATTCTGTTCTTTTCCTCCATTTATTTGCACTGATCACTGAGGAAGGCTTTCTTATCTCTCCTTGCTATTCTTTGGAACTCTGCATTCAGATGCTTCTATCTTTCCTTTTCTCCTTTGCTTTTCACTTCTCTTCTTTTCACAGCTATTTTTAAGCCCTCCCCAGACAGCCATTTTGCCTTTTTGCATTTCTTTTCCATGAGGATGGTCTTGATCCCTGTCTCCTGTACAGTGTTACGAACCTCAGTCCATAGTTCATCAGGCACTCTATCTATCAGATCTAGACCCTTAAATCTATTTCTGACTTCCACTATATAATCATAAGGGATTTGATTTAGGTCATACCTGAATGGTCTAGTGGTTTTCCCTACTTTCTTCAATTTAAGTTTGAATTTGGCAATAAGGATTTCATGATCTGAGCCACAGTCAGCTCCCGGTCTTGTTTTTGCTGACTGTTTAGAGCTTCTCCATCTTTGACTGCAAAGAATATAGTCAATCTGATTTCAGTGTTGACCATCTGGTGTTAGAATAACTCAGAAACACTGCCTTCTGAGTGGCTTGGGTTGATGTGGGTTTCTTAGACAGGCCTGCTGTTATTGTTGTTGTTTACTTGCTCAGTTGTGTCCGATTCTTTCGTGACCCCATGGACTGTAGCCTGCCAGACTCTTCTTTCTATGGGATTTCCTAGGCAAGAATATTGGAGTGGATTGCCGTTTCCTTCTCCAGGGTATCTTCTGACCCAGGGATTGAATCTGCGTCTCCTGCATTTCTGGCAGATTCTTTACCACTGAGCTGCCTGGTGGGCCCTAGACATGCCTAGTCAAGGTAAAAGGAATCTTACCGATTCCAGCCAGATCTGAATTCAATACAAAATTTGGAGCTAAATAATAAACACAAGAATGTGTTTTTCTAGCCCTGACTCCTGTGCCTCTGTCTCCCCTGATGACCTCTGGGAACTTTTGAGCCTCCCATCATCATTGCTTTAGATTCTCTGTTATCTATTGCTTTTTACTTTACAGGTATATCTAACAAAGGTGCATAAAAAAGAAAAAAAAATCTAACATTATTTTAAGCTCAGAAGTTAAGCCTTTAGCAGAACTGTACAGAGAATTAGACTCTCCTAAATTCCAAGACTCAAGCATTCCTGTTAAAAGAGGAAAACAATTACTGTATTTCTAACAGAGGTAAATATAGCCCAGTGCACCTGGAGTTTCTCTTCTGGCTCAGGAGAAGCAACAACAAAAAAAATCTACTTTTTCCTCTCCTTTTTTTTCCCCTTAAACTACGGAAACACAGAGAGGTAGACAGCTATTGGAGATCGCCCCTGGGCTGGGCTCCCATACAGTCACACTTGAAATAGAAAGTCCTTTCCCAAAGCAGCATACGTCATCAAAATAATGCAAATTTAACTGCCTTAGTTCAACACAGGACTTTCAGAGAGAATATGCCAATCTTGCTTCACCCAAAATAAAATCCATTATGAGTAGAAACAAGAATTAATAGATCAGTGAAAGAGAATATGAGAAGGTAAAATTAAAACACAGGTTTTAAGGACATTAATGAAATTCACCTAAGTAATTTCCCCATTTATATAACAGCTTCACAATTAAACTATTATCATACTGTCTGATACAAAAGAAATAATACTTTTGCTGTGGCTCTTCTCCAAATCTGTGCAGAAACCAAGGAAGCTTCATAATCACAAAATTCAGCTTCTTACTAGGCAAGTAACACATAAAAATGAACACAGAAATGACGAAATAAAACATCTAAGCTGGAAACTGACTTTATTACTGTGAAATCATATGAATAATTTCTAATTGATTTGTATTGGGCAGGAACCTTATATTCCAGAAGCATGCTCGTCTATTTATCACAATATTCTATATGACATATGGAAACTAATACATTGCTTCATTAATATTTACAGTCTTTCTCTAGTCATGGCTCAGAGATATTTAACATTCTAAAACATAAGCATTGATAATTACGTGTTTTACATTTTACTCTAATTTTTAATACTGCCAAGACTATTTAGTATAACTAACTTTTTAACTATGTACTCTTTTCTCTCTTTACCATTAGCATATCAATCAAATTTGCATTATTCTGGTTTGCTCATTTTATTAAAAGCGAATTCAGGGCACAATTGACTTTTCATTTGTTTAACAAGTGAAGAAATATTTACCCTGACAGCCATTGCATTGTAGAGATTCATCTTCATAGTGTAATACGCTAACTGTGAATCAAGAAAAAAAAGATAGCATATATTTTAGTTTTACACAAAGACAATGCAGCCTATTTTTACATATAAAACATAAGAATCTTTATACATAATACATACTAAGAGTCCTAGGCTTAGAAAAATGAAATCAAACTTTGTATTGAAGAGATAGGCTTCCTAATACATAATGCAGGCTTAACCAGAAAAATCTATGGTAGTCAAACTAGGAGCTAATGGAGATATATGATCATAAAATGCTCTCCGCTGAGTTTGATAATCAATGGTGCTCTACTGAGAATAGAATAACAAAGCAGAAATATTCACAAGTGCTGGTGACACGTAGTATTGTATGATTTATTCACTGGGGTTCTTTTAGCCAAAACTCACAGAAACATAAAAGGAATTCATATTTCAAGACGTCTGGTTTAATGAAAAATTCAAAGAAATGCTGTCTTCAGTCGAAATCGTTCAAGGATATGGGTGCAGTGATGGAGCAAAATTGTGCCTTCCAACCATCTGTACAAAATGTTATGTACTGAGCTGCCTCCTAAGTAACCTTGGGAATTTTCTTTTATTTAATATTCATTTTAACACCATAAAATCATAAATACAATGATATCATGTTATAGCAAATCCCCTGATATAATGAAGACTTCCTAAAGTCTTGGTTTCCTTCTGATACAGACACATTTATCTATTCATATACAAATCTCTGTGACAGTAAATATTTAGCAACAGAGCTTATTTCAAGGAACATACTGCTTTAAATAAAACTTTCACATCTGTTCTTTCAATTAAAAAGATAATTCATGACAGTACAATAAACATTGAAATACATATTTTTCCACACAAAATACAACTTTATCCATTTTTATTTAATCAAAACTGATCATACTAATAGAACTTGAGCCTGGATAATAGTTGTGAGGTTTCAGCAAAAATCAGAGGTAAGTGTCTTAACCTTTCATATAGGGGTTTTCTACCCTGCATCAAACAGGAATTCATATAAAAGGGTTTCACTGTAATTAGTATTGTTTGAATTGCCTGATCTGATCCAAAGCAAATTGTCTGTGGAGAGCAGCAGGGCTGGATTATTTATCAACAGTCTGAGCAATTAGGAAACAGTTGGCTGCAATATGTTATTTACAAATGAACACAATGATGTTCCTTCATTTTAAATTCTCTTTCTTCCTTATAGCAAGCATGGCATAATTCCTGGTGTTTGAGGTGAATTTAAAATATTTACTTAAATATAGCATTTCCACGGGGCAAATATAACCATTAAATATTTTTATATAGAAGAAACACATTGGAAGCTTTATGTTTGAAAAAGTTGGGTTCAGAAATGATATTATTTATCTTTTTTCATGCTCTTCTTCAGTTAGCAGCAGGGAGCTTTCAAGCCACGGCCCTGAGTTCAATTCCTAACCTTGCTCTTACCAGCTGGGTAGCTTGAACATGGTTCTTGAAGTCTCCTGGTCTTGACTTCTATCCTCAGTAAAATGATACACCACATACTTCATGGAGTTGTTGTGAAGAATAAAATGAGATAAAGTATTTAAGGTGCAAAGCTGATGTCAGTAGGAAAGGAACTGTCACTGTTATACATTTTGTGGCTCAAAGTATATAATTTAACTATAAGTGAAATTCCAAAGAGGCTTCCCTTGTAGCTCAGTCGAAAAAGAATCTGCCTGCAGTGCAGGAGACCCAGGTTCAACCGCTGGGTTGGGAATATCCCCTGGAGAAAGAAATGGCAACCCATTCCAGTATCCTTGCCTGGAAAATCTCATGGACAGAGGAGCCTGGTAGGCTGTAGTCCATGGGGTCGCAAAGAGTTGAGCACGACTGAGTGACTAACACGTACTTACTTAAAATTCAAAAAGGTATAAGAAGTTAAATTTTATTCTGAATGAAGAAGAGAGAAATATGTTTGAACCTAAAGTTCAACTACTTTTATATTTAAAAGGTAGAAAAGTACTTTGATTCTAAATTATCATTCTTTTATGAAGCCCAGATTGATGTTACATTTATTCTCAATTTTTAGCCCAGATGCTTCTGAAAATAACAGCAAACCTTGGCAGAAAACATTGCATGATTCATTTATATGAGGTACCTGGAACAGTCAAATTCACAGAGACAGACAGCACAATAGTGGTTACCGGGCACTGGAGGAAGAAGGGCAGATACTGTTTACTGGGTACAGAGTTTCCCTTTGAGATGATGGAAGAGTTTTGGAGTTGGGCAGTGGTGGCAGTTGCATAACAATGCGACTGGACTTATGTCACTGAATGGTACAGTTAAAAATAGTCAAAATGATCAATTTTATGCTATATATATTTTATCACAGTTTAAGAAAAACACTAAAAAATAATTTTGACTGTGACTTGTACATTTTCATAAGCTATCTACGAGACGCACTGGACACTTCTGAAGTTTTAAAATTTCATCTTGGTCTCTATATTTCTATTCCGAGCCATGAAGTTTGTTAGCCCAGTATTTCCCCTTTTGGTTATATGAGTAGTTAAATGATAATTCATACCAAAGCCTATGTTCTTAATATTATTTTTCAGGTTTCTATCTGTCCTAAAAGTTTTTTCTATCATTCCATGAAGTTGGATAAGCAAAGCATATCCTAACTACTAAATATTAATAATATATCTAGGAACCACAGACTATAGTAATTCATTAGCAGATATTCTCAAAAGTTTCCTTTCTATAAACTGATTTATATCTTATTGTTAAGGTACCAAGTCTATTTTAAAGAGGAAAACTAAAGATCTGGGGTGAAGCTCAAGCATAAAATATGATAATTTCAATGTCATGAAAACATTTTAGACATTCCCAAAATATTTGTTGAATAAATGAAGAAAGGGAATGAGAGAGGGAGAGGGAGAAAGAGGAGAGAAAGACAAACAGAATTAATATGTTGCATTTACAACAGATAGAGTAGAAAGAATTCCTGGGATGAAACACAGCATTTGAACACTGAATTAACCACTTGCTCACTATATGGGCTTTACTATGTCACCCAGCTCAATTTTTACAAGGCTTCTAAAATTTTTTCTGGAAGTCGTTTTCCTTTAAAAGCAATTTTCTGAGTGCTTAATATCCATGTGGACCTTTCAGACAGGGCTGCTATTTGATGCGAATGGATCTGTGATATTGATGGGAGCATATTTCATATTTGAGTTTCTTTTTTTTCTATCAGGTGAATTACAGCGTGGAGCGAGGGTGGGGATAAATGAGAAACACTCTCTTACAGGTCAAGTGATATTCAAAACTCACCATGCTGCTGCTTCTGCTGCTGCATCGCTTCAGTCGTGTCCGACCCCACAGACGGCAGCCCACCAGGCTCCCCTGTCCCTGGGATTCTCCAGGCAAGAACACTGGAGTGGGTTGCCATTTCCTTCTCCAATGCATGAAAGTGAAAAGCGAAAGGGAAGTCGCTCAGTCGTGTCCGACTCTCAGCGACCCCATGGACTGCAGCCCACCAGGCTCCTCCATCCATGGGATTTTCCAGGCAAGAGTACTGGAGTGGGGTGCTATTGCCTTCTCCAAAACTCACCATATCAGGTCCCAATTTTGTTCTCCAATTATCTCCCACCATTGTCGTTTTGTAGTGCTAAGTCACGTCTGACTCTTTGCAACCCCATGGACAGGAGCCTTCCAGGCTCCTCTGTCCTTGGGATTCTCCAGGCAAGATACTTGAGTGGGTTGCCATGTCCTCCTCCAGGGGATCTTCTTTACTCAGGGATGGTACCCAGGTCTCCTGTACTGGTGGGCAGATTCTTTACCACTGAGCCACAGGGAAGCCCGTCTCTCACCAGGCCACTCCTTTAAGTCTCAGTCTGATAAAATTATTATATTTCTTCACTTCCACACTCACATTACTCCTTTTGCCTGAAACGTCTTATCATTCTTTTCTAACTGATCAAATTCTCTGTTTTTCTTGCAAGCATTTACAGGAGAAACCACCTTTTCTCTCCCACTCCAAGAAGCAGCTGGCATTCTCTCAGCTCCAGTGGATCCTACCTGCAAAGCAGTTCAGACAAGGAGGAAGTACTCCTAGAAAAACCACAACAAAAACCCAAAGAACAAACAAACAAACAAAAAAACCTCACTGTTAACTCTCAAACTTATTACATTTGTTGCTCTCCCTCCATTTTTGGAGTTGTCAATCCTCCTCAGGTACACGCTTCCTTTCCTCCTTGTCGCCTCCCTGCCCTGCTCCAATAAACCAAGCAAAAGATCTGACTCTTTACAACTCCAGCTGTTACCTTGAGACTTTTCAAATCCATGTATCCACAACACACTCAAATACTTGTTCTCACAACTGCCCCGTCTTTCTCAGTCCCAATGCTGTCCACTTACTTTCATAGCCATGTTCCAGACCCTGGGAACTAGACATGTTCCGCCTCTTAAGTCTTAAACTCAGCAAATTCTCCCCCTTAAATCCTCAATGCCTTAATTTCTAATAAAGGTTTTTCCACCTAGTTTAGACAGACCTAGGATAGGTATTTCCTATTCCTCAGTTTCAAGTTTCTTTTTCACATATTTTTATAAACAACAGCTATATTGATATTTTGCTACATGAACATACCATAAATTAACCAATCTTTTCTGTTACTGTTGAGCCTTTAGGTGGAGGCCAAGAAAATCTGAGTTTCAAATGCTCAATCATTTTCAAAAAAAGAAAGTAATACGTATTTATAATAAATTTAAGTGATGTGTGTGTGTGTATGTATGCTCTGTTGTGTCCGACTCTTTTGTGACACCATGGGCTGTAGCCCACAAGGCTCCTCTGTCCATGGGATTTCCCAGCCAAGAATACTGGAGTTGCCATTTCCTCCTCCAGAGGATCTTCCTGACTCAGGGATCAAACCCACATCTTCTGCGTCTCCAGGATTGGCAGGCTGGTTCTTTACCACTGAGTACCCGAGAAGCCTAAATTTGAATGGTGCATCTACATAAACCTGACCAGATCAACTGGCTTTATTTGCTAGGCCAGGCAATACAGTGGAACTATTCGCAGCAAAGTGATGACACTGGAAATTTTAGAAGCCACGCACATATGGATAGCAGATCTGGGAAGCCTGTGCCTTTGTTATTTTCCACATCAGCGCCATCCTCATTTTATAATTTTGAGTATGATCATTAAAATGATCTATTATCAAATAATCACGAGTATTTTGTGCATATGGTTTTCCTTGTTCACTGGCCACTGATAGCAATACGGTCATTATCAACAGCTGACTGTTAAAATAACCTTTCTTCTTCCACCACACACAAAAAATTAAAAGCCAATTATATTGCTTCTCAAAGTTAATATATCTTTAAAAGCAAGTAAACTAGACTTATATTCATATAATTATAATGAAAATGTTAGTAAAGTTTTAAATTAATATTAGGAAGTCAGAGTCTTAAGCTGTCTGGTCTTTAATATTTAAAATGCCAGATCCTGAGGGGGAAAAATAGATTATGTCTCAGTTTTCTGCTCTAACATTAAAGAGAGATAAATGTTGCCTTAATGTATAACTGACTTGAAAGCCCTGCAAACAGATTTGTAAAATGAATTAGGGTATATATGGTACTCTCATTCATCTAATGGAAAGAAATAAAATATCTGTACAAGCAACCATGTCAATCTCACCAGTTTTAAAAATAAGACCAAAATTCTATGCATTTTTACTATCTATTAAAAAACAAACCTGCTGGTATTTATCATGACATCACATAATGAGAATCGACAGTAGATGATATCCTTTGTTCCATTTAAAGCTAACAGAATTTTTCTATTTTTACTTTTCTAAATATTAACCAAATACAAAAACTTTGTAAGAAGAACAGTAAACTGATAAGAAGTATATATGTATTGTGAGCATTTTGGAAATAACATTTTTATAATTTGGAGGATAATCTATTTTTTGATGAGAGTTATTTTTATAAATTAAATGGTTCTATTATAGGCTAGTAATAGTACTTTAACAAAAAGTTATAATCAAGTTCTGTTAATATGGTGGCCATATATGTTATTTACTGAATGAGCTCAATTTAAAAACATAACATTGAGCTGTTTAAATCTATAGTTTTATATATATATATACATATATTTATCTCATGATAATGTATATATAGAATTATTCATGTATATTAGGGTAGCTGCTTTCAGAGTGTATACTTGATATTAAACACAATATAAACAATGTAATGGTAGAATATGGGCTTCCTAGGTGGCACCAGTGGTAAAGAACCCACCTGCTCAGTGCAGGAGACATAAGAGATGCGAGTTCGATCCCTGGGTCAGGAAGATCCCCTGGAGGAGGACACGGCAACCTACTCCATTATTCTTGCCTAAGAATCCCATGGACAGAGGAGCCTGGAAGGCTACGGTCTACAGAGCTGCAAACAGCTGGACACAACCGAAGCGACTTAGTAGAAATGGTAAAAGGAAATTGAAAAGGATAACAAGATGTATACAGTTGTCCTGTAGAGGTTACATTGGTGAATTCACTCAGATAACACTCAAAGTGCTAGTTTTCCAAATGAGACAGATGATATATTTCAACATTATTCTGGTACAATCATCTACAGAAATGACTGTATTCACTTCACCATTTATGAAACAAAACAAGGAGTAGTAAAGACGGGCTACTTAGAATATTATGCAGTTGAAAACAAGAATGGGACGAAACAGTAGGACCAGTCGAGTACCCAATGGGAAGAGCAGGCTGCAGTGAAACCACAACAGGAATCCAGCAGGCCTGCACACACACCGGGAGACTAGAAATCCACTGTTAACGGAAAAGGAGTCAGAGCACATCCTTATTAACAGGGAAGATTTTCAAGGCTATGAATCAATAGTCCTCCGTTCCTCAGAGGGACAAATTTGGGTTATGTTGCCAGATACAGCCTTATAAAAGTCAGCAGGAAGACCTGAAATGGAGGATGAAAATTAAAACAAACAAAATAAGTTGTCATCCAGGAAGGAAAAAGGAATCAAATCTCAAAGGAAAATTGGAAGGGTTCTGTTATCTCAGGTCAGGGAGGGAATGATAGTGGAAAATGCATAACACTTCAGGACTGGAAAAGTCAGCTGGTGTTGCTTTGAAAATTATTTAAAAGCTGGATGGAAACATTTTGGTATAGTAGAATTTTAAGGGAGAATCTTAAGGTTCTGTCTAAAAATACAGAACCCATCTAAAATAGAGATCCTAGGATTTCTGACTTTCCACAATTTACTTTCCGTCTGACCTTTGCCACATGTGAGACTGTTGATAACTCCAAGATTTCTAACAGTTTTCTCCTTTGGTTCCTGTGATATTGTGTCTCTGCTTTTCTGTTTATTATCTACCTGTAATTCCCTTCCTCTACCTAAATCCTACTAATGCATTCCATAAGCCTCAATTCTTGGCCCTCTGCTCTACTGTTCAGATACTTTTCCATCAGGTAGAAAATTCTGCCATCTTATACTGATGGCTCTAAAACCTTTATCCCCAGTTCTGACTCTTCAGCTAAAAGTTCTCTTTAATAAGCATTTGTTCAGTACTAATTATAATGTGCCAGCCACTCTGCTGACAGCAAAGTCGCCTTACAAGATACCACCACATGGAGGTGTCCTAACATCATCACAGACTCAAAATCTCAGAATTTCATTTTGTAAAAGCTTCACTGAATGTCCAACTCAGAATGTTTTCTAATCAACATCCATGTTTTGTTGTCATTACAATCATTAATCAGCTTTGCTGAGAAAAAAAAAGAAAAGAATGCAGCTATCTCAGTAGCTTATAAAACAAAATGCTTATTTCTCACTCACATTACCTGTGGGCTAAGCTTCCCTGTGGCCATGGTCCACCACACATGGCTTAGCCCAAAACCAATGCGACGGGGAGGAGTCATGCCTTTACAGGGAAGGGGGTAGGGAAGAATTTTTGGCACACATGAATACTACCCACCGGCTGTGTTGGCCATAGTGAGGTCTCCAACTTCCGTCCCTATGAGTAATTAATTTATCCAGTTAGCAAAAGATTCTGCAGGCTTTCTATGTAACATTTACTGTGATCGTTTGAGATATAATAACTAGAACAGTCATTGCCTCTCTGGAGGTCCTGGTCAAATGAGAGACGTCAGTAAACACACGGATCACAGCGACACAAATACCTACAGGAGCAAAGCATGAGGAAGGCACACCTCCTACCATTCCACGCTCAACCTCAGGGCATCAGGGAAGGGCAATCTTTAAGCAAAGTCTTGAGGCATGAGTAGGCATTCAGAGCAATAGGAAGCAGTCAGAGTGAAGAAGGACATCCAGACAAAGTAAACAGCATTTGCAAGAAGCCTGTAGGGCACAGCATATCTTAGCAAATGGTTTATTTACAATGTGTTAGTTTTAGGTGTGCTGCATACCCGTATATCCACTCTTTGTTTAGACTGTTTTTCCCATAAACAGGCCATTAGAGAGTATTGAGTAGAGTTCTCTGTGCTCTACAGTAGGTTCTTATTAGTTATCTCTTTTATATATAGTAGTGAATACAGTATATTTATGCAGCTGTAGCAAGAAGTAAGGGTAGATAAAAAGGAATCATGAGACAATGAAAATCCACCATGTCATGTCAAAGAGTGTGAATTTTACACTGTGTGCTATGGCGAAGACTCTAGGCATGGGAGCAAAATTACTCTTGATTCCTAGTGTAGGTCGGAGTCAAGAGACTTTTCTGAGGGACAATGCCAAGCATTGATGACTGAAAGGAGATAGAAGGTGGGGAAAAAAGTGTAGCAAGGAGTCGAGAATGAGATTGGATTTCTGGCTGAACGGTTGTGCCATTTACTTGAATAAAGGTATACAGAAGGAAGAATAACTTTGGAGTGCCTCAGGGACCTCCAGAAAAAGATTTTTAGAAGGTAGGTAGCATAGGCAAGGGCACCCTACTCCAGTACTCTTGCCTGGAAAATCCCATGGACGGAGGAGCCTGGTGGGCTGCAGTCCATGGGGTCACTGAGAGTTGGACATGACTCAGTGACTTCATTTTCACTTTTCACTTTCATGCATTGGAGAAGGAAATGGCAACCCACTCCAGTGTTCTTGCCTGGAGAATCCCAGGGACGGGGATTCTCAATCCCTGGTGGGCTGCCGTCTACAGGGTCGCAGAGAGTCGGACACGACTGAAGAGACTTAGCAGCAGTAGCAGCAGCAGCATATGGATATAAGGGATCAGAAACTGGGAACCTTAGTCCCATCTTTTAAACTCCTTGAGTCTCCATGTCTTCATCTATAAAAAGAAGATAGAACACCTGCATTTTCTACTTGACAGACTATTACTGGAAAATATGAAGCAATGAATGTAAAACATGTTTTTAAACAAGAAAGGCCCTTAAAAGTGTAGGAAATTATTTGATAAAAGTCACATTCATTTCCTTACCAATGTTCTGCTAGTTCTCAGCCTCTCTCCAGCCACCTATATCAACATCCTCACCATTTCCTGTTACACCATGCATATTCCCAGTTTCAAACCTTCATTCATGTGGTTCCTAATTGAAATATCCTTGCCTCTCCCCAACCTATAGTTCCCTGATCCCCAGAGGTTCAGCATAAATCTCACCACTTTGACCTTCAGAGATAACATTAACTTCCTACCTGAGTGCTTATTATCTGCCTGTGTGTGTTTGGTGGGGGAGTATCTTTTAAATGGACTTGCCTTTTTAATTAATTTTCTGTATTTAATAGATAATATATTCACATTGTTTAAAATTCAAAACTACCAAAGGGTTTACAGTAAAAAGTCTATTTCTTATGCTTAGTCCTCAAGTACTCGGTTCTCTTCTCCTCCAGGCAATTAATATCATTTTCCTGTGATCCTTCCTCAGAAAAGCAAATTAAAATCAGTGGCTTTCAGATCATGCCCTGCTGGCTCAGATGACAACAAGGAAAGAGACCAACCAGTTCTGTTTCCAGTTTCCAAAACAGCTGTACTGTTTGCACCTGTTTTTAGCATACGGGGATTAAAAAGTTTGCTAAATTTTAGTTAAGGGGGAGTTCTATTACAAAAGTTTTAAAATCACTAATTATATCATTCATTTTATAACCTAATATATACTATATGGCATTATTATTATTATTGTATGCAGCTGTTAGGCAAAAAAATTATGCAGAATAAATTTGGAAATGGTGGTTTAAAGATAGCTGCTATAGGACTGTATGTATGACCATGTATACTAATATGCATGACAGGATAATTAACATAGATTTAAACACTATCCTTAATTCATGCCCCACTCCCAACTCACAAGAGTAGCATCTCCTTTTATGCATTTTTGCTTCAGTCAGTTTATATGTGACTGTCCATCCCCAGCTTTGCTCCCCTAAAACCTGAGCTCTGAGAAATCATAGTAAGGGGGTGGGGGACATTAATGGGAGAAACCTGGACAGAAAAAGAGACATAATGAAGAAAATATTCCACATGCCTGGGAAAGAGTGGGGCATTAACTTTTTGTAATACAACAACATTTGGCATTCCTTTTGCTCCTGAAAAAGTGAAAGAAATCGTAAGTCGTTTGGTCATGTCTGACTCTGTGATCCCACGGACTGTAGCCGGCCAGGCTCCTCTGTCCATGGGCTTATCCAGCCAAGAACCCTGGAGTGGGGTGCCATTCCCTTCTGCAGGAGATTTTCCTGATCCAGGGGTCAAACCTGGGTCTTCGGCACGGCAGGCAGATTCTTTACCATCTGAACCACCAGGGAAGCCTGGGACATGGCTAAAACTCTAGGGATAAACTTGGTGCATCTATGGAGGAAAGGGGATTCTGAACACCAGGGAAGATACCAGCACTGGCAAAAATTCCCTTTCCCTTTACGTGGCGGAACTGCCATGGAGTCCTCAAATGATGAATCCTGAAGAACACATAAGCTTGGACAATAGATATCTTATGAATGAAGATTGGACAAAGGTGAGGATTTCTGCTCTGATGGCACTGCTTAAGTCTCACAGGGCCTCTGTATAAACCCGAGAAGGGAAATCTTCAATAATGATTGAGACTGAACTGCCTACCTCTCCATGTAAGGGTTTTGGAATCAAATCAAATTGGGTTCGAACTTTTCTCCACTTATTTCTAACAATGTATCCTTGGAGAAGTAACCATCTCTGGGCCTAAAACTATAAAATGGTGATAATATTCACAGGACTGGCATAGACTTTAGTTGGTATTATTGTTGTTGTTTAATTGCTAAGTCATGTCTGACTCTTGGGACCCCATGGACTGTAGCATGCCAGGCGCCTCTTCCATGGGATTTTCTAGGCAAGAATACTAGACTGGCTTGCCATTTCCTTTCTCGGGGATCTTTCTGGACCCAAGGATCGAACCCATGTCTCCTGCTTGGCAGGTGGATTCTTTACCACTGAGCCACCTGGGGAGCCCTTAGTTGGTATACACGTTCAGTTCAGTTCAGTCAGTTAACTTCAGTCACTCAGTCATGTCCGACTCTTTGCGACCCCATGAATTGCAGCACGCCAGGCCTCCCTGTCCATAACCATCTCCCGGAGTTCACTCAGACTCACATCCATCGAGTCAGTGATGCCATCCAGCCATCTCATCCTCAGTCGTTACCTTCTCCTCCTGTCCCAAATCCCTCCCACCATCAGAGTCTTTTCCAATGAGCCAACTATTCGCATGAGGTGGCCAAAGTATTGGAGTTTCAGCTTTAGCCTCATCCCTTCCAAAGAACACCCAGGGCTGATCTCCTTCAGAATGGACTGGTTGGATCTCCTTGCAGTCCAAGGGACTCTCAAGAGTCTTCTCCAACACCCAGTTCAAAAGCATCAATTCTTCTGCGCTCAGCTTTCTTCACAGTCCAACTCTCACATCCAACATGACGACTGGAAAAACCATAGCCTTGACTAGATGGACCTTTGTTGGCAAAGTAATGTCTCTGCTTTTGAATATGCTATCTAGGTTGGTCATAACTTTTCTTCCAAGGAGTAAGCGTCTTTTAATTTCATGGCTGCAGTCACCATCTGCAGTGATTTTGGAGCCCCCCAAAATAAAGTCTGACACTGTTTCCACTGTTTCCCCATCTATTTCCCATGAAGTGATGGGACTAGATGCCATGATCTTCATTTTCTGAATGTTGAACTTTAAGCCAACTTTTTCACTCTCCTCTTTCACTTTCATCACGAGGTTTTCTGGTTCCTCTTCACTTTCTGCCGTAAGGGTGGTGTCATCTGCATATCTGAGGTTATTGATATTTCTCCCGGCAATCCTGATTCCAGGTTGGGCTTCTTCCGGCCCAGCGTTTCTCATGATGTACTCTGCATTTAAGTTAAATAAGCAGGGTGACAATATACAGCCTTGATGTACTCCTTTTCCTATTTGGAACCAGTCTGTTGTTCCATGTCCAGTTCTAACTGTTGCTTCCTGACCTGCATACAGATTTCTCAAGAGGCAGGTCAGGTTGTCTGGTATTCCCATCTCTTTCAGAATTTTCCACAGTTTATTGTGATCCACACAGTCAAAGGCTTTGGCATAGTCAATAAAGCAGAAGTAGATGTTTCTCTGAAACTCTCTTGCTTTTTCCGAAACTCTCTTGCCTTTTCCATGATCCAGCAGATGTTGGCAATTTGATCTCTTGTTCCTCTGCCTTTTCTAAAACCAGCTTGAACATCTGGAAGTTCATGGTTCACATATTGCTGAAGCCTGGCTTGGAGAATTTTGAGCATTACTTTACTAGCGTGTGAGATGAGTGCAATTGTACGGTAGTTTGAGCATTCTTAAGTATATAAAATGCTTAGTACAATATTTCACTCTCACTAGTCAGCCAGTAAATGGCAGTATTTTAATCTCATTTAGTAATTATATGCCAAGACCGGATTATGTTATTTACTGAGATATTTATGTTAGGTACTATGCACACAATGGCAAAAACAGGTAAATAAGTAAAATAGATATGTTCAAAAACACCGTACAGGTTAACAGATTTAAACACCATCAAGAACCAATTTAACTGAGGAAAATCTCCATTTTTTTTCAAGAACCCAAAGATAATTAGATCCAAATCTGGAGAATAACTTGGTGATTATGCTGAGTGACATTCTTTGTGATCCAGTCGAGACCCTAAAGTAACAAAACAAGTTTTCTTGGGTGGCTCATTACTTGAAATTTAAAGATATTTTTTTCAGCAACTCTAATATCATTAGAACAAATATAGATTCCAAAGTTGAATATTTTGACAACAGTCACTGAAATGTACACATTTTCATATGCTTGATTAAAAGGAGATGTCAATCATTCATAACCATCTGGATGGTGACTTGTGAGTAGAAATAGCAGCACATAAGTTAAGTCAGTAATGTTCATGGAATGCCATTCGCGTAAGTATACGCTACAGCCTTGTCTACACAAAGACATAGATCTCATGATGAATGATAATAAATAATGAGGCTAAAGATGCTCATTATTCCATAGAAAACAACTTAATTTTTGATCATTCTGTTTAAGTAACCTGACTATTAAAAATTGACTTGCAGGAGTTCCAACTCACCAAATCTGGGAAAATTTGAGCAGCAAACCAATTAGTGATAATTTATTATAATCCATTAAACAAAATAGGAACTCATGAGTTAAAACTGTTATAAACAAATGAATGAATGAATAAAGAGGGAAAAGGCTCTTTCTTATATGAAAATGCTAACAAGAAAATGTGGAAGAAATGACAAGGTTAGGAAAATCACTATTTGACAAATATAATAATTGTTACTCTAGTAAGAATCATCATGACATGGTAAATCTAGAATAAAAAATTTTGGTGAAGAAGAAGATATATACCTAGTCTTAAAACACTGCCTCATAAGACAAAATTAAGTCTAAATGTGTGAGAGATACCACCTAAAATTGTCAAATTTAGCATCAACTGCCATGAGACAAACTGACATCATATGGTTCCTAATATGATGTATTGACATGTATTGTAATATCAAATGTATAACCTCACTAACAATGAAGAAACATAAACCAAAACTGAGGAATAATACAAAAAATAGTTACTCTATACTCTTCAAGAATAAACGTCATGAAAGGCATAGATAGACCAAACACATTAAAGGTAATTGTTTCTATGGAGAAACAACAACTAAATACAATGTGAAACACTGGTTTATACCCTAGGAAAGATGTGTTTGCTATAAGTTAAATCATTACGACAATCAGTGAAATATGAACAGAATTGAAAGAACAGACGATTGATTTGTATAGATGTCAGTTTCCTGATTTTGATTGTTTTAATATGGTTATGTAGAAAATGTCCACTGATGAACTGAGAGGTAAGGGGCACTTTCTATAACTTTGTCTAAATGATTCAAAACAGCCATGGGGAAAAAAAACAAAAATACAAATAGAGAGGTAAAAGAAAATTATATAGTACAGTTGTTCACTTGAATATAAGAATATAGGAGAATTAAGAATAATTCTTAGGAGATATTAGGAGAAATTAAGGATATAGGAGAAATTAAGAATATAGGAAAATTCCTTGTCCTATTTTTGCAACATTTCTATAAATGTGAAATTATTTCAAAATTTAAAAATCACTTTTTAAGTAGCCTTATAATGATGTAAGAGATTAGTGTTCTAGACAAGAAAACCCATGCTAACGATTCATGACATTAATGAAATATCCTTTGTTTGTGGCAGAAATGTAAGTGAGCTATTCAACCAGGTAAATTAAAAGAATAAAATTTCCCTTGGTATTAGTGGATTCTTAAAATCTGAAGTGACATATATTAATTAACTGGGAATATATAGTATTAAACAGGAACTTAAGAGAATCATGATATTTAGAGAATCTATCACTAAAATAGGTTCCCCAGTAGGGTCATCAGATTACTTTATAAAAACATCACAGTGATTTTAAATCTAGCTGTGAGAGAGATCTAATACTTGTAAAAATTTGTGCCAGCATCTTAAAAAAAAATACTTTATTTCATTAAATCTAAAGTATTAGGCTCTTCTCTAAACAGTTCCTTTATTTTATTAACATGTGTTACAATTTTCTCACCAAAGGTGAATACATTATTTTTTTAACTTTTAATTGGAGGATAATTGCTTTACAACGTTTTGTTAGTTTCTGCCACACATCAACATGAATCAGCCATAGGTATACATATGCCTGGCGTGCTGCAGTTCATGGGGTCACAAAGAGATGGACATGACTCAGCGACTGAACAGTAACAATACATATATTCCCTCCCTTTTATTATTTAGTTGTCTACTTATTTTTTCTTTTCTCCCTCTATATCTTTTAATTTCATTTTAATGCCTCTAATAAAGAATAAATTAAGAAAAAATTTAAACTATTATATTAGAAAGCATAACAAATCAGAAAATTAGTGAAGTAGGAGAATGATTAGAAACCTCCTCATTTTATATCAAAAAATTATTTTTCCTAATTTCTAAAATCTCTTAACTGAGGTATAAGTTGGCATGTTATCTCATACTTCTGCAAGTCTATTGGTGAATATGGATGACTGTGTTATGTTACATTTGTTAAATAAATCTTCAAAATCTCCCAAGAGTCAATCAAAGGGAATGATAAGTAGCACAGAGAGAAACTGCCTTACATTTTCCCTTTGTAGAATTAATTTGGGGCACTTTAACCAATGTTTATTAACTGTTTGGTGAGCCAGAGATTAGTCTAAATGTTGGTGGACCAAAAATGAACAAGCTACAATGCTTACTCTGAAAAATCTCATCAGCTAGAAAATGGAAAGAATCTTCAACAAATAAGTACATACAAATACATATGCTTTAAAGAGTGCTTTAACAAAAATAAAATATCTGATATAGTTTGGGTACAAAGAAGTTAGTTATCAATTTTTCACAGGAAAATCAGGAAAGTCTTCTCAGAGTCTCATTCTAAAAATTAAGCTCAATTTTGTTCTCATACAAATATTATCAATAACTCTAAAACTACTATAAATGTGACTGATGTGAATAAGTTACAATAAATTATATAATCTAAATGCTAACATATATAAATTTCATAATATTTACCTTCACAATTACTTGATATTGTTGTCTGCCTAAGTAACCTCTCCAGTGTTTCTGAATAATTGTTGCTACTCTGTGCAAATACCTAGGTAGAAAATATGCTTATTAATATGCTTTCATTGAAACAATGATATATTTTCAATTTCTGCCTAGAACATTCCTTTCCACATATTCAAGAAATCAAATTCAAAGCCAAGTTTATGTGTACTTTTAAAGACAGTACGGAGGTTCCCCAGAAAACTAAAAATATAACTACCATATGATCCAGTAATCCATTCCCAGGTATATATCTGAAGAAAACAACAACACTAATTTAAAAGGATAAATGCACTCTAATATTCACAGAAGTATTATTTACAATTACCAAGATATGGAAGCAACCTATGTGTTCATCAAAAGATGAATGGATAGAGAAGATACTATATATTTTACATACAAACATGCACACACTAGAATATTGCTCAGCTATAAAAAAGAATGAAACTTTGCCATTTTCAACAACATGGATGGAACTGGAGAGTATTAAGCTTAGGGAAATTAGTAAGACAGAGAAAGCCAAATACTATATATTATCACTTATACATAGAATCTAAAAAAAAAGCCAAATACTATATATTATCACTTATACATAGAATCTAAAAAATAAAACAAGCTAGTGAAAATTAAAAATAAAAGCAATAAAAGAATTTCAGACATAGAGAATGAACTAATCAGTAGGGAGAAGGAAGGGGGGAAATAGACAGGGGTAGGGAAATAAGAGGTAATACTACGTATAAAATAAATAAGCTACAGAGATATACTACAGCACGGGTAATATACCCAATGTTTTATAACTACGTGCTGTCCTTAGTTGCTCAGTTGTGTACGACTCTGCGAACAACCCATGGACTGAAGCCCGCCAGGCTCCTTTGTCCATGAGGATTCTCCAAGCAAGAATACTGGAGTGGGATGCCGTGCCCTCCTCCAGGGGATCTTCCCAACCCAGGGATCGAATGCAACTTTCCCGCATTGCTGGTGGCTTCTTTACCTTCTGAGCCACCAGGATGGAATATAATCTATATAAATTTTGCATCACTATGAAACTAATTGAGTAAATTACTTAAAAATAAATCAAAAGTAAATTAAGAAGAAGAATACAATGAAAGACTATAAAACAGGCCATAGGGACATGTTGAGAAATAAGCCAGGCAATATTGATGCGAATCACTACTAGTACTTTGAAATAATTCTTGAAGTCAAGAAACACTTTCCCTTTTCATACTCATGTAACTCAGTCTGTCCCAAGTAATGTCATTTTAGTCTGTTGAATTAAAAAAATACTCTGCTGTCATGTTCCTATTTGGCATAGTGGCCAAAAGAGAAACCTCATGTTCCTGCTTTTATTTCCATGTCTGGCTCCTACTAGTTAATATAAGAGAGACTACAGTATAACCCCTAGCTCACCAGCTGCGTTATAATGGACTAGTCATATTCTTTCTTCACCTCATCAAGGGCAATATTTTTCAGAATTGATGAGAAACTGAAGGAAATTTGAGCACTGAAGAAAAAGTGGAAACAGTGAAGACAGGGATGAACTTTGGTCTCTCTGTAATCAGAATGGTATTTTGGCACCATTTGTCTTTATTTACCAACATGTTGGAGAGGATTGGAATAGTTTCTGTTTTGTTTCATTTTGCTTTGTTTTTCTTTCTTATCAGTTGATACATTCATTGCTATAAAAATACAGGTTCAGTCATTTGTCACATCCTATGGAACCTACAGAAAATAATCTGATCAAGTATACTTATAACATTGAGAATTTCCCAGAGATACTGCAAGGAGATCCAACCAGTCCATTCTGAAGGAGATCAGCCCTGGGATTTCTTTGGAAGGAATGATGCTAAAGCTGAAACTCCAGTACTTGGCCACCTCATGCAAAGAGTTGACTCATTGGAAAAGACTCTGATGGTGGGAGGGATCGGGGGCAGGAGGAGAAGGGGACGACAGAGGATGAGATGGCTGGATAGCATCACGGACTCGATGGATGTGAGTCTGAGTGAACTCCAGGAGTTGGTGATGGACAGGGAGGCCTGGCGTGCTGCGATTCATGAGGTCGCAAAGAGTCGGACACAACTGAGTGACTGAACTGAACTGAACTGATGGTCAATATCATTTAGTATTTTGATACATAAGAAACAAGAAGCAAAAAGCTACGTCTTTAAAAGACATCATATAAGTTATTAACTTCATTACAAGTTAAAAAAATATATTTGCAATGAGAACTACATGAATAAATTACATTTTCTAAGGAGTATATTTTTATGGTATATCTGAGGTTTCCATGGCAAAATCAATATACCTGATATATGCTCGAACTTGACATCCTCGAAACCAGCTCTGGATTTTAATTGCTGCATCATTCTCCTTTTTTCGAAATATATCCACAACACTAAAAACAAATTTTTTTAAAAGCATTTCATTAGTAAATGATATAATTATAAAGCAAATCAACCTGTTAAACTTAATTTTTAATTTATTCCAAAAGGATAATTATAATTCAAATGTTATTTTAAATGAAATTAAAATGTTAAATTGGAGAAGGAAATGGCAACCCATTCCAGCATTCTTGCCTGGAAAATCCCATGGACAGTTAACTTAGTGGCCTGCAGTCCATGGAGTCGCAAAGAGTCGGACACGACTGAAGCTACTTAGTACAAAATGCTAAATAAAGAAAATATTTCAGAAATAATGAGCTATGTTTTAAAAATTAACCTTTCTCTGAAAGACCATGTGCTTTCAATAGCTTTACTTTTTTTATTTTTATAATCATCTATTTGCAACTAATTAATTTGCCAGTGGTGTTTATAAGGAAATTTAGAAAGCAATGTGCTATTTTGTCATTATTTTTAAACATAATTATTTGAATTTATTTTTTTAAATGCCCTACACATATCATGCAAGATTAAAATCCTCACATATCTCACTCCCTGTATCAGTTAAATGAATTGCCTCTAAGTAAAATGAATTCATCATTTTGCCTGTTCTAGATAGAGTTCTGAGAAGGTCTACTTCAATTAGGGAGCCAGGGGGCAGGGTCATAGGCCTCATAAAGAGACAAGAAATTCAGTCTTTAGATTTTACTGACTTACAAGGAAGAAAAAGTTTTACTCAAGACAGATCTCCATCTTAATTTTTTCAGTCATTACAATTCTCTCCCCATCCCCATTTGATAAGGTCCTATTGCTTATGGAAATTACTATGAAACACAGAGTAATTTCTCTCCTGTAACATTGGTTGGCAAAAAATTAGCACTCTCTGTCTACTGAATAAATAAAGAATTGCTAATCATTTACTTTTCACTTTAAAAAAAATTCTCTCAAGAATTCTCTCAAGATTATTTTTCGTTTTCATTGCTAGATTAAATATATAGATTTCATTGAAAATGAAAGTGTTAATCGCTCAGTCGTGTATGACTTTTTGTGACCCCATGGACTGTAGCTCAACAGGCTCCTCTGTTCATAGGATTCTCCAGGCAAGAATACTGGAGTGGGTAGCCATTCCCTTCTCCAAGAGATCTTCTCAACCCAGGGATCGAACCTGGGTCTTCTGCATTGCAGGTGGATTCTTTACCATCTGAGCCACCAGAGAAGCTCAGTAAATTCAGACAATTAGAACAAAAACAGAATTGAAAAAAGAATACTTCAAACAATACTATGAAGTTGACTGAGAAAGAAAATGGCAATTAAACCATCAGTGACAACGAGTTAAAGAAACAAGCAGAAGGATTATCTGTCTACTAGATAACCAGGAAATAGAGTTATCTAGAAAACCTAATTGAAAAGGATTTACAAAAGTAGGGAGAAGAACAAAGATTATGCATCAAGTCAGTGACCCAGATGTAGAAAATAGTAGTGAAAAATTATACAAATCAGTATAAGTGTTAGTAGAAGTAAAGCATAAACTGTAAACCTACACAAGAGAAGAGTCACTCTACCAGATCAAGAAAGGCACCGAGATAAGACGACTGTTGTCGATGCTCTTGTTTAGTCACTAAGTCGTGTCCAACTCTTTGTGACCCTCATGGACTGTAGCCCTCCAGGCTCCTTGGTCCAAGGGATTTCCCAGGCAAGAATACTGGATTGGGTTGCCATTTTCTTCTCCAAGGGATCTTCCTAACCCAAGGTTAGAACCTCCATCTCCTTGCAATAAAATTTACTGGACATAATTGTGTGGTGACACGCTAGACAATTAGGAACAGACGAAAAGAAAGTTTGGCTCCAGAGACATAATGGATATAATTCTTTTTTTATTTTTTGGCCACACAATATATGGGATCCTAGTTCCCCAATCAGCAATCAAACCTGTGCCCTCTGCATTAGAAGCATGGAGTCTTAACCACTGAACCAACAGGGAAATCCCAAAGAATGTCATTCCTAACACTCAACTTTTGTCTTCCCAGAGCTGCTTCCTCTAGGGGACTGCATGCCACCTGCCACATTGAATCTCTGTGAAGAATGCCACTTGCAAACTCTCTGACTATATCTTTCAGGGTATGGATATCTACCCCATTTTAGGATGACGGAGCTGCTGAGGACTCAACAGGAGCCCACATGCTCTTAGAAACTTGAAGCCTGGGGTGATTATGGGTAAAAGACAGCCATATGTCTGAACAACTCTGTTAAAAGAAATAAGGAGAATAATAATATCCTGTGCATGCTAAGTTGCTTCAGTCATGTCCAACTCTTTGTGACCCTATGATCTACAGCCCTCCAGGCTCCTCTGTCCATGAGATTCTCCAGGCAAGAATACTGGAGCGGATGCCATGTCCTCCTCCAAAGGATCTTCCAGACCCAGGGATAGAACCTGCATCTTTTGTGTCTCCTACAATGGCACGTGGGTTCTTTACCATTAATGCCATCTGGGAAGTCCAATAATATCTTAAATAAATTAATACTTCATGTGCCAGCACTATTCCAACCATTTTATAACCACTGAGTTAACTCATACATAATTCCTTTCAACACCTCAATGGAGTAAATAAGCATGCCCATTTGACAGAGGAAGATACTGAGGCAGAGGTAAGTGTAGTGATATGCCCAAGGTGTCAGAGTCGAGTGTTGATTCTAGGTAATCTGGCTATTGAGGCTGCATTCCTAACCATCACTTTCCCTAAAGATGAAGAGGAATGATGAGAACAGGAAAAGGGTGGGAAGTAAAAAGGAATAAAAAGCAAGAAAGAAAAAGCAAGAGGCAAAAATGCATGTAAGCCTTTTCCAAATATAATATTGAAATTTTGTGGCAGAAAATAGCACCAATCTCCTTAAAAGTATAAAATAAACTAAAAGATGAAGATGTGGAAAAACAGCAACAAAATCCAAAAATTTCTCACTATACTAACTACCATGAGAATGCAGTACAATAGCTTGCTCCCTGGAAGAAAAGCAATGACAAATCTAGACAGCATACTAAAAAGCAGAGACATTCCATTGCTGGCAAAGGTCCATATAGTCAAAGCTTTCGTTATTTCAGTAGTCCTGTACAGATGTGAGAGTTGGACCATAAAGAAGACTGGGCACTGAAGAACTGATGCTTTCAAACCGTGATGCTGGAGAAGACTCTTGAGAGTCCCTTGGACTGCAAGGAGATCAAACCAGTCAAACCTAAAGGAAATCAACCCTGAATATTCACTGGAAGGACTAATGCTGAAGCTCCAATACTTTGGCCACCTGATGAGAAGAGCTGACTCATTGGAAAAGACTGATGCTGGGAAAGAATGATGGCAAGAGGAGAAGGGGGTGACAGAGGATAAGATGACTGAATGGCATCATTGACTCAATAGGCATGAGTTTGAGCAAATTTCAAGAAACAGTGACGGACAGGGAAGCCTGGCATGCTGCAGTCCATGGGGTTGCAGAGTGTCGGACATGACTGAACAACAAGGCACTCATGTATGTGGCCAAAAAGAAACAATTTGGTCTTTGAACACATACAGAAAACTTTCACCTACACAGTTCAAAGTCACAAAACTTCAGAAATGTTTGTTAGAGCTGCACACATGGTAGTAAAATTATAATGGAATGGTGAAAATACAAATCTCAGGACAGACATGGAGCAATTTCTAAGACCTGTCGTGTCTTCATACACTGGGAATTCCGTAACGGGAAAACTAAAGACTTTGTGCTATTGTTACTACATTTGAAAGAGAGAAAAAAAAAAAAGAAGAAACTTTGAAAAAAATCAACACAATTGAAGAGCAGCAAAAGACAGCCAATTTACAGAAAAGAAAATAGATGCAACTTTCACTTTTAGAAGCCCTTGACCTGGGTTCTAGGTATATTTTCACTTTGAGACCTATATATAACAAACTCATCTTGTAAATGCCAATGTATATTTCAGGAAAAATTATATTGAAACAAACACTTCCTTAGAGTTTTGGAAAATGTTCCTTTAGTCAAAAAGCTGAAAGTAGGCATTGAATGGTTTCCAATGTTAAATTTTATTGTGAAATGTCATCACTTTTCCAAAAAATATAAGCATATTACATTTTGTTCTGAACAGTGAAGTAGTTAATGTTACTTCCACAAAATATGTTAATTTTCTGCTCCTTTAAGGCAATGTGAAAGAGGAAGTATTACCTTTATATACAAAGCTCTTTATTTATAGAATTTTGGTACAACATACATAGAAAAACACGTAAAAGATTGAAGTAACAAATGGCATTGAAGTGTCTTTAATAAAGTGAATTTAGAAAACTTTTTTAAAAAGGCACAAGAAGATACTTAAGATGACTCAGAAATTAGTTTTTATGATTTATCATTATACCATTAAAATTACAGAAACAACTAAAATAAGCAATAGATATAGTATAGTACATCCATAAAAGAACACTGTTTTGTCCTTGAGCTTTCCAAGGGGCTAAGTGGTAAAGAATCTACCCGCCAATGTAGGAGATGAAAGAGATATCCCTGGATATCCCTTCTTTGATCCCTGGATCTCCCTTCTTTGATCCCTGGATCAAGAAGATCCCCTGGGTAGGAAATGGCAACCCATTACAGTATTTTTGCTTGGAAAATTCCATGGAGAGAGGAGCCTGGTAGGCTATAGTCCATGGGGTTGCAAAGAGTTGGAAGCGACTGAGCACACACACATTTGTCCTGATAAAAAGTAAGTGGATCAGCATGTCTTTAGTAGACACAACATGTAATGTGAAAACAAAGGAAGATACAGCATAGTGTAATATGATCCCATACTTAGAGAAAACAATTTAAACTATGTTAATATGGGAATGTATACACAGAAAAAGTCTTACTTTGAACAAATTTATTAAAAGTGATTGCCTTTAGAGACTAAAACTTGAAAGGAGAAATTTACTTTGTTAATTTCAGAATTTAGCAAATCATTTTATAAGAGTTGTATAATATTTTCAAAATTTAAAAATTTTAATTTGTATTGAAATAAACATAATCCTTTAGAAAAATATAAATACATGTTTAATGTTAAGGAAAGCATTAGACATATCTAGGCATTAAAAACCTAAGGAACTTGCCTGTTTAATATAACATGAACCACAGCCTAACCTACTTAAAATGTTAAGATATTTGCCAGCTCTTTAGCTTTGTACAAAGACCTTAGCTTAATTGTGCCACTTACTGGCTGGGTTTACCTTAAACAAGCTTTTTAATCCAAAATTCAGTTTCTTTTGTAAAATTTCAATAATAGCAATCATGAGTATGTTTGCAGGCATATCATAAAGAACTTGAAAGACTGATAAATAATGTGTTTTCAATAAGAAATAATGATAATTATTACATTATTACATAATGGTGGGCATCTATGTAGATTGCAATAAGAAAAAATATACCAGTCTGTCAATATCTTATTAATTAATCAAAAAATATTTACTATATGTAAATTATGTGTAAGTTAGTGTGGTATTTATTATTGAATAAATTTGGTGTGTAACATTTTGCTAAGTTTAAGGTATAAAGCTTATTACATAGATACATTTACATATTCTAATATGATTGATGATATAGCAGTATTTATCACATTAAAGATTATAGTACAATATTACTGTCTATATTTATTATATGCTTTTGATCTGGATGGCTTACTCACTACTCATTTCGAGTTTGTACCCTTAAACACCATCATTCTTAGCCACTGCCTTTTTCTGGTAACCACCATTTTCACCTGTTTTTTATATGTCTAATTTCTTTAGATTCCATATATAAGTGATCTAATACAGTACTTGTCCTTCTGTCTGACTTATTTCAAGTAGGGTAATGTGCTCAAGGTCCATCCATGTTGTCGCAAATGGGAAGATATCTTTCTTTCTTATGACTGAACAATATCCCAGTGTGTATAATACCATATCTTTTTTACCCATTCATTCATTTATGGGTATTTGAATTGTTTCCCTATTTTGGCTATTATGAATAGTGCTGCATTAAGTGTGGAGTTCATAAATGCTATCAAAAATCCTGCAGTCATTTCTTTTAGTTTATACCCAGAAGTGGAATAGCTGGATCATATGGTAGACCTATTTTTAATTTTTTGAGGAAACTACATTGTTTGCCACACTGGTTGGGCCAATTTACATTCCCACCAACAACATATAAGGGTTCTCTTCTCACCACAGACTTGATAGCATCTGTTGTCTCTTGCCTTCTTGATGATAGCCATTTTAACAGATGGGAGATGAGGATATCTCATGGTGGTTTTTATTTGCGTTTGCCTTATGATTAGCGATGTTAAATATCTTTTCATGTGTCTGTTGGCCACTTCGATGTCTTCTTTAGAGAAATGACTAGTTCCTCTGCCCATTTTTAAATTGGACTGTTTGCTATTCTGTTATAAGCCCCTGTTGAATACATGATTTGCAAAATTTGTCTCCCATTCTGTAGGTTCTTTCTAATTGTTTATGATGCTGTACAGAAGTTTTTGAATTTTATATAGTTGCATTTGTGGATTTTTTTTCTTTGTTGTTTATGATTTTGGCATTATGCTGAAAAAATTATTGCCAAGACCAATATCAATGAACTTTATGTTTTCTTCTAGTTTTACAGTATCAGACTTGTATTTAACTTTTTTAAATTGATTTTTATTTTTTACTTTGTTTTGCTTTACAATACTGTATTCGTTTTGCTATACATTGACATGAATCAGCCACGAGTGTACATGAACTCCCAATCCTGATGCCCACCTCCCCCCTCCCGCCCCACACCTTCTCTCTGGATTATCCCCGTGCATCAGTCCCAAGCATCCTGCATCCTGCATCAAACCTAGACTGGCGATTCATTTCACTTATGATATCATACATGTTACATTGCCACTCTGCCAACTCATCCCACCCTCTCCCTCTCCCTCAGAGTCCAAAAGGCCATTCTATACATCTGTGTCTCTTTTGCTGTCTTGCGTACAGGTTTATCATTACCATCATTCTAAATTCCATATATATTTGTAAGTATACTGTATTGGTGTTTTTCTTTCTGGCTTACTTCACTCTCTATAATCGGCTCCAGTGTCATCCACCTCATTAGAACTGATTCAAATGTATTCTTTTTAATAGCTGAGTAATACTCCATTGTGTATATGTACCACTGCTTTCTTATCCATTCATCTGCTGATGGACATCTAGGTTGCTTCCATGTCCTGGCTATTATAAACAGTGCCGCAATGAACATTGGGGTACACGTGTCTCTCAATTCTGGTTTCCTCGGTGTGTATGCCCAGCAGTGGGATCGCTGGATCATAAGGCATTTCTATTTGCAATTTTTTAAGGAATCTCCACACTGTTCTCCATAGTGGCTGTACTAATTTGCATTCCCACCAACAGTGTAAGAGGGTTCCCTTTTCTCCACACCCTCTCCAGCATTTATTGCTTGTTGACTTTTGGATCGCAGCCATTCTGACTGGTGTGAAATGGTACCTCATTGTGGTTTTGATTTGCATTTCTCTGATAATGAGTGATGTTGAGCATCTTTTCATGTGTTTGTTAGCCATTCGTATGTCTTCTTTGGAGAAGTGTCTATTTAGTTCTTTGGCCCATTTTTTGATTGGGTCATTTATTTTTCTGGAGTTGAGCTGCATAAGCTCTTGTATATTTTTGAGATTAGTTGTTTGTCAGTTGCTTCATTTGCTATTATTTTCTCCCATTCAGAAGGCTGTCTTTTCACCTTGCTTATAGTTTCCTTTGTTGTGCAGAAGCTTTTAATTTTAATTAGATCCCATTTGTTTATTTTTGCTTTTATTTAACTCTTTAATCCATCTTGAGTTAACTTTTGTGAGTGTTGTGAGATAGGGGTCCAATTTCACTGCTCTTCATGTATTTCTCCAGTTTTCCCACCGCCATTTATTGAAAAGACTTCCCTTTCCCACTGAGTACTCCTGGCTCACTTTTCAAATACTAGATGACCATATACGATGTGATTTAATTTTAGAGTTTCTATTCTGTCCTATTAGCCAATGTGTCTATTTTTTGTGCCAGAACCATACTGCTTTTCTTACTATGACTTTCTATTATACTATGAAATCCAGAAGTGTGATATCTCCAGCTTTGGTTCTTTTGTCTCAGGATTGCTTTGGCTATTCAGAGTCTTTGTGGTTCCTCATAAATTTTAGGATTGTTTCTTCTATTTCTGTAAAGAATACCTTTGGTGTTTGGGTGGGGATAGCATTGAATCTGTAGATGGTTTGGTGGTTATATGGGTATTTTAAAACATTACTTCTTCCAATCTAAGAATACAGGATGCCTTTCCATTTGTTTGTGTTCTTCATTTTCTTCTAGCAGACTTTTGTAGTTTTCATTGTGCATATCTTTTACTTCCTTGATTAAACTTATCCTTAAATATTTTATGGGTTTCGATTTTACTGTGCGTGAGATACTATATTCTTTTTTCAGCTGTTTCATCATTAGTGTAAAGGAATTCAATTTGTTTCTGTCTAAATTCAAATCCTACAACTTGACTGAAATTGTTGATTAAGTCAGCAGTTCTTAAGGAATTCTTTGGGATTTTCTGTATATAGGATCAGTTGTTGTTGTTCAGTCATTCAGTCTTATCCAACTCTTTGCAGCCCAATGGGCTGTAGCACACCAGGCTTCCCTGTCCATCACCAGTCCTGGAGCATGCTCAAACTCAAGTCCATTGAGTCGGTGATGCCATCCATCCATCTTGTCCTCTGTTGCCCCCTTCTCCTCCTGCCTTCAAACTTTCCCAGCATCAGGGTCTTTTCCAGTGAATCAGTTCTTCACATCAGGTGGCCAAAGTATTGGAGTTTCAGCTTCAGCATCAGCCCTTCCAATGAATATTCAGGACTGATTTCCTTTAAGATTGAATGGTTTGATTTCCTTGCAGTCCAAGGGACTCTCAAGAGTCTTCTCTAATGCCACAGTTCAGGAGCATCAATTCTTTAATGCTCAGCCTTCTTTATGGTCCAACTGTCACATCCATACATGACTACTGGAGAAATCTTACCTTTGACTATACAGACTTGTTGGCAAATAAATGTCTCTGCTTTTTCATATGCTCTCTAGGTTCATCATAGCTTTTCCTCTAAGGAGCAAGCATCTTTTAATTTCATGGCTGCAATCACCATCTGCAGTGATTTTGGAACCCCTCAAAATAAAGCCTCTCACTGTTTTCACTGTTTCCCCATCTGCCATGAAGGGATGGCACAGAATGCCATGATCTTACTTTTTTTTAATGTTGAGTTTTAAGCCAGCTTTTTCACTCTCCTCTTTCACCTTCATCAAGAGGCTGTTTAGTTCCTCTTCGCTTTCTGCCATAAGGGTGGTGTAATCCGCATTATCTGAAGTTATTGATATTTCTCCTGGCAATCTTTTTAATTAATTATTTTAATTGGAGGCTAATTACTTTACAATATTGTAGTGGTTTTTGCCATATATTGATATGAATTAGCCATGGGTGTACATGTGTTCCCCATCCTGAACCCTCCTCCCACCTCCCTCCCCATCCCATCCCTCAAAGTCATCCCAGTGCACCAGCCCTGAGCACTCTGTCTCATGCATCAATCCTGGACTGGCAATCTATTTCACATACGATAATATACATGTTTCAATGCAATTCTCCCAAATCATCCCACCCTTGCCTTCTCCCACAGAGCCCAAAAGTCTATTCTTACATCTGTGTCTCTTTTGCTGTCTCGCATATAGGGTCATTATTACCATCTTTCTAAATTCCATATATATGTGTTAATATACTGTATTGGTGTTTTTCTTACTTCACTCTGTATAATAGGCTCCAGTTTCATCCACCTCATTAGAACTGATTCAAATGCATTCTTTTTAATAGTTGAGTAATATTCCATTGTGTATATGTACCACAGCTTTCTTATCCATTCATCTGCTGATGGACATCTAGGTTGCTTCCATATCCTGTCTATTATAAACAGTGCTGCAATGAACATTGAGGTACATGTGTCTCTTTCAATTTTGGTTTCCTCAGTGTGTATGTCCAGCAGTGGGATTGCTGTCTCCTGGCAATCTTGATTCTAGCTTGTGCTTCATCCAGCCCAGCATTTTGCATGACATACTCTGCATATAAGTTAAATAAGCAGGGTGACATTATACAGCCTTGATGTACTCTCTTCCTAATCTGGAACTAGTCGGTTGTTCCATGTCTAGTTCTAACTATTGCTTTTTAACCTGCATACAAGTTTCACAGGAGGCAGGTAAGATCACCTGGTAGCCCCATATCTTTAAGAATTTTCCACAGTTTGTTGTGATCCACACAGACTTTAGCATAGTTAATGAAGCAGAAGTAGATGTTTTTCTGGCATTCTCTTGCTTTTCCTATGATCCAGTTGATGTTGGCAGTTTGATCTCTGGTTCGTCTCCCTTTTCTAAATTCAGCTTGAACATCTGTAAGTTCACAGTTCATGTACTGTTATAACCTAGCTGGAGAATTTTCAGCATTACTTTGTTAGCCTGTAAAATGAGTGCAATTTTGCAGAAGTTTGAGCATTCTTTGACATTGCCTTTATTTGGGATTGGAATGAAAACTGATTTTTCCAGTCCTGTGGCGACTGCTGAGTTTTCCAAGTTTCCTGGCATATTGAGTGCAGCACTTTCATAGCATCATCTTTTAGGATTTGGAATAGCTCAGCTGGAATTACATCACCTCCACTAGCTTTGTTCATAGGATGCTTCCTAGGACCCACTTTACTTCCAGGATGCCTGGTTCTAGGTGAGTGATCAAACCATCACAGTTATCTGGGTCAGTAAGATTATTTTGTATAGTTCTTCTGTCTATTCTTGCCATCTCTTCTTAATATCATCTGCTTCTGTTAGGTCCATGCCATTTCTATCATCAGCAAAGAATGACAGTTTTACTTCTTCCTTTCCAACTTGGATGTCTTTATTTCTTTGTCTTGCCTAATTACTCTGGACTTCCCTGGTGGCTCAGATGATAAAGCATCTGCCTACAATGTGGGAGACCCAGGTTCAATCTTGATCTTGATCTTAGAGGAAATATTTTCCTTGATCTTGATCTTAGAGGAAATATCTTCCTTGATCTTGATCTTAGAGGAAATATTTTCAATTTCTCTACATTAATAATAATGTTAGCTGGGTTTGTCATGCATGGCCTATATATTCTTTTAAGGTATACTCTTTCTACACTCAGTCTGTTAAGGGTTTTCATCATCAAAAGATGTTGTATTCCGTCAAATGTTTTTTCTGAATCTATTGAGAGGATAATATGATTTTTGTCTTTCATTTTATTGATGTGATGATATATTATATTTACTAACTTGCATATATCAAACCGTCCTTGCATCCCAGTGATAAATCCCATTTGGTCATAGTGTCCAAAGTGTTCCTGAATTCAGTTAACTAATATTTTGTGGAGAATTTTTTCATCTATATTCATGAGGGATAGTGAATCTACAGTTTTCTTGTTGCATCCTTATCTATTCTTGGTATCAAAATAATGCTTGCAGAATGAGTTTGGACATGTTTTTCAATATTTTGGAAAAATTTGAGAAGTATTGGTGTTCACACTCTCTTTAAATGTTAGGTAGAATTCTGAAGTGATGCCATCTGATCCTAGTTTTCTGTTAGAAGTTTTAAAATTATCAATTCAATCTTTTTACTTATTATTGTCTGTTCAGATTTGTTTTTTTTTTTTTTTTCTAATTTAATCTTGCTAGGTTGTTTGCTTCTGAAATGTATCCATTTCTTCTGAAGTCGCTCAGTCATGTCTGACTCTTTGCGACCCCGTGGACTGCAGCCTGCCAGGCTCCTCTGTCCATGGGATTCTCCAGGCAAGAATACTGGAGTGGGTTGCCATTTCCTTCTCCATCCATTTCTTCTAGGTTATATAATTTTTGGTATAGATGTTTTATAATTTTTGGTATAGTAGTCTGTTTGGAGTCTATGTATTTTTGTAGCATCAGTTGTAATATCTCTCATTTTTAAATTTACTTGAGTCCCCTTTTTGTCTTGTTTTGTCAATTTTGCTTATCTTTTTTGAAGAAACAACTCTTAATTTTGTTGATCCTTTTTATTGCTTTTGTGGTTTCTAGTTCATTTATTTCCATTCTGATCCTTATTTCCTTCTTTCTGCTAACTGTGAACTTAATTTGTTCTTTTTCTAGCTCCTTGAGGAGTAAAGTTTGGTTACTCAATCAAGATGAAACTGCTTAATATATACATTTATTGCTATAAACTTTCATCTCAGAACTACTTTTGCTGAATCTCACAATATTTGATATGATGTGTTTTAATTTTCATTTACTTTGAGACAATTTTTTATTTCCTTTTTCTTTTGATCCAATGGTTGTCTAGAAGTATGTTGTTTAGTTTTCACATATTTGCAGATCTTCTCACTTTCTCTTGTTGATTTCTAGCTTCATACTATTGTGGTCAGAGGAGATAGATATGATTTCAATCTTTTAAATTTGCTAAGATTTTTTTTATGGCCTATTATGTGATCTATCCTGGAGAATATTCCATGTGCCCATGAAAAGAATGTGCATTCCACTGCTGTTGGATGGAATGTTCAATATATGTCTAATAAATTCATTCCTTATAAAGTGGTATTCAGTTCCAACATTGCCTTGTTGATTTTCTGTCTCGACAATCTATCTATTTTTTTTCTTTAATTAATTTTTATTTTTTAGTTTGTTTTGCTTTACAATACTGTATTCATTTTGCTACACATCGGACAATCTATCTATTGCTAAAGTGGGATTTAAAATCTCTCACTTTTAGTTTTATTGCCTATTAATTGCCTTTCTGAATTTTCTTATACCCCACACTTATTTTAAATTCTTATTATGTTTAATTTGTAATATTTCATGCCTTTGGATTTGGCTGCTTGAAAATTATCATTTAATTTTGTAATATGCTACCTTTACTATTTATGGTGGCTGATGAAAAGTATCTCTACTGTTGCATTTGAGGTAGACTTTCTTATTTTGCATGCTAAGTCACTTCAGATGTGCCCAACTCTTCACAACACAATGGACCACACAGGGTCCTCTGTCTGTGGGATTCTCCGGGCAAGAATACTGGAGTGGGTTGCCATGTCCTCCTTTGTTATTTTATCAAGGCTTTATTCACTTTGATTCTAACAGTTCACTAGGTTAGTAATTGGGAGCCTTCCTTTTGTTTTCCCAAAGGCGGTGCTATAAACACAAGTTTCTTGTTTTCACTGGTGTTGACTTGCCCCTAAGGTTGGGAGCATACGCAAAGCAATACAGCAAAGGTAGCGCAAAGCCGGGAGAGATGTGTGCTTATTACTTGGGACTTATTGTGTGTCCACAGCTTAGTAGAAGGTCCCTTAATTGTGTGCGTGGAGGGTGGGGGGAGGGTGTCCCAGAGGTGCATGGGCAGCTTTCTTGCTGCCCAGGAGAAAGATGACGACTTCCTTCATTTCCTTTGATTTGCTTATTGTGATCCCTTTCTTTCAGCTCCCATGGCCACTGAGTGTCCTCAGAGAGAACCTGGTGCCTTTAGTTGCAACACACGTGGCAGGACAGAACCCCGTCACCACCATCATCCTCTACCTCCTCTTCCAGAACGGTTGTACCAGCTCACTCACAGATTGGGATCTGCCTTCTCTGCCAGGACTCCTCTGCTGCCACCAGATCCAGTGCCACTTCCCTTGCTCTGCCACCTCCTCTGCGTCCAATCCATCCACTCTCAGGTGCACAGATGGATGGATACCGCACGTTTTCTAGTATGCTGTGCAGAGGTGCTCTCTTTTTTCATTTCTTTTCTTGTTCTGGTAATGTATGTCTGATTAGTTTTAAATCAAAGTGGAAAGAAAAAGAAACAACCTCTGCTGCCATGATGCTGCCATCACATTTAGCAAGCCATTTAAATCAAAGATACACACACACATACACACACACATATGATATAGTCTGTACTCGCAAAATAATAGGGAGAAATAATTTAATAGTAAAGAAAATCCTGTGAAAAGTGAAATACCATATAGTAAAAGGGAAATACATGTCAGAAGTAAAGCTCTGGAAAATATAAAAGGAGAAAAGCGTTTTTTAAATGACATAATCAGTAAGAAAAGATGGGAGTCAAAGAGCGTTTGAGTAGGTTCTCAGAGGATGTACAACAATCCTGATCTGTGTTATCTAAGATATCTTAACGTCTGTGCTGTGATATTCCTCAGGTACTTTAAGTCAACAGATCTAAAATAACTCCTCTCATCCTTCCTCCATACACAGCCACTCTCTGCTCTTCTCTTTTCAGTTCAGTTCAGTTCAGTCACTCAGTCGTGTCCAACCGCGACCCCATGAATTGCAGCACGCCAGGCTTCCCTGTCCATCACCAACTCCCGGAGTTCACTCAAACTCAAGTCCATTGAATCGGTAATGCCATTCAGCCATCTCATCCTCTGTTATCCCCTTCTCCTCCTGCCCCCAATCCCTCCCAGCATCAGGGTCTTTTCCAATGAGTCAACTCTTCGCATGAGGTGGCCAAAGTATTGGAGTTTCAGCTTCAGCATTAGTCCTTCCAATGAACACCCAGGACTGATCTCCTTTAGGATGGACTGTTTGGATCTCCTTGCAGTCCAAGGGACTCTCAAGAGTCTTCTCCAACACCACAGTTCAAAAGCATCAATTCTTCGGCGCTCAGCTTTCTTCATAGTCCAACTCTCTCATCCATACATGACCACTGGAAAAACCATAGCCTTGACTAGATGGACCTTTGTTGGCAAAGTAATGCCTCTGCTTTTGAATATGCTATCTAGGTTGGTCATAACTTTTTTCCAAGGAGTAAGCATCTTTTAATTTCATGGCTGCAGTCACCATCTGCAGTGATTTTGGAGGCCCCCCCCCAAAAAAGAAAGTCTGCCACTATTTCCACTGTTTCCCCATCTATTTCCCATGAAGATGGGACCAGATGCCATGATCTTAGTTTTCTGAATGTTGAGCTTTAAGTCAACTTTTTCTGCAAGTCATTTCTCATGAATGACAATATTATTCAATGAACTGCTCAGTCAGAAACTGCAAGACCAATTCTCTGCATTAGTTTGTGTCTTCACCTTTTAAAGATTACCTTCTTGCAAAACCATTGTTTCCTAGGCACTAGTCTTCCACTCTATTCCATCCTTCCAGCCACTGTTTGAATGGTCTTTCTAAAACCTGAATCTAATCAAATCAGTCAATTTTTTCGTAAAACTCTTTCATGGCAATCCCACAAAACAACCCAAATCTTCTGAATGATGTCTAAGGTTCTTAAGATGTCATAGTCCATCCACCCAGCCTCAGACGTCATCTCCCGTGTCTTCTTTTACCGCTTCCATCCTATGACAGAGCCATGCTACTCCTACAGTTCCCAGAATAAGCCATGTGCTCTCTCGCTTCAAGCTATCACAAAACTATACCCTGTTCCTGAAATGACTTTTGCAACTGCAACTTCCAAAGGGATGTATCTCTATAGTACTCTGAATGTTCCTCTGTATACTAATCATATTTATCTTCTTGAGAGTAAGGCTCACTTTATATTTTATCTGTATCCCAACATATTCTAAAGTATCTGATTCACAGGAGAAGCTAAACTAATGTCCATGGAAGGACAGAGAAAGGAAAAAAAGAAAGAAGGAAGGAAGGAAGGAAGATAAGTAATAGCTGAAGTCAAGGCAGAAGGCAAAGTTCTTAACTAGTTTTCAGAGTTCTGTGTACAATACAAAGGGATATTAGATTCCCTGAATATCATCACTGAGGCCTTGGCATCACATATCTCCAAAATGTAACATTCTTTGGTTCAAAAAAAAACTTATAGTGAAGATGTCAAACAGTAGGGAAAAACATAAGGCCCAAATAAAAGGCATAAGTATTTTACAGTTCCCTAGAAGTTACTGGAAGAGCATCAGGAAGGGAGATCGTGATTCAACAGTGTCAAATGCCATGAATCAGTCATGAGAACAAGGCCACTATTTCATGGGATTTCAGGGTTAGAGGGAATCCTTCATTTTTCTTTTAACATTTTTATCCTAGTCAATATTCTGTTCTAGCACAGGAAATAGAAATGTCATTTAGGGCAAAAATAGAGAAGATAAAGTAACACAATGTCTAGCAGAGCAGGCAACTCAAAGAAGACAGAGGGTAAAGAAGATAAGGAGAGAGACGTTTATTCAAAAAGGCTGATATAAGGTCAAATTCATGATAATAGATAAAATGGATTTTCATGGTTATTTAACCCTTTTTACCATTAAAATTTTTTATTGGAATATAACTGCTTTACACTGTTGTGCTCATTTCTGCTATATGACAACATGAATCAGCTATATGTATACATACATCCCCACCCTCTAGAGCTCTCCTCCCAGCCCACCCCCCAATCCCACCCTTCTAAGTCATCACAGAGCACCGAGCTGAGCTCCCTACACGATATAGTGGCTACTCACTAGCTATTTATTTTATAGATGGTAGTGTATGTACATCAATACTACTCTCTCAATTCACCCTCACCCTCTCCTTTCCCTGCTTCCGTATCCACAGGTCTGTTCTCTACATCTGTCTCTATTCCTGCTCTGCAAATAGGTTATCAGTACCATTTTTCTAGATTCCGTACCCTTAATATTTCAAATGCCTATAGTAAACCTGGTTGGCCCTTGATAATGAGGATGTTCAGGGCACCAACACCCCATTCAGTCAAAAATCCTATGCATAATCTTACATCAGCCCAAATACACGCAGTTCAGTTCAGTTCAGTCGCTCAGTCGTGTCCACCTCTGTGACCCCATGGACAGCAGCACGCCAAGCTTCTCTGTCCATCACCAACTCCTGGAGCTTACTCAAACTCAGTCCACTGAGTCAGTGATGCCATCCAACCATCTCATCCTCTGTTGTCCCCTTTTCCTCCCACCTTCAACCACTCTCAGCATTCAAACAATTGGAGATTGTGCATTATTATAGAATGCATCTGTTAAAAAAATATCTGAATATAAGTCGACTTGGGCAGTTCAAATCCATGTAGTTCAAAGGTCAACTGTACTCTTAATGAAATTAATGAAAACATTATTCTCTCCTTCACCAGCAATAAACAGCTGACTACCTTTACAAAGGAGAGAGGAAAAGTATAGGGTATACAGATATGCCTAATATTTTTTCAACTAATATATTAGTTTGAGCTTACCCCCTACATGTAATTATCAGCAATCACATTATCTGCCTTGAGTTTATGCTTTTTAAACTCTCCCAGTAATAATGTTAACATATAACTAAGTCAAAAGGAAGATTAAATAATTTCTTCTTGGAGTTATTAAAAATCTCTAGGTTTTTTAAACAGCCATTTAATTAAAAGTATATATATATACGAATAAGAACTATACATTAAATTAAATTAAATTAAAGGGAAATGCTTTGAAATAACTAGTAGTTAGCTTAGTGCTAAATTTTAAGTTATGGGCTGAAATTTGACTTCTACACATATTTTTCTGTTGCCATTTTTTAACTGCTTAAAAATGAAATTTACAGATACTTGGGTTACCACTGGGATGCTGCATACTCATACAATATGTCATGAACTGCTAGGCATTTTATGTTTAAAATGAAAAATGTGGGTAACACTTTATTTTAATGGTATATTAATTAGTTCCAAATTACAATGAAAATCCTATAGCTGTGAATAAAATACGACATCTACATGAATTTGAAATAAATTTATTATGATCAGTATTATCACAATGAATACTAAATGAATTAATAATGATGAAAGACCAGAAGCATTACCAGGAATCTAATAAAACACTGAGAAAAAGCGGGAAGTTTCCAGTCACTTCATCATCAGTATTATAACCCTGTATAACACTATGTGCATATATATATTAGTGGCCAAAAAATAACTGACAATAATTAAAAAATGAAAAAAATGTGTGATTAAATATTTTTCCTTAATATGCAAAAAATCTGCAATTTACACATCAAAATACTGTGCTTAGTCTGACCTTAGCTATTGAATAAATGCTAAACTAAAAACCCAATACCCTTTGCTTCTCATTATCATTTAACTTGTAGCTATTTCAGGCATTAGGAATAAAATTCTAGTATTCGCTGTCAACCAATTTCAGTATTCTTGCCTAGAAAAACCCATAGACAGAGGAGCCTGGTGGGCTACAGTTCATGGGGTCGCAGAGTCTCACATGACTGAGCAGCAGGCAAGACATGGCATGGTTATAAGACATATTGATGTCCAAAATGATTATTTTTTCATATCACTTCCCTATTGGATCTTAAGGATTTCAAACTCCTTAAATGCAGGAACTATGCTTATTTTCTACTTTGGATTCTGATTATTACCTATGTTTCTAATAAAAGGTCAGTTACTACTGGATAATGAGAAATAGGACATTTTATGGAGAAGGCAACAGCACCCCACTCCAGTACCCTTGCCTGGAAAGTCCCATGGATGGAGGAGCCTGGTGGGCTTCAGTCCATGGGGTCGCTAAGAGTCAAGAGACGACTGAGCGACTTCACTTTGACTTTTCAATTTCATGCGTTGGAGAAGGAAATGGCAACCCATTCCATTGTTCTTGCCTGGAGAATCCCCGCGACAGCGGAGCCTGGTGGGCTGCCATCTGTGGGGTCGCACAGAGTTGGACACGACTGAAGCGACTTAGTAGTAGTAGCAGTAGGACATTTTAGATGGTACAAGTTCAATGAATCATAGGTTACAAACACACTGGCATTTTTTTTTTTTTTTCCTAGCTGCATGGCATACAGGATCTTAATTCCCCAAATAGGGATTGAAATTTCCCCCCCTGGGACCCCTCTCCCCCCATAGTGAAAGCAGTGGGAACTCAGAGTCTTAACAATTGGACTGCCAGGCAGTGTGTTTAAGAGTTAGTTCTCAGTCATGTCTGACTTTTTGTGACCACTGACTGTAGCCCATCAGGCTCCTCTGTCCATGGAATTCTCCAAACAAGAATATTGGAGAGGGTAACCATTCCCTTCTCCAGAGAATCTTCTTGACCCAGGGATTGAACCTAGGTCTCCCATATTGCAGGCAGATTTATATTACTTTCATTAATAGTGTTCATTATAGCTCTTGTTACTATTATTACCTCACAGTCCAATGAATCAGGAGTTGCTAATACATAAGCAATTTTTTTCCAGCTGCATGGCATGCAGGATCTTAGTTCCCCAATCAGGGGTGGAATTTGTGGCCCCCTGTAGTGAAAGCAGTGTGAGTTCTAATAACTGGACTGTCAGGAGTGTCTAGCATTAGATCATCGAGTAGGAATTATCATAGCTTGCCATGCAGATTTATACATGTTAGTGTACTTTTAAAATATTTTATGTTTCCTTTTCTTCCTCCTCCTTCTCACTTCACTAAAGAAAGCAGCATCAGCAGTAGGCAAGGAAGGCAAAGATCTTTGTGTGGTGGGGTGGGAGGAAGGGGAGGACCCCACGGCTCAGTATGGAGTATCAGAGCCTGTGTGGGGTACAGTGGGCATCCACACGGAGGGGCAGCCTGGGGTATGATGTCCCATCTGAGTAAGGAGAGTGTTCCCCTGGAGAAGAGGTGTGGCTTTAGGGTGTTGAGGAAGGGTGAAAACGCTGTACACATGGAAGGTCACCAGCACAGGGAATCAGAGACCAAAAGTGATGAAAAGGTATCCAAGGTAGCTGGGAACTGGCAGTTCAGCACGGAGAGGAAGCCGTCACACAGAGTTAAAGGTGGTATCCCAAAAGAGGAAGTAGTTACGGTGACAGGAGTTTGATTATACACAGAAGGATTATTCAGATAAGTGAATATGTTAAAAATAACGAGCCAGGTTTCTCAGTTAGAAAAGGGGGAAAAAATACTAGAATGAACTCTGTAGTGCTGGATTTGAAACAGAATTGTTAACATAAACTCATGGGTTTCATAGCCACATGGATGGATTAATGGACAGATCTATCAAGAGCTAGATATCTAGATAAAGTATGGATGCAAACTCTGTGCCAGTGCATGCATACACATATTTTCTAGCTCTGTCCACTTGACAAGGCCTGAGAACAGCAACGCCCAACGACACAGGCATCTACTAAAAGAAACAAGAGGTCCTTGAAGAAATGAGATCACCCCAGGGTTGGGACAGGAAAAGTAAAAGCTTAGCCTCGATATTTTTTGTGTGTCAGAAAGCAGGAGAATATTACCATGATCAGGACTCAAAAGGAAGTGTCTCCCATTAGACAAATCTGGGATAATGCTAGCATAAAGATAGGTAAGGGTAATGTGGTCTAACCCATGGATTAAAATAGGAACACATGAGTCCATAATGATATAAATAAGAAAATAAGTAAATTGAAAGTTAGAAGAGGAACAGAATACATTTATAGCCTCAAATCAATTGCTTTTAAAAAATACCTATTACAAAAAAAAAAAATAATAAAGAACATCACAGTGGAGAAGACTAGCAGACAAAATCTTAATGACATTATCCAAATGTACTCCATCAGTAACTGGATGAATCAGGATGATACAGGACCTGGTAGATGTACTAAGAAGAGTATAGCATCACTTCTGTGATATTTCCGCCATAGGTTCAGTTCAGTTCAATTCAGTCACTCAGTCGTGTTCAACTCTTTGCAACCCCATGAATCGTAGAACGCCAGGCCTCCCTGTCCATCACCAACTCCCGGAGTTCACTCAGACTCATGGCCACTGAGTCAGTGATGCCATCCAGGAATCTCATCCTTTGTGGTCCCTTCTCCTCTTGCCCCCAGTCCCTCCCAGCAGCAGGGTCTTTTCCAAAGAGTCAACTCTTCGCATGAGGTGGCCAAATTACTGGAGTCTCAGCTTTAGCATCATTCCCTACAAAGAAATCTCAGGGCTGATCTCCTTCAGAATGGACTGCTTGGATCTCCTTGTAGTCCAGGGGACTCTCAAGAGTCTTCTCCAACATCAAGTTCAAAAGCATCGATTCTTCAGTGCTCAGCTTTCTTCACAGTCCAACTCTCACATCCATACATGACCACAGGAAAAACCATAGCCTTGACTAGACGGACATTTGTTGGCAAAGTAATGTCTCTGCTTTTGAATATGCTATCTAGGTTGGTCATAACTTTTCTTCCAAGGAGTAAGCATCTTTTAATTTCATGGCTGCAATCACCATCACCATTTTGGAGCCCAATAAATAAAGTCTGCCACAGTTTCCACTGTTTCCCCATCTATTTCCCATGAAGTGATGGGACCAGATGCCATGATCTTCATTTTCTGAATGTTGAGCTTTAAGCCAGCTTTTTCACTCTCCTCTTTCACTTTCATCAAGAGGCTCTTTAGTTCCTCTTCACTTTCTGTCATAAGGGTGATGTCATCTGCATATCTGAGGTTATCGATAGTTCTCCCGGCAATCTTGATTCCAGCTTGTGCTTCTTCTAGCCCAGAGTTTCTCATGATCTACTCTGCATAGAAGTTAAATAGGCAGGGTGACAATATACAGCCTTGATGTACTCCTTTTCCTATTTGGAACCAGTCTCGTTGTTCCATGTCCAGTTCTTACTGTTGCTTCCTGATCTGCATATAGGTTTCTCAAGAGGCAGGTCAGGTGGTCTGGTATTCCCATCTCTTTCAGAATTTTCCACAGTTGATTGTGATCCACACAAAGGCTTGCCATACATACATACCCTGAATCTACTGGAGGAAAAATTAGACAAACATAAACTGAGGGAAATTCCACAAAATTACTGACCTGTGATCTTCACAGGTGGCAAGGTCATGAAAACTGAAGAAAAACTGAGAAAATATTCTATATTAAAGATAATTAAACAGACAAAACAAGAATTTTTGCTATAAATAACACTATTGGGACAATTGGCAAGGCTTGAATGGAGTCTGAAGATTGGACATAGAAGTGTACAAATGTTAATTTCTTGATTTTGATGGTAGTACTGTGATTATATAGAAAACGTACTTATGTGGAAAAAGAATTGGAAGGCAATGGGCTATCAGATTGCAAGCTACCTTGATTTCAGTCAATTCAGTTTAGTCACTTAGTTGTGTCCGACTCTTTGCGACTCATGGACTCAGCATGTCAGGCTTCCCTGTCCATCACCAACTCCTGGAGCTTACTCAAACTCATGCCCATTGAGTCGGTGATGCCATCCAGCCATCTCATAGTCTGTCATCCCCTTCTCCTCCTGCCTTCAATCTTTCCAGGATCAGGGTCTTTTCAAATGAGTCAGTTCTTTGCATCAGGTGGCCAAAATAGTGGAGCTTCAGCTTCAGCATCAGTCTTTCAAATGAATATTCAGGACTTTAGGATGGACTGGTTGGATCTTCTTGCAGTCCAAGGGACTCTCAAGAGTCTTCTCCAACACCATAGTTCAGAAGCATCAATTCTGTGACACTCAGCTTTCTTTATGGTCCAACTCTCATATCCATACCTGACTAGTGGAAAAACCATAGCTTTGACTAGACGGACCTTTGTTGGCAAAATGATGTCTCTGCTTTTTAATATGCTATCTAGGTTGGTCATAACTTTCCTTCCAAGGATAAGCGTCTTTTAATTTCATGGCTGCAGTCACCATCTGCAGTGATTTTGGAGCCCCCCAAAATAAAGTCTGTCAGTGTTTCCACCGTTTCCCCATGTATTTGCCATGAAGTGATGGGACCAGATGTCATGATCTCAGTTTTCTGAATGTTGAGTTTTAAGCCACCCTTTTCACTCTCTTCTTTCACTTTCATTAAGAGGCTCTTTAGTTCTTCTTGGCTTTCTGCCATATTTAGTTTTTGTAAGAAGTCTCTCTGTATCGTATTGTTTAATGTAAGCTTAAGATTGTATACACACACACACATAAAAGAAAGGCATCTCAATAATGTTTTAAATTCTTCAAATACTTTTCATAGTTTAAAATATATTTTTAATATTTAAAGTATACTTAAGAATAAGGAAAATTATCATGTATAAGGAGAACCATCTTATAATGATAAAAATGTTAATCAAGCAGATGATATTTTTATAGGCATATACAACTAATAATATAACTTTAAAATATATGAAGTAAAACCTGACAAAACTAAAAGAGGAAATAGACAAATTTAGTTTGAAAATTATAGTGGGGAATTGTAACATGTCTCTCTGAATAATTGATAAGACAGCTGTCAAAACATGAACATTTATCAGCCAACCTAATCTAACTGAGATTTATAGAACACTCTACCCAATAATATATATTTGGTATATCTTCAAATTCACTGATCTTTCATTTGAAATATTTTAGTCTGATATTAAGTCCATTTAGTTACTGCTGGTACCAAGACAAACTTCTGATTTTTAAAAAATTTGTTTTCTATTCTGACACTTTACCAAATTCATCTTATTTACAAGACGGTTTTTTAATAGATTATTTTATATCTTCTCAGTTTTATAATTTCATGATCTGTAACCAACTTTTATTCCTTCCCTTTCAACACTTACTCATTTTTTTTCTCTTATTACAGTATTGACTACTATTTCCAGAAAAAAAAGTTCCAAATAGTAGAATCAATATGAATTTTTCTGTTGCTTTTGAATGAAATCTATATTGTATTTCATCAATACACAAGATGTTGGCTATTAGAAACATATTCTTTATTACTAAGCACATTTCCTTTTATTTCTCATTTACAAACATTTTTAAACACTTAAGAACTTTATCTGAGTGATAGTCACACAGATATACACATATGTAAAAGTTATTGAGCAAAACACTTATAGTTTATGTACTTCATTAAATGTATATATCAAAATATTAAGAATCTTTTTAAAGAAAGGACAAATACTCAGAAATAGATAGTAAATTTATCAACTGCTTTTCTTATACCTACTGCATAGATCATATGTCCTTTGATCTACTTTTATCTTAGATCATATGATCCTTTGATCATATATCCTGCGCAGATCATTTTATCCTTTGTCCTCATATTATGAATTTACTGGTTGTTAACTAATCTGCCAAATAATTATTTAGTCTTCTTAGCTGACATGTCAATGGTATTATTGTCTCTTTCACAGATGAGAAAACTGATATCGAAAGTGTTTAAGTAAGGTAAGAGCATAAATTTAAGAACTTACGTTTAAGTCTAAAGTGACACAGAATTAGTATTTTAACTCTTCCTGCATGCTGACATAAATCATTCTTGCATACTTGGCAGAAGCCTTGCTAAATGTCACTGGTCAGAATAGAGTATAACTGAACAGAAACAACCAGCAATTAATTAGAGGAAGAAACTCATGTCTATCTGACTAAGCTATTATCCATTTAGGTTACTAGGACCAAGAGGATTGTCCAAAGAAAAGGACACCAAAACAAGTAATCAGACTAAGAAGGCAGTCAGGAACCTCTGGCTATGTTGTAGTTAGAAACAAATTAAGTTCATGGGAAGAATGGATTCCAGAATCAGGCCAACTTAAAGAACATTATACCTTAGGATGACACAAGGTAATGAAGTCCACTCTAATCACTGGTCTTGCACTGGAGAGTACTTGCCATATCAGGTGTTTTTCTTTCCTCAAACTGACCTTAGAAAGGCAGGTTAGACTTCATGTATTTGATATACTTACTTCCATGCTGGGACTTGATTTAAAGTCCCCATACTCCAAACATGGCTTCCCTGATGGCTCAGCAGTAAAGAATCTGCCTGCAATGCAGGAGACATGAGTTCAATTCCTGGGTTGGAAAGATCCCCTGGAGAAGAAAATGGCAACCCACTCTAGCATTCTTGCCTGGAAAATTCCATGGACAGAGGAGCCTGGCGGGCTACAATCCACGGGGCCACAAAAGAGTTGGACACAACTGAGTGACTAAACAACAAGCAATCCAAGTATAACTTTGGACTGAGATAGATCAGACTTCATTAGATCTTTGTTCTTACTGAACAAGTAGTTTACACTTTAAAGATTTCATTTTCCTCCATTGTAAAGTAGGAAAAATAAAACCACTTCATATGATTATTGTGAAAATCAACATAATATTTGCGAAAGTATTTTCCAGAGTTCTCAGCACATAGCATATTTCAATCCCATTTACTTCTCTTTTTACTCTATGCTGTCTAGCCTCATGCACTCCCCATACCCCATTTAAGAAGGTGAGAGACCTGGAAATTTGACAGTTGACCACTTGGTCACTATAGCGTCTCTACCAAACTTCCAGCCCTCTTCCTGAGCACCTGCTTTCTCTATATTCCCCTATACACACTTTTCCCTACAGTTAAATTAATTAAAAGATATTTCAACATCTATTAGGTTAATTTCTGCTTATATATCCTTAGAAAACTATATACTGGAGTGAGTAGCCATTCCCTTCTCCAGGGGATCTTCTTGACTCAGAGATCAAACTCAGGTCTCCGGCATTGCAGGCAGATTCTTTTACTATCTGAGCCACTAGGGAAGCCCACAATCAGTTGCAAAACTATTTCAAATGTTATTTTTTTTAATATAAGCTAATTCGACTGAAGTTTTCATAACAAGCAAAAGAAGTCACAAAGAGTTAAACTAATAAATGATGTAATTGGAGAAGGAAAGCAGAAGAAAAAAAAATAAAACAAATCAAAATGCTTTATCCAATTTAAAAATAAGTCCAAGTTTTCTTTATAGACAGAGTCAGATCAAGTAATTCCTCTATCAAAAATTCCCAATGACCGCCTACCTTAATCAAGGTAGAATCTTTACTGTGGCTTAAAAGCCCCAAATGATCTGGCCTCCAGCACTGTTCTGAAACACATATATGCCAGCTTCTGACAACAGGAGTATAGCAGTTACTGTTACAGCTCCTGAAGGCTGTAATACCTCTTAGATCTCTACCTAGTAAGCCTGCTCATCCACTTTTATTAGGACTCTGTTCAAATATCTCCTGATCAGAGGCGCCTCATCACCCACTCTATTTAAAACAGGATGTTTAGTTCACTTCTTGCCTACCTTGCTTTATTCTTTGCTGTTATAATCACCCTAAGATAAAATATTATATGTACATTTATTTATGTTCTGTTTACCTCCTTTTTTTGTTTACTGCTAAATCTTCAATACATGGAGCAGTCCTAGCACATAGTAGGTGCTGTCAGTATTTAATTAATCAGTGAATAGTTAATTCATAAACATAGTACTGCGGAGAAGGCAATGGCACCCCACTCCAGAACTCTTGCCTAGAAAATCCCATGGATGGAGGAGCCTGGTGGGCTGCCGTCCATGGGGTCGCACAGAGTCGGACACGACTGAAGCGACTTAGCAGCAGCAGCAAACATAGTACTGAGAATCTAGGTAGAGTGCATTAAGTTCTCATAAGAAATGTTCATGTTAAAAAATAAGTTTCTTCTGAATAATGTTAAAATTTAAAATAAAATAAAACATAGCTTATACATGAAAACTCATGACAGAGGCCAAGAATTACAAAGTAGCTTAACATAGGGTGATGGCTTTATATCAATATGTGTGTATATGTATAGCTGAATCACTTCACTGGACACTTGAAACTAACACAACATTGTAAATCAACAATATTCCAACATAAAATGAAAAATCAAATTTAACAAAAGAAACTAATTTAACCCATCACAAATTTCCTGGATTCTAATTTTTAAAACCTTAATATGTGCTGCTTGTGAAAAGAAATACACAAAACAATATGATTAACTCGTATCCGATTAAGGATGCTCAATATTGATGTTACAAGTTGTATGTTACTGCATTAAATTTGCTTAAAGAAATAATAAAAATAATTTTTAACAACTGCAAGTGGGATTCAAACGTGTAATATTTTGCACATCCAAAAAAAAAAAAAAGAGAGAGAAAGAGACAATAATGAAGAGAAATGCACTAGAATACATATATATCTAAATAAGATGACATAAAAAGATACCACACAGTGGAAACTCAGTGGAATTAAGTGGAAGTGGGACATTTTGAACTCATTCCTTTTAGCATTTGACATATTAAATAAGGATATGGGGGAAATGAACTATGATTAATGAACATATCCCAAACTCTTTTTCCTACAAATAGGACAGTATAAATGATCAACAAGTCACAAAGAAATCTCAGTAGTTTGGAAGACTAGAAATGAACTGGGAAGTAATAGTGAAAGTTGAAAAAAACAAAAAAAAGGGCAATACTTAGACACAGAACAACTGGGTATTACCTTCATGCTGCCCAGTGACATCCTAGACAGGATTTTTATCCTCTTTGATGAGTAGACCACCAAATAAGAACACCCACAAAAAGTTTCTTGTGGAGCAACTTCCCAGAGAGCTTGGGTGGGTCTGATAATGCACACCTTTCCATACCCCTAGCTTTCTCATTGTATCAGCTACTACCATACTTCTCCCGGGTGGCACTAGTGGTAAAGAACCAGCCTACCAATGTAGGAAATAAAAGACACAGTTTGATCCCTGTGTGGGGGAAGATCCCTAGAGGAGGGCATGGCAACCCACTCCAGTATTCTTGCCTGGAGAATCCCGTCGACAGAGGAACCTGGTGAGCCACAGTCCATAGGGTCGCACAGAGTCAGACATGACTGCAGCAACTTAGCAGGCACCATACTCCTCACTTCTTGGAGTTCCAAACCTTTCCCCTCTGTTAGGCAGAGAAGCTTGTCTCTTCCTCAGTGGACACCCAGGCCCTGGAGGATTTAGGCGCTCATCTAAGCACTTAGTCATAGCTTATTTTTCCCAACAAAGTCATGTTTTAACTTCAGAGGCAATCTGGTTCCAGCTGTTAAACACTTTTGCCACTGTCTTGTTACCAACAGAGAAGGAAGACATTAAAACAAGCCAAGAAGAATTAAAATGGTTTCCTCCCGCTCTGTTGTCTATATATTAGATTTGGCCAACCACGTGCTTAGGTCATTTGGACTTCTGGATCTTGGTGCTTCTTGCCCCTTAATTCATCAAAACCAGTGTGGTGTGAAGAAAATCTTGGCTAGGGTGGTAGTGAAGATCATAGGCCTTATAGTTGGGCTTTTGGTTTTGAGACTTAGCTGTAAAACCTCATACGAATTACTAATCTGTCTGAATCTCATTTTCCTTGCCTTGTATAAAGAAGGAATAAACATACAACTTGTACAGATGTTTATGAATTAAATGATAGGTCATACACCATTTTTTTTTTTTTTACAATGTCTTCCTTCTTATGCAAAATGGGGCCTGCAGGAACCTATGTGAGAAATGCAGACATGCTGGCCAAAACTGAGACCCAGAGAATCAGAGTCTGCATTTTACCAAGACCCTCGGGTGATTCTGATGCACACAGAAGTTTGCAAGGAACTGATCTGGTCAATAACACAGGGGAAAAAGAAAACAATTTCTTAAGAAAATTACCTGTTGATTTTTTCATATGTTAATATTTTATATGCGTTTTTCTTTTATGCTATTCAATACCTTGTTTTTTTAACTACGCAAACTTGGGAATTTCAATTCCTTCTTTAAAGACTTTCATTTATATTGAAAATATTAATATTAATAATAAATCAAATAGAAGAAAAGCCAGCCTATTCTTATCATGGCTTTTGTACAGCCCTGGTTTTTTACCCTGGCAACCTCGAGTTTCGGGAAAATGCACATATTGTCAAAAGCCAGGAGATGGGGACAAAGATTAACACTGAAATCTGTAGAAAAAGTTATGTCTGCTTGCAGTTCTGTGGCATTTCACCAGGCTTTTCTAGAACATTCTTCTCAAGCTCTAAAAATACAGATTAATACATTAACTTGTAAATCTGTGAAAATCAAATTATTATTATACAGAAAAGTTCCTAGTGCAATGCCCAGTGTATCAGTTCAGTTCAGTCACTCAGTCGTGTCCAACTCTTTGCGACCCCATGAATTGCAGCACACCAGGCCTCCCTGTTCATCACCAACTCCGGGAGTTCACTTAGGCTCACGTCCATCGAGTCAGTAATGCCATCCAGCCATCTCATCTTCGATCATCCCCTTCTCCTCCTGCCCCCAGTCCCTCCCAGCATCAGGGTCTTTTGCAATAAGTCAACCCTTCGCATGAGGTGGCCAAAGTACTAGAGTTTCAGCTCTAGCATCATTCCTTCCAAAGAAATCCCAGGGCTGATCTGGGATTAGAATGGACTGGTTGGATCTCCTTGCAGTCCAAGGGACTCTCAAGCTTCTCCAATACCACAGTTCAAAAGCATCAATTCTTTGGTGCTCAGCCTTCTTCACAGTCCAACTCTCACATCCATACACGATCACAGGATAAACCATAGCCTTGACTAGATGGACCTTAGTTGGCAAAGTAATGTCTCTGCTTTTCAATATGCTATCTAGGTTGGTCATAACTTTTCTTCCAAGGAGTGCCTTTTAATTTCATGGCTGCAGTCACCATCTGCAGTGATTTGGGAGCCCCAAAAAATAAAGTCTGACACTGTTTCTACTGTTTCCCCATCTATTTCCCATAAAGTGATGGGCCAGATGCCATGATCTTCATTTTCTGAATGTTAAGCTCTAAGCCAACTTTTTCACTCTCCACTTTCACTTTCATCAAGAGGCTTTTTAGCTCCTCTTCACTTTCTGCCATAAGGGTGATGTCATCTGCATATCTGAGGTGATTGATATTTCTCCCGGCAATCTTGATTCCAGCTTGTATATCTTCCAGTCCAGCGTTTCTCATGATGTACTTTGCATATAAGCAGGGTGACAATATACAGCCTTGACGTACTCCTTTTCCTATTCGGAACCAGTCTGTTGTTCCATGTCCAGTTCTAAGTGTTGCTTCCTGACCTGCATACAGATTTCTCAAGAGGCAGGTCAGGTGGCCTGGTATTCCCATCTCTTTCAGAAAATTCTCCACAGTTTATTGTGATCCACACAGTCAAAGTGTATAAGCAGTGCTTAAAAATTGTTAGTCATTTCCCTTCCTGTTTATGCTTACTTTATTTTATTTATCTTTTAAATGTCTATATTCCACATTGGGTGGTGAACATCAGAAGGATGAAATTTATTTTTTTTAGATATGTATATCATACATATCTTCATACATACCTTTAACATACATATATACATATGTCATACATAAAACTTCAAAACAATTTACCTATTACAGATAATACAAAATCTCTATGTTTAGCTCATTTTAGTACATTTAGGCGGAGAAGGCAATGGCACCCCACTCCAGTACTCTTGCCTGGAAATCCCATGGATTGAGGAGCCTGGTGGGCTGCAGTCCACAGGGTCGCTAAGAGTCAGACACAACTGAGTGACTTCACTTTCACTTTTCCCTTTCATGCACTGGAGAAGGAAATGGCAACCCACTCCAGTGTTCTTGCCTGGAGAATCTCAGGGATGGGGGAGCCTGGCGGGCTGCCATCTCTGGGGTTGCACAGAGTTGTACACGACTGAAGCGACTTAGCAGCAGCAGCAGTACCTTTAGGTAAACCAGGACCAATGACTGAAAGATTTATTCATTGAATTATTAGACAAATAATTATTGTGCAGCAATTAGGTGCCAGAAACTAAAATAGACACTGGAGACAAAAACAATGATAAGCAAAACCTCCACTTCTAGTTTAAAAAGGGATGATATTTATATCCCTCATGTATTATCTCAATGGAAATGTAAAATTGTGATAAGTGCTGTAAAAGAGGCACACGGTACTCTAAGAATGTACTGAAAGAAAGTGAAAGTTGATCAGTCAGATCCGACTCTGCGACCCATGGACTATAGAGTCCATTGAATTCTCCAGGCCAAAATACTGGAGTGTGTAGCCTTTCTTTTTTGCCAAGGCATCTTTCCTACCCAGGGATCGAACCCAGGTCTCCCGCATTGCAGGTATATTCTTTACCAGCTGAGCTACAAGGGAAGCCCAAGAATGTAGTAGGTGAGACAAATGTTAGAATAAGAACAGCTCAGCAAGATTGTCTTCTTGGCATATTTTCTATTGGTCTTGTGTGTCACTATATTCTACCAATGTCCTTTTCACTTTTCTGGAACTTCTCTTAGCTTAGAAAATGTCCTGAGGCATTGCTTCCAGAAGACCATTGTTCAAATGAACCTTTTGTAGGATGTTTAGGTGTAGAGAGATGGATAGGGCCGCCAGTGTCTTCTTCAGCCCTCTTAACAAATTGGTATTGATTATCCTGTCAGAATAGTTTACGTACTGCCACTCTGGGAAGACAAGTGAGTCATAAAACAGTTGAGTTCAGCGACATTCTGACATAATGGAGGTAGATGGGGGACACTCCGAGCTCACCCAGCTAAGGAGACAGGGTGAGCCCAGTGAGGTCATCAAACTTTAAAAGAGGACACAGGTTTCATCCCATTGCGGCGTGATGATGTCAAAGGAAAGCACTTATCGTACAATTTTATTTCTACTGGAATTTTACTTAAATTGTCTCCAGATGATAACCGTGGCCCCCTGCATCGGGAATCCCCCTGTATGCTAACACTACTTTCAAACATTCATGATTCTGTTTGCAGACTACCAACGAGGAAGAGAAGTGACGGGTACTCGGTGAGTTAGGAAATGAATTCACAGGACGTTCCTGCTGAGGAGTAACGGGCTGGGGGTGAAGCCAGGTCTTTCGCGCTCCCCTAATTGATACCCTACCTGTTCCTGTAGTAATACTGCTGTGCTATACTCTTCGACCGGGCTTGCAGCCTGGCTAACGTGGCCATAGCTCGCCGGCTGCACCTCCGGAGTGTTTCTCGGTCTCCTAGGCAACCGGGCTAAACCATTCCACTGATCTCGGGGATTCAACTTTCGTTGACTTCGCATTTTTTTCCTCCCACACTCTTTCAGTGTCCGAAACACCAGAAAGAAAAACTAAGAAACTTTGCTAATTAAAGATTTCAAATTACTGACCCCTCTCCCTTCTATGAGGAAAAAAGAGGAGATTTTCAGAGAAAGAAGCAGTGCAGGTGGGGAGGGGAACTAATGGTTGCTCCCAGCTTCCGTTTTCCGCCTGCTGTCGGCTTCCGGAAGCTCAGCTCAAAATGCTGAACTGCTGCTGGGAAGGCGCTGGTGGTGCGGTAGTTGGAGTCTGTTCTCGGGCCTGAGCCTCGAGGCCAGGCTCTTGGGTGTCGTTAATGTTCGGGGCCGCCGGGCGCCAACCGATCGGAGCTCCAGCCGCCGGGAACAGCTGGTGAGGCTGGCCGCCCTGGGGATGGGCGATCCGGAAAGGGTGTGATGGCCGGGGGCCGCTGGACCTGGAATGGAAGGGGGAGGGATGATCTAAGACCTTTAGGCCTTGCTGTCTTTTCGTTCCTGGGATGGACGCAGTTTAAGGAAGGCGTGGAAGTGTGTGCTAAAGATTTGCGAAGGAATACAGTCAATGCTTGCTGATTGCTTGTCTACTATGCCACAATAATGTAGGAGGAAAGCTTTCTGTACGCCCGGAGCAATTCATTTCTTCCTTGACTGTTGACAAGACGAGGATGACAGAAGAATCTATCTTACTATAGGCATTATTTCCTCATTTTCCTTTTTAAATTTGCAAGATTGTAACAGGTGTTTTCGAAGATCAGTTCCCAGAAATCTAGACTTCTGGAAGTTTAGAAGTGGAGGAGACTTTGCCTTCCTACCTCCGTTTTTTTGGAGTAGGCGTAACCTACCAGTTTCTGTCCCTTGAACGTTCCATTCTAGTTCAAATGAGATGTGCATGGGATGTCCCCTGAGAACTTAAAATGTCTGGGTTAATTTTAGGGTTCGACTGCAGTATTATACCGCTAAACCACTTTAGAATAATAAACTGCTTTGACTTGGCAAAGTTCTTTCACAAATTGCTACGTTTTATCCTTATGAAGGCCCTGTGATAGGAGATTATCACAGGCACAGGATGGTTAAGGGACTTGTTCAGTGTTGGCAATGCGGGCTTCCCTGGTGGCTCAGAGGTTAAAGCGTCTGCCTCCAATGCAGGAGACCCGGGTTTGATCCCTGGGTCAGGGAAGATCCCCTGGAGAAGGAAATGGCAATCCACTCCAGTATTGCCTGGAGAATCCCATGGTCGGAGAAGGCTAGTAGGTTACAGTCCACGGGGTCGCAAAGAGTTGGACTCGACTGAGTGACTTCACCGTCACCTTCAGTGTTGCCATGCAGCCTTTAGCCCTAGAGCTGGAAGCTGGGTTTTGGATTTCTAGTTGAAAACTACTTCTACTCCTGTTTTTCTCACAAGACGTTTTCCTCCAAGACAAGCAGTGAAACAAACAAAATTTCCACTGACGTTCTCAAACCATAAAGTTGAACAACAGGTGAAATGAGCTGAAATGTGTCAGTCCGTTCCTAGATTCTGCAGCAAGTGAGAATCTGAGGGATTCTAGTAGTCAGTGATCTCCAAGAATTTCTTTTGCATCACCTATCATTGAATAAAGAATATCTTGCTTAGAGATAAGATCGTTCTGTAGTTCATTTTATAATGAACAGACTTGGTTATGCTCCTTTGACTTTTTTTTTTAGTTGAAATATAGTTAATTTACAATATTGTATTAGTTTTAGGTGTTCAGCACTATGATTCAATATTTTTACAGATTGTATTCCATTAAACATTATTGCAAAATAATGGAAATGGGGCAAATTAGGGGTATGAGATTGAGATACAAGCTACTATGTACACAATAGGTAAACAACAAGGATACAAGGTATAGCACAGGGAATTATTATCTTGGTTATGCTCCTTTTAAATACATTTACCTGTGAGAAAAATAAGGAGCACTTTTTTTTTAATGAGCATTTTATTGTAATGGTAAAGTAATTAGCATAAAATAAAACACATAGTTCTTAAGTGTTTAGTATTTTTAGTTTTGGCAGTTGTATATACTATGTGACCACAACACAAAGCAAGATATAGGACATTTTCATCATCCCAAGCACGAGTCCCTCTCCAGATTACCTTTCTTAGTGTTTCACCATTCAGCATCTTTTTAAGAAGGGGAGACAAAATGTGCCCTATAGATTGGTCTGCTCTTGCTGTAGTGATTACTGATTTGTAGGATAGATGACAATTTAATGGAAAAATACGTCTTCTTAAACTCCTCTTCCTCCTTCTATCCAAATCATGGTTAGGTCCCTCTTTGTAAGGGAAGATCCTTTGGAGTAGGAAATGGCAACCCACTCCAGTATTTTTGCCTGGAAAATTCCATGGACAGAGGAGCCTGGGGGGCTATAGTCCCAAGGTGTCACCAAGAGTTGGCATGACTGAACACACATACACACACACACACACATCCTTTTTGTAATATAGAGAACCTTCTTTCAGTTCTCTATTTTACTTGAGATGGAATAATCCTTTCTTATGGCATCAGAGTATAATATAGTGCCTAGCATGTTATTAGTGTTTTTGAGTAAAATTCTTGAATTATGCCTGATTTGACAGAGTGAATGTTCCAGAAATTTGGATCCTGTATTTTCTAGTTTATCTCTGCAACCATCTTGTTATTCAGACTTTCTTAATGGAATTTTCTTTTTCATTCATTCATCAGACATTGACTATACTATACATGTGTGTTTTGTCCCAGTGACGACATCTCAGTGCCAGTCAGGATGCTACTTAGTTGGTGTAGTTAATTGGTGCCAGCTTTTGTGTATATATGTCATCTCATGTATTGGGTTGCCAAGAAGTTTGTTTGGGCATTTTTCTACAGTGTTATGAAAAACCTGGACAAACTTTTTGGTCAACTCAATAAATCTTTGGAAATAGATGCTGTAATTCTTTGCATTTTAGAGATGGAAAGACAGGAGCAGATATTGTTTAAATATTATTAACTTAGCGAAGCATCATATTTGCAGTATGATTCTAGTATATCTGGGCTGCCCTTGTGGCTCAGCTGGTAAAGAATCCGCCTACAATGCAAGAGACCTGGGTTCGATCCCTGGATTAGGAAGATCCCCTGGAGAAGGGACGCTTCCAGTATATCTAAAAAAAAATTTCTTAGTTAGCCTAGTATACTGCCTGCGCGTCTGAATGAGATACCATATCACAAGGAATATATAAACTGGAAAGGATATCCACAGGTTTGTTAACTAGGCCTGATATAATTAACTTCCACCTTGACTTCAACTGTTTCTCCAGTGTCTAGGTTTTTCAGTTTTCAGGCACCACGTGGGTAAGTGTAGAGGATTTTTCTCTTTCTTAATCTTTTGTTAAAAAGTAGAACTGATATTTTAGAAGTTAAAAGCCTAAGGAAGAAAAACTTGATACAATTTTTAAAAATCCTATGATTATTGTGTGTGTCAGGAAGTATTTTTTTGTACAAATTGTTCTTGTAAGTCTTGATGGTTCATATTTTTAAAAATCTTTATAGCTGAAGTGTCTGTCTCCCCTTCCTGCCACCTCATACACATTTTTGAAAGTAGGGTCGAAGAGTAAAGTAAGTCAGAAAGAGAAAGACAGATGTTGTATATTAATGTACACATATGGAATCTAGAAAGATGGTATGATGACCGTATTTGCAGGGCAGTGGTGGAGACGCAGACATAGAGAACAGACTGTGGACACGGGGGGCTGGGGGGCACGAGAGGGTGGGATGAATTGAGAGAACAGCATGGAAACATACATTACCGTATATAAAAGAGAGAGCTAGGGGGAGGTTGCTGTGACACAGCTCAACCCAGTGCTCTGGGATAGCCTGGAGGGGTGGGATGGGAAGGGAGATGGGAGGGTTTAGGAGGGAGGGGACATATGTATACCTGTTGCTGATTCATGTTGTTTTATGGCTGAAATCACAATATTGTAAAGCAATTATCCTCCAATAAAAAAAAAGGAAGTAGGGTCTAAAAAGTATCTCTTTCATTACTTAAAATGTGAATCTGCCTTTTCAAAATTGATTTATTTAATGAACAAATCACATTTAGAATTTGACATGCTGTTAACTACTTTTTACTTTATTAGTTTTATTTAAAAGTCAACTTTTGAGGTTTTTGGAAAGACTTGAACGCAACAAATTTTTAAAGTTAATTATTGATAATGGTACTATCAAATCATTATTGATGTATCAAGCTGTACTATCTATTTGTTTCACATTATGTGTCTTTGCTTTAAAAATAGCCATTACAAATAAACTATATTGATTCTGGACCTTTTATGCTATAATTTCATTTCTGTTTGGTATTTTCATTTTCTTTAGGTCCGGAAAACTGCATAGTGAAAACTTTAGGTCTGGAAAACTACTTTTCAATCACTGCTTTTTTTTATCTGACCATTTGTTTTGGAGTCAGTTTCATAGTCTTAGGTTTGTCTGAAATCAGTTTTCCATTTCAATTTGAAATCTGAATTGTCCAAATTTTCAGTGAAGTCATATTTTTCCTTTGTTATTTGCTCATTCATTTATCCTTGATTGATTTGTTCACCGAGTTGTTTAGTTGCTCAGTCTTGTCCGACGACTGTTTGCAACCCCATGGACTGTAGCTTGCCTGACCCCTCTGTCCATGTGATTTCCTAGGCAAGAATTCTGGAGTGGGTTGCCATTTCCTCCTCCAGGGGATCTTCCCAACCCAGGGATCTGCATAGGCAGGCAGATTCTTTACCTAGACTTTTTTTTTAAAACATCTGTCAAGCATTAGTTTAGGTACTTGTAATTAATATTCAGTGGTCTTCATTCTCATTCCTATTCTAGGAATTCAGAATACGTTATATATTCACAAGTATTGAGTAGTCACCATGTATGACCCATGCATGAGACTCATTTCCCAAATACTAGAAGGTTGCCTAAATGTGTTTATTATATGCTATGAAATTATTAATATATTAGGAATGATTTTTTAGACTTTAAATTATTTTTGTTTTAGACTTTGACTTTCTTTCACTTATGCAGTTTTTTATTCAATGGTTTATATCTCAAAAGTGAATATAGTGTAAGGAAAAAAGTTTGAATAACTCCTGAAGTCATTAAATGAAGAAAAATAATCAAAAGAATGATCTTCAAATTTAAATAATGAAGGAGTGGTCTTATTAAATCACTGTTTGGAAAGTTGAGTTAGAAAATCACTATGTGAAAATAGGATTCTGTTTTTTTTTTCTGAAGCCTTCTATGTATGATCGGTTTTTTGTCTTGTTAGCAGTAGGGTAAGGAGGAAGGCAAGGTTTCTAAGGGTTCCTCTGTGACAGAAATAACAAAGTAGCAGCTGCCAGCAATGTCTCCAGTTGAGAGCAAGTCAGTAGAACTTTTGCTCCCATCATGGGAAATGAGTTTTTCTGTTTGATGGCAAATCTTGTGACTCCTTACTTGGAAGGATGATATCCTTTCTTTTCTTTTCTTTTTTTTCTTCCTTGTATCTGTATATTATTAGGACAGGAATAGGTCAAACACACAGCGTTTTTTTTTTTTTTAACTAAGAGTTTTTTTTTTTTTT